>CAJQZP010000288.1:10207500-10602500 GCA_907164705.1 Parnassius apollo | reverse complement strand
CCATATTTAAATTTTGTCATTTATTTTGTACATTATATTTGCTTATTTAATATAATATTACATGATATTATATCACATTTAAATTTTAATTATATTTTTATGTGAACATTTGAAAAAGGTATCTGAGTCAAATATAAAAAACATACTAAATGTATGTTTAACAAAACTTATTAACATTACATTTAAACTACAAATATATTTATTTAAATTAGAATAAAAGTCGTTCATGAATTCTCGGCACGCGAGAGTTAAAAATGGATTAGTTTATACCACTTTGACGTGGAAACCTAAAAATAAAATAAAAGAATAATATGCAGATTTAAACATGAAACATTTTGCCAAATTATAATAACTTATATATGTTTCTACAAAAAAAATGTGTATAATAATATATTTGTCTTATACTTAAGTACCCACAGAAATGTCGCATCTGAACATATTAATTTCATAATCTATATTCCCTGACACGAGATGGCGCCTTAGAAATAATTTGTTTTATTATTAATACATAATACTTTTTTATTGATTAAGTATCTTTTTAACCTTTGAAAAGTAATTCCTTGGTTTTTACTGACATTTCTTGAATTATTTGTGCAATATATAAGTACACACGACGGCATATTTTTATCAAGAGATTTTTTTTTAAATCAACACAACACGTGACAACTCTATAAGCGCCTAGCGAGTGACTGATTAAAGTGCGGTGTACGCACCGCAGTTGAGTGGAACAGAGTAGCTGTCGCCTCTTGTACGTAGTACGTAATAGTTCAATGTATACAGCTGATGTTTTTACTGAATGGTTATAAAATCGGCTATGTCAATTTAGCGGTAAAAAAAATCGGTCGTATTTATAGTGCAACCGCCTTTTCTTTGTACTGAAAGGCGACACTATTGGTCGAAACGCATCGAGTAAGAGTGTAGTTTCGCAAACTGACATTTCAGAAATAAGGTGGTGACACTGTAAGCAACGTTGAAGTATGTTTTATGAATATGGCATTTTGGTCTCTGTTTAGTGCCTAATGTGTTGATGATTTTATGAATTTTTGTGAATATGGATGTTAAGATTTTAATGAGGTTCCATTTGAGTTGTATAATATAATTACATAATGTTATTATTTTATTGCCATATGAAATCATTAATAAACCATAAATATTATGTATGTGTATGTACCTACATTTGAGGGAACATGGACTGAGATTACATCAAATAGTGAAAAGCGTCAAATTTGTTTCTTGTTTTCTTTATTTATGCAAAATACTCATGAAAATGTTGTTGCAGATATTGTAAAAGACTCAAAGAGTTCGGTTTACCACTATATTTTTTCAAATTATTGTAAATTTAACAATACATATTATACATATATATATATATATATATATATATATATATATATATATATACATAAAATGTCTGATCGTGGTTTAACACCCCCTTTATCATCAAAAGGAGATGGTGGTATGGATTGTGCCAAGTCGTACCGTCGGTTAGGTATTTTACTTTGGATTCAAAATCGTCATATACAGAATATTCGCGATCACCTACGGTGTAACGACATGGTCACCGTTGTTATCGGCGAACACCCTCTCGTGACAAACATACTACTTGTAAACCCCATATTGAATCCGCATCACTTGTTCAAATCCGAACGAAACGGGTGGCACCGCCGAAGTATCGAACGTGAAAGACCTCCGTACCATACTTACATCGAACGGTCGCATCGCAAATTAAAGCATTCGCACAAACACAAAAAAATACGGGGTTGCATATCTAGTCATATATCCATTGAAAGTGCAGACTCAAAGCAAGCCTCTAAAAATAATTTACTTCAACAATTGGCAAGTGCACTACAAGGCAGTAATTCGAGAGTCCATGCAGCAACGCACGTGCAAGGTTCACAAAGTTATATCACGGAATTCGATCCTGGTTCTAAAGCGCAAAATATTGAAGATTGACTCATATATATTAATAATCTGCGGAAATGTATGGTTGGTCGGAACAACAAACCATTTTCTATGCTTTGCAAAAGTTAAAGGGCTTAGCTAAGAAATGGTATGACGAACTTATGGTACGGTTAAATTTGGTTGGGCAGAATGGCAGGAAAAGTTATTAAAGACGTTTCCGGAAAAGAAAACATTATGATAACACGGAACAGGTTTTAAGTTACTTTCGCTATATTACTGGTAACAAAACTGAACCACCACAGTCTCTTAAACGATTTAACACTGATATACATGACAAAAGAAATGATTATAGCGTAAGCAAATATCCAACACCTCGAAATCTCCATGAAATTCGACAGTTTATCGGGTTAGCTAGTTTTTTTCAGAAAGTTCATCCGTAATTTTGCTACTATTGATGGACCATTAACGTCTTTAACTGAAGCTAATATGCCATGGACTTGGGGGAAAGATCAAATAAAATCTTACCTTAAAATTGAAGAAGTACTAACAGACAGAGCCGTGTCAGCAATATATACCCAAATTACTTGACCGAACTTCACACCGATGCAAGTCAACTTGGAATAGGTGGTATGTTATTGCAAAAGCATAACGTATAACAGCCGGCAGATTGTTGGTAGAAGAACAACATCTTCACTCTTATGAGTTAGAAACTCTTGCGGTGGTGATGTCCTTAAATCGATTTCGTGTTAACTTGCTTGGAATTAAATTCAAGATAGTAACCAAGAGGGATCTTGTACCAAGAATTGCGAGGTGGTGACTTCTTGTCCAAGATTTCGATTTCTCGATCGAATATCGACCGGGTACGTAAATGCAACATGCGGACTCTTTGAGTCGTAACCCTTTGCCCGTCGTCGAAAGTGACTCCATAGATTTGCATGCACTTATTGTTGTACAAGACGAACATTCCTTATTAGCAGCGCGGTTAAGTGATCCCAAACTAAAAGTTGTAAAAGGGATACTCGATAAGAATTGCACTGAAGCTAAAAATATTAGGCATATAGTTATGCACTACATAATACATACATATATACATACATACATAATATACATTGAATGATGGTAAGATACATAGAAAAGTTGGCGATGTCTTGAGATAGACAGTACCACGAGATGCTCGCTGGAAAATCTGTCAGTTTTGTCATGATGACAGTGCACACTTTTCTTATGAGAAGACTTTGGAAAAGGTGCGCAGAGATAACTGGTTTTTGGGTATGACTCATTGTGTAAAGAAGTATGTACGCGCATGCATACCTTGTGCCTACGCTAAAGAACCATCTGGAAAGAAAAAGGTCTTCTGTATCCAATTGTGGCCAATTGCGGAATAGTTTCACCTCTGACAAGTTAAAGAAGTGTACGGAAAACTATAAAATTAAACATGTGAAGAACACTGTTGCCACTCCACGTGCCAACGGACAAATTGAAAGATATAATCAGGCAATATTGAGCTCCCTAACTACCATAAATATCGATAAGGATGATTGTGATTGTGACTGCGGTTTAAATAGGAAGCAGTAGAGCTTAAATAACACTATAATCAAAGCCATTGGAAAGACACCAGAACAAGTCGTTTTTGCAAAGACACACACATTTACACATTTTACACTAGACAAAAACATGGATGAGACTCGCAGATCAAGTTTCCTCTCACATTTCTAAGTAGCAGGAAACAATGAAGGCCAGATTTGATAAAAAGAGTTGTGTGGCTAATACGTATAAGTTGAGAGATCTGGTTATGGTTGCTAAGAATGTACGTAATGTTGGCAATAGTAACAAACTCGTTCCACCTTCTAGTGGCCCTTACAAGATAACAACAGTATTAGTGTTTGCGACGGTCTAACAACGTTAAGAAACAAAGTTATAAAGAATATTGTTTTTTGTATTAATATTGAAATTACTGACAAAACGGTGAAAACGTGTATATAGTTGTTTAGCATGTTTATAACTCTTAGTATATTTGTATAAAATGTCGTTTTGATAACAAGTAATGTAAACAACTTTTATTATATTAAGAAAAATCGACCAATCACAGCGCGTCTCATCGTAGAACTCTCTAGAAGTTTTTTAATTAACTGCGTAATAGTTCATACTAAAAATAATGAAAATAATTTTATGTTCTAAAAGAGTTATAAATATGACATTGAATTAGCATATGGCTTATAGATTACAGAAGTGTAGGAATATTTTGTATAATTAAACGCATTTGATAGTTATATAAAAAATTAAAGAATTATTGTACCCAAATATTATGAAAATTTGGGACATTTCGTTTAATAACTTTTTAAAATGTTAATGTTTTGAGGAACCTTTATGATATAATAATAAAGTACCAGACTACCGATTTAATGATGTATAGCATGTTAGTGTAGCAATTAGTTTTGTATAGAAAATATTGCAATTTATGCCATTTGTATAGTGAAAAGTTTATGCAATAAAGAGGCAAAACGGAAAATGGCAAGCGGCTCACTGTAAAGTATTGCTAAAGTCTACCTTAGGGGCTCGGGACCCAGTACCAGTAGTAGTGTGAAGAACTACCAGTGACAAGTGAAGTGAAGTGAGTGCTATCCGGTGGTAGCTGAAGTGACTAGTAGCAGTATATAGTGAATATTGAAAGTGTTAGTTAGCGGAAAAAGGTCGTAACTGACATTCGCAGTTACATATAGTGAAAGTGTTAGCTAGCCTAAAAAGGTCGTAACTGATATTCGCAGTTACATATAGTGAAAGTGTTAGCTAGCCTAACAGGTCGTAACTGATATTCGCAGTTACATATAGTGAAAGTGTTAGCTAGCCGAAAAAAGGTCGTAACTGATATTCGCAGTTACATATAGTGAAAGTGGTAACTGATATCCGCAGTTACACAAGTGATAAAATCAGCTAGTTTAGTTGATAATAGCTGCTAGTCAGTAGTGTTAGAAAACCAGCTACTACCAATAGATATTTGATACCACCGTACAATTTAAAGAAATCTTTTGAAATATACAGTGACCAACCAATGGTGAACAACCGTGGTTCAACCGTGGTTCAACCGTGGTCAATAGTTATAAAATTCCGACTAATTAAAGCACGACCTTGCTATTTGTATTTATTAATCGTGCATTTTAATTTGAACCTCAGTCCACAATATTTCAGTGGCAACCACAAAGACGGCAGTGAAAATACACACCGGAACCTATAGGTGTAGGACGTGAGCGACTCGCGAAGTATCTTCGACAACATTTACTCCGGAGAGTTTCGCCCGTCCGGCACAATTAGGGAACGATCGATATGAGGTATGCAGCGTTGAAGGCTTTACATCCCCAAAATATAGAAACGTTTATTCAGCCGATAAAATAAAACCTTGGATACGACTTGGCTTAATCCCCGATTCTAATTCAGAAAATCAAGGATCTTATTCTGACAGTGACCAGTAGCTTGTCGTTATGAAAATATAAATAATGTTATTAATGATAAATCACTTTGTTCTTATGTTGTACGTAAACCGACATTGTGTTCGCCGGAATCTGGTATCGCATTCCAAGACTATAATGGTTCGACAGAGACATATCATGACGCGGCAGCTTTGCTGTTGCACGTATGGGCCGGCTCAAACCGGGGTGGTACCACGACCTCACAGAATACCGGCGTGAAGTGGAAGCTCTGCTTCCGCGTTTCGTCTGGTGAGTGCAGGTGGCCGGAGGCCCAAATCCCCCCCCCCATCAACATGGTAGCGGAATTAAATAATGATCGACTACCCCAGGAGGGTACCAGCACCCCTGGAGAATCCCTCGCTGAGCATCCAAGACCATGTTTCTCCACTTCTTGAGCGTGGGTGCTCGGGCTGCCCCGCGTATTCTGGGGGGGGGGGCAAAAATCCGCTCAAGACTACAACTGCTCGGGGCAAACGGAGCAACAAGACCAAGGCGACCCCTGCCACGCTCTCCGTGAATTTCTGCAATATCAGGGGACTTCACTCTAACCTAAACGCCGTCCACTACCATCTCGAGACGGCGAGGCCGGCTCTGCTCTTTCTGACCGAGACGCAGGTGTCCTCTCCGGCTGATGTCTCGTATCTCTCCTACCCGGGGTACAAACTGGAACACTCCTTTGTGCCTCGGGCTGGAGTTTGCGTTTACGTCAGAGAGGACATCTGCTCTCGACGCCTCGGCAGACTTGAAGGTTCGGACCTGTCCATCCTTTGGCTACGCGTAGACTGCGACGAACATCCGCGCGTCTACGGGTGCCTCTATAGGTCCCATAGCGGTAATGCCGAAACTGACCGACTATTCGACCACGTCCAAATGGCTGCAGATTCGTTGCTACAGCAGATCCCCTCGGCAGAGATCGTGATCCTCGGCGACTTTAACGCCCATCACGCCGAATGGCTTGGTTCACGTTTAACCGATCATGCGGGGAGATCTGTTCATGATTTTGCCTTGGCATATGGTCTGACACAACTGGTTACTTGCATACGTGGAGTCCAGATGTGCAGGATCATGCACCTTCCCTGTTGGACCTTCTGCTGACCTCTCACCCGGACGGATATCAGATTTCCGTCGACGCCCCTTTAGGCTCCTCGGACCATTGTCTGGTCCGGAGTGTGGTGCCACTCACGTTGAAATCGCGGTTGCATTCTGCAGGCTGCCGCCGTGTTTGGCACTATAGGTCAGCCGATTGGGATGGGATGCGGTCTTTCTTTGCATCCTACCCTTGGGGGCGGGTTTGCTTCTCGCCGGATGATCCCAACGTTGTTGCGGATTCTGTTGCTGATGTGGTACTTCAGGGTATGGAACTTTTTATTCCTTCCTCTGTGGTGCCCATTGGAGGCAAGTCTCAGCCATGGTTTGGTCGCTCCTGTGAAATAGCATCATGCTATAAGCGGGAGTGCTACCAAGCCTGGGCTGATGCATCAGCGTCCCGGGATGTAAACACCAGCGCTCTAAAAAAGAAGTTTAATTCCGCCTCTAGGTCCTTCAAAAGAGTCATTGCCAAGGCAAAGTCAGAGCACATGGGCAGAATTGGCGAGAAACTAGTTCGCCTTCCTTCTGGAACCCGTGCATTCTGGTCTCTCGCCAAGGCTGTCCAGGGGAATTTCTGTCAGCCATCTCTTCGATCTCTGCACAGGGAGGACGACTCACTGGCCCATACCGCAAAGGAGAAAGCCGATCTTCTAGGCTCTTTCTTTGCGTCTAACTCGACTCTCGATGACGGGGGCAGTACTCCGCCGACCATCCCGCGGTGTGAGTGCTCCATGCCGGAAGTGCACTTCATACAGCGCTCAGGTTCGCAAAGCACTCCTTTCCCTGGACATCCACAAGTCGAGTGGGCCTGACGGAATGCCCCCAATTGTGCTGAGGACGTGTGCTCCAGAGTTGGCACCGGTTTTAACGCGTCTTTTCCGGTACTCCTACTCCCTAGGCGTAGTCCCAAAATCATGGAAGACGGCTTACGTCCACCCGATCCCTAAAAAAGGCGACCGTTCTCTGACGTGTTCCAACTACCGGCCAATCGCCATCACCTCCTTGTTCTCCAAAACAATGGAGTCCATTGTAAACTGCCAGCTCATGAGGTACCTTGAAGATCACCAGCTGATTAGTGACCGCCAATACGGTTTTCGCCGTGGTCGGTCAGCAGGTGATCTTCTGGTCTACCTAACTCACAGATGGGCGGAGGCAGTAGAGTTCAAGGGGGAGGCTTTGGCCGTTAGTTTGGACATTGCGAAGGCCTTCGATCGGGTTTGGCACAAAGCGCTTCTTTCGAAGCTCCCTTCCTATGGGCTTCCCGAGAAATTGTGCGATTGGATCACCAGCTTTCTTGCAGATCGGAGCATCAAGGTCGTTGTAGACGGTGCAAGCTCCGATTGCAAGCCTATTAATGCTGGTATTCCACAGGGCTGCGTGCTATCGCCAACGCTGTTTATTCTGCATATTGTAACGATCTCCCCCCCTCTCTCATAATTATAAATATATAAAATACTAAATGTATTATATTCCCCTTTACATAATAATTATATATATATTTGTGACCAAGATTAATAAAATATGTTTTGGTCTTTCTAAATGATCTCTATAAAGGTTTAATAATAGGCCGTTTGTAATATTTTGGCGTAATCGTCTTAGTTAGGACCCTCATTTACGTTGTGTTTGTTTAGTAACTTAGTTCTTTTAGGTGTCTTTTGGAAGAATGAATATTCACTAGAGCAATTGAAAGCTGTTGGTAGTGCCTTATAAGCTAAGTGAACCCCGTTCACGAAGACAGGGCTCGAAACAGGTTAAGAACACAAAACGTCCCTATTCCACTTGCATTAGGTTTACATTATTAATTATCCCTTCCCGCTCGGAAAAGGCTCAAAATATATTTATACAAAATACCCGATACAAGGGCTTCGCTCTCCTACATTTATTTAAAAAAATGTAGGGGGAGGTACACGGCCCCACACACGCCGTGCACGGTGAGTGCCAACCATTTTGATGCACTCGGAGGGAACGCTAATTCGGGAACTGGACCGTAGTCCACAGCAAAATAACTGGCGAAACAGTAAAAGAGGCTTGGCCCCTTGTTAGTGCGTAAGCACAAACATCGACCGAAGTCTCGCATGTCAATGCGTGTAAACGCCATACAGAATACGAACGAATCCAGCCACAGTGAATGTACGTCACACGGTTTAGGCAAATAGGCACACTGGCCGTAAACCCTCCGTGAGCGCCACCACCTGCCAGACCGCCGCTCCTGCAGACGTGATGTAAGTGTATGGCATCACCACCAATTGCATGATCAGCACGGCTACTAGCCGCAGAGCGTGTCATGAGTCTACTGCTCACCTCAAGGGAATGGGGTCCCACGTTGTGCGGCTTTCGGCCGCAGCCTTGAGAGTCTCCTCAGATCCTCCCGCCAGCTACCACCCGCATGAGGTCGACACATATGCTCCACCAACAAATACAACGGCAGATATAGCCAAAAGGCAGTTATAAGATAAGAGTAATAATTCGCCATCAGAAAGGGTTTGTGTCACTGACGTTGAGTAAATGCATTTTCGATCATGTTTGTCTCACCCACCAACAAGTTGCCTTCAATCATTCAAAGGTGGGAAAGTTACAGAGATATAATATTATGCTGTTATATAAAACATCGTGGAGGGCAGACAGTCTGCAGCCCCGCAATGAAGGGACCCGACTTGGGCAAAACTACTTAGGTGTGAGTCAAACCAAGACGCAGAGAGCGCCGTTGAGAATAGCTTCCCACAAAACAACCATCGCAGAGACGCAATGTCGCAGAACGCAACAAGCATCAATACGACTATCGTCGGGCTTACACCATCCCAAGGTCCCCCATACATCCCAGCAGACATCACCACCCGCATATCTCCATCGACCAGAACCACAAGAGAGCGTCGAATCAGGCGCAGCACACCCGCAGATCCATCACAAGACGCAATACCGCAATTAGCAGTAAGCATCAAAGCAACTATCATACGGGTGGCGCCCCCTCACAACACACCCACATGACTCTTATCGACTTTGGTAACAAAGTTGGTATTGTTGTTATATAAAAAATATCACCAACGTATCATAGTAGCACGCTACTAAGACGCCAATGAACAAAACTCCACGTATCATAGCGCTAATGCACTAAGACATGAAGTTGAGTATGCCTGTTACACTTAAAAGTGCTACCATACACACTCATCATCCCAATCCGAAAGATAGACGACACATCGCTATGCGCAACGACGTCGCCCACAAACGGTATGGGTGTGCGATGTCCACGGGAAAGCCGTATTGCTACAACAAACCCGCTTACCACCAGCACTAAGATGTTAATTGTATACCTCCATCGACCAGAACCACAAGAATGCGTCGAATCAGGCGCAGCACACCCGCAGATCCATCACAAGACGCAATACCGCAAGTAGCAGTAAGCATCAACGCAACTATCATACGGGTGGCGCCCCCTCACAACACACCCACATGACTCCTATCGATTTTGGTAACAAAGTTTTTATTGTTGTTATATAAAAAATATCACCAACGTATCATAGTAGCACACTACTAAGACGCCAGTGGACAAAACTCCACGTATCATAGCGCTAATGCACTAAGACATGAAGTTGAGTTCACTGTTACACTTAAAAAGTGCTACCAAACACACTCATCATCCCAATCCGAAAGATAGACGACACATCGCTATGCGCAACGACGTCGCCCACAAACGGTATGGGTGTGCGATGTCCACGGGAAAGCCGTATTGCTACAACAAACCCGCTTACCACCAGCACTAAGATGTTAATTGTATACCTCCATCGACCAGAACCACAAGAATGTGTCGAATCAGGCGCAGCACACCCGCAGATCCATCACAAGACGCAATACCGCAAGTAGCAGTAAGCATCAATGCAACTATCATACGGGTGGCGCCCCCTCACAACACACCCACATGACTCCTATCGATTTTGGTAACAAAGTTTTTATTGTTGTTATATAAAAAATATCACCAACGTATCATAGTAGCACGCTACTAAGACGCCAGTGGACAAAACTCCACGTATCATAGCGCTAATGCACTAAGACATGAAGTTGAGTATGCCTGTTACACTTAAAAGTGCTACCATACACACTCATCATCCCAATCCGAAAGATAGACGACACATCGCTATGTGCAACGACATCGCCCACAAACGGTATGGGTGTGCGATGTCCACGGGAAAGCCGTATTGCTACAACAAACCCGCTTACCACCGGCACTAAGATGATATGTCTAGGACACATCGGTTAGTGAGTCCAAGTTTACCTCGGACCAATTGCTCGTGAAGCAGCACACACGCCACCATAATATTCCTTTTCAAGTCCCTAATAAGGACTAGTCATTTTGCTACAGTACTAGGAGCAGTCAGTCACCCGACCACCCCATACAATGCTTATGCATCAAGGAGACCTCCTATAATATTGCTTTTGTATCATAGACCTTACTTTCATAAGTCATGCATATTATATATAGGATTCGAACCCACGACCCTACTATTGTAATGCATATTAATCATAGAGACCTTCTATAGTATTGCTTTTGTATCATAGACCTTACTTTCATAAGTCATTCATATATAGGATTCGAACCCACGACCCTACTATTGTAATGCAAATTCATCATGGAGACCTTCTTTAGTATTGCTTTTGTATCATTGAGTTTAATATCATAAGTCCCTAATATAGGACTAGTCATTGTGCTACAGTACTTCAGGCAGTCGGGCTCCCGACCACCCCATATATATGTACAACTGCAGGTATGTACCTCCGACAGCTTCCTCCATACAAGACATCTATACGTGAACACCTTCCATAACTTAGGAAAATTTTCTTTAATACATGAACTCCTTCAACAACTTAGGAAATTTCATCTATACGTGAACTCCTTCCACAACTTGGAAAAAATTTTCTTTTATACACGAACACCTCCCATGACTTAAACAATTTTTAACAAATTTTCTAATTATCTTATAAACGTTATTTAACTTAATTTTATAATATTTTTTGACTTGTATTTCTATTATTTATCTTATTTTAAATATTTTTTCAAGTTTTTAAATAAATTTATTTATTACGAAAAACAATAATTTTGCCTTTAATTTACTATGTTATTGGGATAATGTCTGAAATATATTAACTTTATGTTTATTAATTTAACTTAATTGCTTAATATATATCTTTTAAGACTATTTTTGACGCCCCTTTATATTGAATTTAATTATTAATAATAATATTGGGCCGTCACAATATCAATGACATGTCGCATACCCGTAGCATTCATTGCTATGCAGATGCCAGCACTGGTGATGCTCTTTACACCGGCCGAGCCAATATTTCTCGGGAAAACGTCTCCGAGTGCCGGGACAAACTTGTGTCTGAAGTCGAGTCTCTGCTGGACAGAGTCTCGGATTGGGGGCGACTAAATCTAGTCCAGTTTAACCCCCAGAAGACACAAGTTTGCGCGTTAACCGCT
The DNA here is from genome assembly GCA_907164705.1 of Parnassius apollo. Lineage (NCBI taxonomy): Eukaryota > Metazoa > Arthropoda > Insecta > Lepidoptera > Papilionidae > Parnassius > Parnassius apollo. The sequence goes on along the minus strand of CAJQZP010000288.1, from coordinate 10,590,572 downwards.
AAAAAGAACCCCTTTGTCGTATCCCCTCAGTTTCAAGGCACTCCCCTTGTTGCCTCAGCCAGTATCGGAATCCTCGGCGTCGACATATCGAGTGACGTGCAGTTTCGTGGTCACTTGGAAGGGAAGGCCAAATTGGCCTCTAAAAAGCTTGGCGTGCTCAGCAGAGCGGGACAGTATTTCATGCCGGCACACCGCCTGCAACTTTACAAGGCGCAGGTTCGGCCGCACATGGAATACTGTTCCCATTTCTGGGCTGGGGCTCCCCAGTACCAGCTTCTCCCACTTGATCGCATCCAGCGCAGAGCGGCACGAATCGTCGACGACCGAGTGCTTTCCGATCGGCTCGATTCACTGGCGCTGCGAAGAGATGTTGCATCTCTTTGCGTATTTTATCGCATCTATCACGGGGAGTGCTCTGAGGAATTGTTCGGATTAATCCCAGCCGCCAAATTTCGTGAACGCACTACACGTCAAACGTCCCGATACCATCCACACCATCTGGATGCTTGGCGGTCCACCACTGTACGTTTCACAAGGAGTTTTCTTCCACGTACAACCTCTCTGTGGAATAGTTTACCACCGGCGATTTTTCCGGACCGATACGACCTGGGGACCTTCAAGAAAAGAGCTTACTCCTTTCTAAAGGGCCGGCAACGCACCCGCAATTCTCCTGGTGTTGCGGTTGATCATGGGCGGCGGTAGTCACTTAACATCAGGTGAGCCGCTTGCTCGTTTGCCCCTTCTTCTATAAAAAAAAAAGTTGGCAACTTGGGAGACCAGGAGACCGAATCATCCTGTGCGTGCACGCGGTATCTTTTTAAAATAGGGTAGAGGCCGATACATCCTGTGTGTGTGTACGAGGTAGCCCACCAATTTAAAGTAAATGGGTAGAGGCCGATACATCCTGTGTATGTACGCGGTAGCCCACCAATTTAAAGTAAATAGACAGAGGCCGATACATCCTGTGTGTGTACGCGGTAGCCCACCAATTTGAAGTAAATGGACAGAGGTCGATACACCCTGTGTGTGATAGGGTAACCACTAATTTAAAGTAAATGGGTGAGGGTACTCCTGTGTGTGTACGCGGTAGCCCACCAATTTAAAGTAAATAGACAGAGGCCGATACATCCTGTGTGTGTACGCGGTAGCCCACCAATTTAAAGTAAATGGACAAAAGCCGATACACCCTGTGTGTGTACGCGGTAGCCCACCAATTTGAAGTAAATGGACAGAGGCCGATACACCCTGTGTGTGTGTACGCGGTAGCCCACCAATTTAAAGTAAATGGGTAGAGGCCGATACATCCTGTGTGTGTACTCGGTAGCCCACCAATTTAAAGTAAATAGACAGAGGCCGATACATCCTGTGTGTGTACGCGGTAGCCCACCAATTTAAAGTAAATAGACAAAGGTCGATACACCCTGTGTGTGTACGCGGTAGCCCACCAATTTAAAGTAAATGGACAGAGGCCGATACACCCTGTGTGTGTGTACGCGGTAGCCCACCAATTTAAAGTAAATGGGTAGAGGCCGATACATCCTGTGTGTGTACTCGGTAGCCCACCAATTTAAAGTAAATAGACAGAGGCCGATACATCCTGTGTGTGTACGCGGTAGCCCACCAATTTAAAGTAAATAGACAGAGGTCGACACATCCTGTGTGTGTACGCGGTAGCCCACCAATTTAAAGTAAATGGACAGAGGCCGATACACCCTGTGTGTGTACGCGGTAGCCCACCAATTTAAAGTAAATGGACAGAGGCCGATACACCCTGTGTGTGTACGCGGTAGCCCACCAATTTAAAGTAAATATATTGTATACATTATTAACACATTTTTATAAAAAATATTTTTAATAATATTTTTTTCAGTTTATTTCATATTGCACGTTGCACCCATCTGTCAAAATATAAAATTATGATATCCTTTTATGTTCGGTTTATCAGGCAGAAATCGTTTAAAGCGATATGACCACCGTTTGTAGTCATAAGTTTTCCGTTATTGTAACAACTTTGTTCAAATGCAATAAAGAGTTAGCTATCTAAATGGACAGAGGTAATGGAGAGAGAATCCTGTGTATACGCGGTATTTCATTGATTAAAGAAGGAGAGAGAGAGAGCGATGTACTCTGTGAGTACACGCGGTAAGCATGAAATAACAAAATCTCTGAACTGAGCCGATGATTTTGGTTAGCATCTACAACTGATTCCAAAGATAAGCATAAATCAAAGCATAACGATTGAGTGTACACCTGCAGTAATATTTCATTTGTCAAACTTATGCTTTTAAATTCTGTGGTTACAAATTGTAATATAACATATGTGAAGGACATTCCGTCAGAGTGCTGTGATAGTGCCAAATTATGAATTATGCCATAATAAATCCTGTTCCTGTGTTTATATATTATTAATATGTCACAATTGTAATCGATACTACTGATAAGTTTCCTGGTTATGGTTATATCTTAGGCTACATATAGAATTGAATGAGGGCATTCAATTAATAAGTTAGGATGGCCGAAATAACAATTGATTTGGTAGTAACAACAAGTACACAGTTTTTTTTTTTCTTAGCAGATGATAATTCATAATAATTGCCAATTGTATTTTGGTGAAAACATGTATATTAAACTTATTTTCTCTGATAGCTTGAATTAAAATTTATATTGTATTTGTAATTTATTTAAAAAGAGTGTATAAACTCACATAACATAATATCAGACTGCCTGTTAGATTATTAAGTACAAATATTTATTTTTATGTCAAGTTTCTAAACGATTAATCGGCATTTTAAGATATTCTTTTATTATCTACATTATATTATTTCCTATATAAAAATAGTTGAGACTCAATTTTAATTTCTAACGTTTAAGAATTATAAAAATAACTTCCCTACTAATAATCAATATTTTACAAATAATTATATTCACATAATTAATCACTCAAATAAAAAAGTACTTATGTTTCAAATGTTATTGTAACTAGGCAACTAGCGAGCCAAGATGGCGGCATTAGACTGAATAAGTGACGAAGCCTGATTTGTTAAAATTGATTAAATAATTAAAAAGACATCCAGACCTATTAATTTTATACAACTCAATTAATGTTCGTACAAGCGTTGTACTCCTATTTGTACGAGATATCCTCAGATATGTGTATGTATTGATAAATGTGAGGAAGAGAGTATTAATTTATATATTATTGCTTTTTATTGCATTTTAATTGGTTATGTGCCATTCTGCTGATTTTAAAGGTCTTGCTTTTTCTGCGTTAGTAAAAATTACAGATGCTATAAATTTTTCATTTGTATCGATTTCTCTCGTATACAGCAATAACACTGATTTTAATAACCAGAGAAATAATAAATAATGAAAATATTGTTACACTGGTGTAGTTACTCGAATGTACTAGAAGTTAAACTGATTTATTGCCGTTTTTATCTATTTACATCAGTGATGTTCAATTAGTATTCGGAATATATTATGGTCATATATGTTATATGTATATAGTATCGTTCATTATATTATTATGTATACAAAGAAAACATCTGTTAAATACAAATGCTCGATATTCTGTGTTGACAAAGATAAAAGTTTATACTTACCCTAAAGAAATTCTTAAATATTTTTAAGATTGATAAATGCTTAAAATACAAATAATTAAATTATTAAAATTACCGATGTTATACGAAACCAAAACGTATTTTGATAGGTATTAAATTCGGTGGATAATAACCATAGTTTCCCAAGGAACGAGTTTCGATTACGGATGGCAATCTCAACGTAGACTAACCAAAAAATTCAATGTAGATTATAAATAATACTTATTGAAAGTCACTCTTTTGTTTAATCACCATTAAAAACTTCTGTAAACTTGGTAAAAACAAACAGTTTACAATCGTGTATATTTACACAATTAACAACACAAAGCTAAGCTTAAGCTTGCTAGCGATCACCTTATTCCCAGGGGTTATTTGCATCCATAAATTATTTAATATTATAATAGTCATTTTATACAAGCTCTGTTAATAAAAGTTTTTGAACTTTGAGCAGGTAGAATTTTGAATATTTTCTGGGATTTTGTTGTTGAATTACTGATTAGGTGGAGTCGTGTAACTGGGACTACTAGTTTTAGTTAATGTGTCTGTCCCCTAGTATTTACAGATTGAATATCTATTATTTTTGCAAAAATTACTTTTCTTAGGTACGTACATTAAATTTTCATAAATGTATAGAGAGGTCAAAGTCAATATTGTTACGTGCGGGGTTAAATGAATTTTATGAAGGCCGCTGGCTCTTATATCGTCGAGAACATTCCCATGCAATGTGACGCAATACGCAACTGGCTATCGTAACAATATATTAATTTCCTTAAATTTGAATGAGCAACTCTTTTGATTTTAAATCATAGATTGCTTTTATGGTAATTTTCTGTAAAACAAATATAATTTATGTATCCGTCGCGTGCCCCATAGCAAAATACCATACGATATTAGCCAAAGTTAACTAGTCTAGCTATTTCAACACGGGTAAGATTTCTATTATTTTTACAGCACAACTAAGTCTTCTTGCTAGTTTTGACATATGGGAGACCATTGAAGCTTTGAGTCAACTCCTCCGCATTTAAAATTACATTAGTTTGACATTTGGAGTTATAAATGTTATAGATTTAGTTTTAGTACCATTTACCAATTTATTGTTTTAGATATAGCGTTATTAACTTCATCATATTTAAGTCATTGTCGTTATAATTTGAGAATTAATAAAGTGTTGTATGTAATTGTGTAATTATGATAAAAACCGAGTGACTAAACCTACTTTTTTAAATCTTCATGACTTTTTGCCATTACTGTGTAGTAGTATGTGCTTTTCTAATTCTTTATATAGAAGATCTGTACTTTCAAATAATATAAATTTCATTTCTGTACTATATAGGCACAGACTCATACAGTTATTGGCATAAATTTTAAAGTTATCACAAATATTTTTATTGGGTTTTGATAAATCATTTATTGTAATTTACTAACAGAACTGATGAGCTGATGAGAATATCTTTTGACTCTATATTTTTCACTTCAATCACCTCTACTTGACTAAGGTCATTCCTTAGTAGGGCATTGTTGACGTAATGAGGTACCGTTTAACTTTCAAGAAGTGCTTGTAAAAGCCAATTATGAATATAATATTATTATATGGACAAAATTTTATTCCATTTTTTTCTTTAAGACGCCTGTGTCGATTCCATCCGAAGTTTTCGATCAATCCTAATGGATTCTCTCTGGTCCGGAATAATTGACGTTCTTTAGTTAATTTAGGACAACTAAAAGCGATATCTTAATCGACGAGTATTAATTGAAAACTTTTTAATTTCTTTTAAATATTAATTCCCTCATATTATCTTAATAGATCGTGAATTAAATTACCAGTTAGCGGTAATATTTACCACTCTCTCATCAGTTCTCACCATTCACAATACGACAGAGTAGCATTAAGTTTCTTTTGTTTCTGGAATTCTGTGCAAGCGTTGTGCTTTCCCTGTTCTAGCCATCTCATTACTGTTGCATATATAAGCATGTCTCTACCATGTAAAATTTAGCTTGAATCAAAAACCGTTCAGGTGGCTCGACCGTGAAGGACAACGTCCTCACAGAACACCAGCGTAAAGTAGCAGTTCAATGGTGCTGTGTTTTGTATGATGAGTGTATGGAACTGTAAACGCATTTTTATTGGAAACGAGGCATGCCGACTTAGTCCGCAAGGGTGACAACGTATTTTAATTTTTATTTTTAACCGAGGATAGATGTTGATGTCTATGGGCCACAGCATCCACTTACCATCAGGTGTACTGTGTGCATGTTTTTAACCCTTATTCTATGTAAAAAATGAATTTTTGTCAAAGTTAATTAGTAAATGAATAAGTTATTCATTAGTTGCAGGCTCGATAGTACATTTATCCACTAAAAGTTTGCTGAAGGGTTACGAATTGCGTGTTTGATTAACACATAGAACAATTATCGCCTACAAATAATAGTTCGAAGTTTGGCTGTTCGTTCACGTGCAATTGTTTATTTTTTGCAGTTATCATCTATATCTGTCTTTAATTGAGAATTAAATTGTAGGTACATTGTCACCCCCAATTATTTAGGTGGAATGTCGGTTACCAGAAGAAAAGGGTCTTCGCTTCTCCAGTAAACACATTTACGCTGGTATTCTGTGGTGGTCCTTTCCTGGTCGAGCCGACTCATTCGTGCTGTAGCTATAATAAAGCTGCTGCGTTGCTCTTCAACAATATAATTATGAGTGAAACCTGATATTATAAGAGAATAATAAGCGAGTTTCACGCGGAAATACAAGTGATTTTTTTATAGGATACAAAGGAGCACGCAGTCCATCTGATAGTAAGTAGTTGCTGCAGCCCATAGACATCTACATCTGTCCTCGATTACAAATCAAAATGCAGATACGTAGTCACCCGTGAGGACTAAGATGAAATGCCTCGTTTCCAGTAAAAAGGGTCTCCAGTTCTCATACTATACTCCACACTCATCATACGAAACAAGGCAGCATTAAGCTACTATTTCACGCTGGTATTCTGTGAGAGCGTGGTCCTTTCCCGGTCGAACATACCCATAAATGATATAAGAGATTTTCATAAATGAGAGAAGGCCTGTACCTAGGACGTATACTTACTAAGAACTTTTAGGATGTTACTTTAGTTTACTTTTTGTACGACAAATGTTAGATGTTTATCTACAGAGGTGACAACGTATCTGCATTTTTATTTTTAATCGAGGATAGATGTATAGATATATATGGGCCACAGCATTCAGTTTACATTAGGCGTACTGTGACTCATTTGTCACCCTTATTCCATAGAAAATATTTTTTGTTGTTTTAGCAACGTGCACGGTGAAAATCGAATACGGTTTAAATCTTTGATATGTGTGACAAACATTTGTGTTGAATTTGAAAAATAAGAAGATCGAAAATTGGTTACCGTATTAGCTTAAAAGCAATATCTTGTCAAAACTTACTTTAATTTGTTGAATCGATACAAAGCTGGATCTGAATTATATCAGATTATTATAGGCAATTGAAGACTAGTTCCTTTACGGTAATCGGAAACACGTAATGGCCCCGAAATGGGGATGCGAAAGAGAATATGCCCCAAATAATAATTCCTTTAAAAACGCTGCCTTAATTGTAAAGTGGAGTGGGTTAATGGGTATGCTGGCATAAGTTATTACAAAATCTTGAACTCTGGTACAACAACTACTGCAGAGGTATACTATGCAGAGGTGTACTATCAAGAAGTAATGTCAATAAAAATTAACGATGAATGACAGGTTCGCTACACAAAAACTTATCAATTGCTCAATTTCACTACATCTATACGCTGCCCAACAGACAGTCAAAAATACGGGATATTTTACTAAAAACTTATTATTCGCCGACCAATTGATACCCTTATTGGTTTAGAGGTTGGAAACGTGGCTTCTAATCATGGGGTCCCGAATAAAGAGGATCTAATACCGAGTAAGGCTACAAATCAGCTATCGGGTTTTTATGACAAGAAATTATCAGTAGCAGACCGGAGTAAAAAAGTTGGCGGCATTTCACCCCAGTACCTGGGAAAACACGTAAATCCGCTCTTCTTACGCCTAATTTATCTTAGTTCATGTCAAATTGACATCGCATCTGACTGTGAAAGTGAGAGAATAGAGAGTGCACCTGTGCTTGCGCATGCATTCAGGTAATTTTTAATCCATGAGGTGTAAGAAGCGATGTTCTTAAATTAATTATTTCATATATATATATATATATATATATATATATATATATATATGTGTGTGTGTGTGTGTGTGTGTGTGTGTGTGTGTGTGTGTGTGTGTGTGTGTGTGTGTGTGTGTGTGTGTGTGTGTGTGTGTGTGTGTGTGTGTGTGTGTGTGTAACAGAACGCAAAAAGATGACATTAGTAGTATGAGCTCTTCTGGGTTGAAAGTACAAATAGGTGTGCCTCAGGGCTAAATTCTCGGTCCCTTTTTTTTCTTGTATATAGGAATGACTTGTCGTACACAGTAGGGGTAACCATGATATCATAATCATCATCATCATTACAGCCATTCATAAGTCCACTGCTTAACATAGGCCCCCAAGGTATGCCACAAATCATGCTCCTTAGCCAACTACATCCATCGACTTCCTGCATGTCTTTTCAGGTCGTCACTCCCTCTAGTGGGGGTCGCCCTATACTACGACTACCGGTACGTGGCTGCCACTCGAGCTTACTGCCACCTTAGTTCCCCATCGGTTGTCGATTCTTCGAGCTATATGGCAGGTCCATTGCCACTTGAGCTTACTAATCAGTTGGGCTATGTCGGTCACTCTGGTTCTACTGCGGATATCCTCATCACCAAGTTTATCACGCAGAGAAACTCCGAGCATAGCCCTCTCCATAACTCGGTGAGCGACTTTGAGCGTCCTCATACGGCCAACAGTGAAGGACCACGTCCGTAGGTCATCACCATGATATAGTATTACAATTTATAAAGTTATAATTTCATGTGTGTTGTATAGGTTAATGTGTATGTATTTGAACACCATGTTTAGGATGCATAAAGTTTACCAAAAAAACAAGGGCAGCAGTTTTTTTAAGTCGTTGAAAATATTTATATTGTTTGTAATTGTTCAATCAAGTTTGACACTTGATTTACAATATTCACTGTTACAAGTAATAAAGTAAAAATAAATAAATATAATCCTACCCGTTAGTTTATTTTGATATATTAATTTATTAATATATCAAAATAAACTAACTGCTTTGTTTTTATAGATAACAAATCATAAAAAAAGCATTTTTATGAGTTTAGTTTTAGTTATTTCCTATATCTGTTTTTTTTTAAATGATATGCTCACATTAAAGGTACTTTAACGTTGTATAGTGACTTCAAACAAAAAAAAAACACTTTAAGTACTTTTAAATTTCATTATTTTTCAACACTTGCTTTGAAATTTTAATAGTCGCTCAAAATTATTTATTTGTTTAATATAAATTTATACCAATAGTTTTATTTTATACAGCTTGAGAAATATTTTAGTTATGTCATTTGTGATTAGTTGTAATAACTTTGTGTCCATTGAGCAAACTAGTGTGATGAAAGAAAAAATTGGAACTACCTTTTTATTTACGAAGAAATTAATGTGTTTGACTTTCAAAGGGTATTAGTTATGAATATGAAAACTATCAAAATTGAATATTGTATGCCATCAAAACATAACTTGTAAAAAAACCAAGTCTCGCAACTCAGCTCTTCTACCGTAAATAGTTGTGAGATCCATATAATACCAAGTCGGTTAATTTATTCAGTCCCTACTTAAGGATCCTTCTGTTTTAAGTTATTACGTAATTAGTTAACCTAACAACATTTTATAATGACCATATCAATGTTAAAAATCTTTTATGTTTTAAATATATAGATTGACTAGGCCATCGCATGAAAACACAATGTATCGCACAATAATTTGCGCAATTTTAAGGGGTTATCTGTGCAAGTAATACATATTATATTATATTAAATTGCTTAGTGCGATGGCTAGTCAATCTACATATATAAAACATAAAAGATTTTTAACATTGATATGGTCACTATAAAATAATGTTAGGTTAACTAATTACGTAATAACTTAAAACGGAAGGATCCTTAAGTAGGGACTGAATAAATTAACCGATTTGGTATTATATGGATCTCACAACTATTTACGGTAGAAGAGCTGAGTTGCGAGACTTGGTTTTTTTACAAGTTATGTTTTGATGGCATCTCATTTCTTTTTGTAAGATAGTCCTACTTTTTTACCTTTTCGGTACTTTCTACTTCTTGAATACCAACAACGTACCTATCTACACCTATTATACTACTATACTATACTACAAGTACACATATACAAGTACACTGATTCATTTACTGCAAATATAACTTTGTAATTCTATATATTCATACAGGATTACAAAGTTATTTATGCAGTTAGTGTATCTAGAAAACTGGACCGAAATTAAAAAATATTTGAGTTTTTCCTTCATCTATATACTAAACACTAATTGAATTCTAAATTTGAAGCTTCTATGTCTGCTAGAAGTGTCTTAGAGTTTTGATGATCGGTCAGCCAGTGAGTGACAAAATTAAGAAACTTTGACTAGTTATAATTCTTAATCTACTGGTTCAAATTGGATGAAATTTGAAATATATCATGTTTATATAATGCCTACTTGGTTAACGAAAATTCATTCTAGTTGAATCCACTACGAAGTTATAGGGGGGTTGAAAGTGGCCTGAATTGCTTCGAGAAAAGTATAGTACGGCCGTGCCGCTTTTTTGCTCGACTTGGCGGGGGCACTGCCGTGCCCCAGATTAAGGCTTAGTTTAAAGGTGAAGTCTTTGAAAATACTTGGTTTCATTGGTGTGTAATCTCTAACAGTCTCTAAATTTTGTAAAACATTTTCTGTAGATGACAAACGAGCACAAAGTTCACCTGATGGTAAGTGGTTGTTGTGGCCCATATACATCTACATCTATCCGAATTACGAATCAAAACGCAAATGCGTTGTCACCCAAGAGGTCTAAGATAGAATGTCTCCTTTGCAGTAAAAATGGTCTCTGGTTCTCTACACTTACCACACGACACACAGCAGCATTAAGCTGTTATTTTACACCGGTATTATGTGAGAGTGTGTTCCTTGGCTGCAGCATGGCTCTACCAATAAGATTATTTTAAATTAATTCAAAAGATCTCAAAAATCGAAAAAATTTACTTAATCATAAAATTCATGTATAGTCTTAATTTGTTATCCTCATCTCTTTTTGATTCAGTTCTAGTTATCCAGAAATCTTTGCGTTATATTCATATACTTTATACATACAGAATAAACAGGGACAAAATGTCTTTATTTGCTGTGTAATTTGGAAGCATCTGAAAAAACGCTGGCACGTTAAAATATCGTGAAAAGTGGCAAAAGCCTGACTGCGGGAAAAGCGAGAAGATAGTCGTCCTTAGGTTGATAGAACGTAGCTTATAGCTCTGCGGAATGAGTACAGCTTCAGATTTCAGTGCCCCGCCACCGGCCGTTAACGACAGACGCGCTGTGCGTTCCGTTGCGCTAGTGTGGGAATTGTAACGATATTGCGATGTTCCGTGTTGTGGTTAGTTTTTTGCGTGTATTTTGGATTTTGTGCCTGCAGTTTGACAATTAGGACTTCAGCCATTAACTCTGCTATTTGTTACTGGGAAGTCTCCAATGCTGTAAGTTTTTCCCTTTTGACGATAATAAATTACTCTGGATATCGTATATAAATAAACTATTTCTCTGTTCTTTGTGGATGGCTAAACGCGTTATATACCTGAGTAAATGTATTGAACGCTAGTTTTGTACGGTAATGCAGCTATTGTTTGGACACAAAACTATATTTAACTTCCAAAGAAAAACAAGAATAGAAAGTTTATTTTACATACAAGGTTAGATTGTGCAGATATGCAAATAAAATTCGCAATAATTGTTTTAAATATCTTTTAATATATTTTAAAATTTATGTAATATTGTATTAGTTATAATTTAAATTAAAAGCGCTTAAATAAAGCTACTCATATAACTGATATATTTGTATACTTTGTAAAAATTAAAACATTTTTACAGCTTATACAAAATAAGCTAAGCTTGATGTTTCGATAACCAAATTTAACTGCAAAACTATATTATAGGAACACATTAACTTATTTTAAATTTATATATAGAGCTACTTTTAAATTTTAAACTTAATTAAGTGGAAAATTAGAGCAAGGATAAAATTAATCTTTATAGGTTTCTTATGTATATACATTGAATCATAAAAATGACTATTGGAATTATTGGAATTGGACATTTTCGAAAAAAATATGCTTTAAGAAAATTAAATAATTAAAAGGTGGAAGTAGATAGTTTCGGGCGATAAAGCGATTACAAATATAATTTCTTGATATCTCGCAAACATAATGAACGAAAAAACATTTTAACCACTCTTTTGAACTTTGTTTTAATGGGTTAAATTTTCGGAAACAAAACAGTACGTCTTGAGATCTCGAAGGACAGATTTTATTAGCTTTAAAACAAAGCCTATGTGTTTTGGTGATAATGAAAGTTCTCCGACTAATACGTATTTTTTTGTACCGCGTATCTTTATAACAAAACATAATGGCATCGACCGTAAATGGACTTTGAACTTATGACCACTCCCTGGCGCAGTGACTTGGCTTTGAGTTGCACCGCTGGGGACCGCGGGATCAAAATCTGCACTCAACAAGTATTTCTATAGCCTAAAAATAATTGTTCCGGGCCTGGGTGTTAGTTCTTGAGCAATTCAAGTATGTAAATTGCCTCCATCACACATGAGAAATTTCATGTGTTTGTAAAAAGAAAATACTTCAATCGAATTGTTACAGAGAAAAATAGAACCTCCTTAATCCTTAATCTATATTTTTTTCAATCCAATTATTTGTAATATAGACGTATTAAATGTATTTTTAAACTTACGAGATCGACATATAAATAAGTAAATATGAATGCAAGTACTGGAATGATACACATCTACACACTGTGCACTACAAGTAAAGTGGCGTACTATTGTTCCGAAAACCTCTATCAAATGAGAGCAGTCTTCTGCCCATTTGTGAAACGTTTGTATAAAAGCTGGTAACCTTACTATACATTTAAATACAAGTTTATCGTTAGGTATATTAGTTTAGATTATTCTACATTTGAATAAAAAAATAATGTTCAACAAGAAGAAATTCCCGATTTTAAAGAACTAAAAATAATTTCACATTCTTATGTCGGTGATAAGCCGGATTGGCCGGCAACGTAGGTATGATAGCAATTCTCCTGGTGTTGCAGTTGTTCATGGGCGGTGGTAATCACTCACCATTAGGTGAGCCGTATACTCGTTTGCCCCCTCTCCTATAAAAAAGCCACAGTTTAAAAAATAATTAAAGCTCCGACATCAAATTGTGGAATTACTTGGTTCTTACTTTTTGTTAAAACATTTTTTTTACCCTTTTGAGAGGACTAAGAGATATCACAATCTCAATATCGCCTAAATAGTTACATTAAAAATTACATCCCCTTTTTAAATTACTTCCTAAAAGAATGGTAAAATTATACAAAAGTAGGGATGGAATATTTTCTCCAAATGTATGTGGGTAAAACCTATTTAATAGAAGAAGAATCATCAAAATTGATTCTCATTTGACAAAGATGTCGCGTAACATATATATGTAAAACATAACGACATGCAAAAAACCTAATCTTGCGAAGTTGGCTAAAAATGAACAGATTATATTTCGTTCACTTTGTTTAAATGAAAATTATTGTATTTCCAACGGACTTCAAAAAAGGAACAGGTTGTCAATTAATCGAAATATTTTTTTTATGTATGTTTAGTAATCATTTACCACGTTTTTTTAAGAGAGGGTCATACCCCATTCCTAGTTCCATATAAATTTGGTGTATATCTGCTAATGTGATAGATGAAAAATCATCAAACTATTAAATTTGCAAAGGTATCTTGCACGACATATAATGTGCAAATAGTTAATCTATTAAATGGTAAATCTATTAAAACCGATTTCGATGATTTTATTCCTATTTGTTCTTTGAAGTGGGTTTTTATTTTATTAAAAGTATATTTATATTTAAATTTATTTTAAATTCGACGCTTTTAAGACCTGGACGTCAGACATTTGAAATTAATTGTAATTCTACATGAAGTAAGCATTGCAATATTATTTCACGTGTAAATATAAAAGATATATATATTTTTTTTTTATTAACATGATATTTTATATAATATGCAAAGGGCGTCACAAGTAAGACAATAACATAATTCTATGGATCCTTGAAGCGACAATGTAACAAACAATAATGAAATGTCGGTCAATAGCAGCTTCCTACTTGGCAGAAGTACAATGCATGTTTCGCTTTAGTGCTAAAATATAACTACTAACAAACCCATCTATTATATATGGTTAATAAACGTGTAATATATTATTACGTAGTACACGTACGTAAATCGACGTTTTATTTTTGAAGCAAAGAACATAAAATAGCAACGAAGTTATTAAAATATTTCCTTCAATTTTTAATTTATCCACTTATTAATATCCAAGCATATTAATTTATCCACTTCACGACACCAGATTATCGTGTAAATCCAAAAAAAAAAAACACATTCGTGTGATTTATATTTACGCCCAGATTTTGTATTGGACTCTTTATTAATTAAATTATTTTGAGATAAGAAATTGTAGAGATGGGTATTTCTTCCTCATAAGATATTTAAGATAAATAACTTTGATGAATTTCTTCTCGATTAAGAATCAAAATGCATATGCGTTGCCACCCCTGAGAACTAAGATGGAATGCCTCGCTTCTGGAAAAACGGGCCTCCGGTTCTCCACACTCACAATAAGAAACACAGTAGCATTAAGCTGCTATTTTACGCTAGTATTCTGTGAAAGTTTGGTGACTCATTCGTGCTACAGCCATAGCATATCTGCAGCTCGACTCTACCACGTACTAAACGTAATGTATAGTAATAAGTTTAGTAAGTTTGATAGGATATTATAGACCTTACCCTATCAACCATAAACTTTTTAAAAAGTCTCATCATTTAATAATTCGTAACATTTATAAATATTTAATAAATTGAATTTAAAGGACATTATCCAGCTTAACACGCATATCATTTATAAAAGAGTGTTTTTAGCTGCATTTATTGGACGTTTAAATTATTATAATACGTACATAAACCGAATTATAAAATAATAAATAATGCGGTTTATGTAAGCATTTTTACATACTGTGATAATATATATCCTTTTCGGAATGTACTGTTTTAGTTATTGAGTTAAACAAGACATATTTTTATTAATAAAAAATTATTTTTGGTTAGCAAGGTCCGCAATAAGCTGCCATATTGGCTTTTATGTGACATCATATAGCCAATAACCTGCAGAAGAGCATGGCGCTTCTAGCAATATATCACTTGGCGAAATACGGGCAGCAGTTTGGAAGATCAGAACGAAACGATGAACTAAAGTACATATCCTCTCGTCAGTCCAAAACCTTCTAAAGGTTACTGTCAAAAAGTACGCATCTGTCCACAACCATCAGAAGGTTGCTGTTTACTTATAAACTTCAGATTCGAAACAGCCCTAGTAAAAGTATACGTATCTCCCTATAACTAGTACAACATGCAGAGAATTAAACAAAGACGGCAATTAATATCACATACGCTTCATATATGAACCATAGAAGCTTTGAAATAGTAATACATTTAT
This sequence comes from Parnassius apollo, assembly GCA_907164705.1. Lineage (NCBI taxonomy): Eukaryota > Metazoa > Arthropoda > Insecta > Lepidoptera > Papilionidae > Parnassius > Parnassius apollo. The sequence goes on along the minus strand of CAJQZP010000288.1, from coordinate 10,575,212 downwards.
TCCGTTCAGTTGCTCGTTCCGTGACGCGGTGTCGTGTGTTTACGTGCAAAGTATTAATTGTTGAAAGTGATTTCGGAAGTTAATATTAAAGATAAACATGAATGGGTAAGTCATAAATACTTTTTTATTAATTTAAAACATATTAGATGACGATTTGTACATAAATTATTCCATTTTATCAAACATTGCTTGCCATTTCGACCGCCATGTTGATACCATGTTCGTATTAATTTCAATTGTTTTAAATTAAAAGTACAATTGTGAATGGTAAACATTGTTTTAGTATCGTTAACATACATATTTACAAACATAACAATAATTACAATTGTATAGTTTCGATTAAATCTTTCATAAAACTAAAAATAACAAATTGCTTAAATATCGCGTCCACCTGGCGGGCGCGGACAGACATGGGTCGTAAAGTTATTGAATGAAAGCCGCCATCTTAGAGAGCAGGTTGTATAGTATGGATACGATTTTGGGAATGCCAGTGTTGGTATATTTTTGCGATAATTTTTGGTGTGGATTTTTATTTGTTTTTCTTATTTGTTTCGTTTTATTTTTTGTCAGTAAATTGTTTTACTTTTTGTATGTGCATGTCATTATATTTTTTTGCACTTGATTGACAAGTGAAACAAGACGACCGAGGACTCGCGGTTTTTATAATAACATTCGAATGTTAATTAAAAACATAAAAAAGCAATGAAAAATAACTAATTTGTATTTCATTTTAATTTTATATTCATGATTATAATTATTAAAGAAGTCACCACAGAGCGTATCCATACTAGCATAGCAGCGTACTACGTCATACTTGGTACTTTTTGTAGTGAATGTGTAACTTTTAGTTGTTGATTTCTAACATAATTTTGTATGAAAGATGCCTCCTTTGTTTTGTTTTTAACTTAGGAAATGTTATTAAATTTAGGAATATACATTCACATGTAAATAAATCACAAAATTGTTCCTTACAATTGCAAAAGTTTGAAAGCATTTTTTTAGGGTCACTTTTTCAAGTGTTTGTTACAACTCATTCATTTCTTAATAACTAAATAGTTGTAACATTTGAAACTGTTTATATTAAGAACAAAGACCAAACTATAGAATAAGTTAAGATTTAAAGCCCATTGTGCCTCAGGCGTCGTCGATATTGAAGTACACAATGTGCCTTTTTTTGTGCCTGTTTCGGTTCATCTTAAGTGGCCCACATTATTGTCGAGCTTGTGGTGTGAAAAAACTGTATATAGAGTTGTGTTTTTTTTATTCATTATTGTAAAGTGTGTTTTCGTATAGTAAATGAAGTAAATATTTATTGAAATAATTGCTTAATTTTTTAATGATTACATTTTATATTCAACAAACTGGAAAAAAATCGCTTCTAGCAATTTTACCATCGAATTTATAACATACCAAAAGGGTGAACGTACACATTTACATATATTCTATTAGCTTATTTAACAATAATTCTAACAACATATCATATTATATAGTTTTGATACATAAATATTAAGATATTTCCATTTTAATGACACGCGCCACGTAGGCAATATATCACTCGTTTAGGGTTTGACAGATGCGCCTAAGCGGCTATTTTGGCCCGGACTGCTGAGAGGATATACACATTGCCTGCTAAAATCAAAGCGCTCCTTTGAGCTTTGCCGTAATCGCGTATAAATTGGGCGCCGGTGAAACTGATAATTGTATGTATCAATGAAACCAACGTTTATTTATAAATTTATACCGCCGCATTTAATCGCTGTCGCATGTAACCGTACCGTCATTGTTTCTCATTATTTGTGGTGAAGTCGCATTATGGGCGTACCGGTCCTGACGATGCAAACTGGTTTCAAATATTGTATCACATACCCATATAATGGATCTTTCTAGAGGTTGTATACCTTAACCGATTACGCATTTTTAATGTTTTTAAATTTTAGTGTAATGCCTTATTTTTTGCGTTACTTTCCTTTCATGCAATTTTTCTATAATTGGATTAAAATATTATGTCTATAGGGGTTCATCTTACATTTCGCTTACCGGTGCAAAAATGCCAAGGTTGATCAGCGAACTATATATAGAACTAGTTTCTCTGCGTAATAGACTTTGCAATGAAAGTGTCTACATTACAACCACAGTAATTGACATACATAGTTAATCAGATGGGTTAACTGCAGTGGCAATGGGCCGTCCATATAGCTCGAAAAATCGATAACCTTCTATTAAATCTAATTAAATCTAATGAAATGGCAAGGGTCGCCTAGAATATGGTACAGACTATAGACTTTCCGAAAATTTTGTGTTTCACGTCAGCTTTACTATATTCATTTGTAGGGTTTTAAAGAAATATTTTTGTTTGCCCTATATAAGGCAAACTTATTACAGAGCAAACATAAACGTGACAAAGTGAAGCGTTTATGGGTTAGCTTTAGTAACTAATAATACAATATCATGTCTCTCATTTTGTTAATCATACAAATAGCTTGTAAAGTTATGTTGATAATATTCTGAGGGGGAGACCCTGGTGATCCGTAACAGAGGCTTTCACCTAGTATACACACCAGACTCTCAGCCCATAGTGTACATTGTTTATACTCTACCTTGTTAATTTAAATTATAAGAGTAAATAAAATATATGATAATATTATTATTATTATAGGGGTATCTGTATAGTTTTCTCATCTGGTTGGTTTCTATAAATATATAATTATAAATTAAAATGAAAAGATAAATATACATAAATATCAATAAAATAAAATAAATACAAAAAAATACACAAATAAATAAAGATCCAACCAGATGGAAGCCCTCGGCAGAGGAGACCAAACGGCCGAGGGTTAGGAGGAAAGGGAAAGAAACCGACGGACGATGCGGGCGGTATCGAGGACCACTGCCTTCTGCATTTGAGCCCGGAGCGGTCCGTCACGGAGTCCCAGTCGCCTCAGATGACCCGAGAGGCTGACTGGGATTAGCCCATTCGCAGAGACGACTACAGGAATAATTTCAGTCGGCCGACCACCCCACATGTCAGTCACCTCGTAAGCCAGGTCTAGATATATTTATTATTATTATTACTTTACTTAGGAGAAGGAATGGCGATTGTAAAATAAGAAATTGACGATACGTGCCAGTGTGGGTTTTTTTCTTGTAACATAGCGAGGTGATTATACCACCTCCTATAGAAAGTCATATGATGTTTCTGAAATTTCCCTTAGTCGCCTCTTATTAAACCCACTGTACGCAATTAGGTGATAAATTCTCTTATGCCGCGCCATCACATGGCTGTATAACTAATAAATGTAAATAGTGAAAGTAGGTAGGACGCCTATTAACAGACCTTTAGTGCCAATTTCTACTTTGAATAAAAGTACTATTTTTATAAGAGCACTATATATTTAAAATCTCGTTAATAATTTTAATCATATTTTATTTATGTATTTTAAAAATGTAAGAAACATTCACTTTTATATTATTACAAGGACAATTTTAAAAACGATGATAAATAAAAAAGAAGTAATGGTTCAAATTCCCGCCACCCTTTACCGAATGTTCTCTGTGTATGACAACCAAGCATAGGGTTATGCCCTTTGAGTTTGGTAGGAGAAACTTATTATATGAGTTTTAAATGCAAAGTAATAAATTCTTAACAACTTAACTAATTTAAAATAATGCGTGTTACGATCATGCAATATACAAACATAATTATTTTGCTTTATGATATTTACTACATTCACTTACCTTACTGAAGTGATTTGATTTTAAAAAGATGGATTTTTCTTTTGATATTAAACGAATAATTATAAAAACCGGTGATTAAAATTTTTGTAACATTGATTTATTATTAATGAATTCTTCATCATCATTACAGCACCCCTCTTCTGAACATGATTTTCTTCATAGGATGCGGTAAATCACGGTCCGAAGCTACTTTGTTATTAATGACATTTTCTTTTTTTTTTTGCCAAATTGCCAAAAAGTAATAAATATATAGGTTAATAAAATATGCACATCCTTATTATATATAACTTTCTATAGAAGGATTGATCTTAACTTCTTTTCAAAATTAATTATATAGTGATATTTATTCCAGATTATTACAAACTAAATTTAAAAAAAACAGGCTTAAATTAGGTTTTGCTTATTTTGTACACACCTCATACCAAATAACAGCCTGATGGCTGACATTATACACACCATACAAATTCCTACTAAAATAGTTTTTAATACATAAGTTTGCCTATAATCATATTCATTCATAAAACCTAAATATGAGATAATGTATAATAAGCCTAGTTTAATCGGCCTTAACTTGTCAAAAAATTAGGAAAACAAGCGTTGTCCGGTTTTAATATTAAATTAAGCATTGATAGGCTATGTGGTAATATACCTAATTTTCCTTTAAGGCAAATATTTTTTTAGTAACAATATTTTGTAGTTGGGACCAATAGAAACCTTATTTATGTAGTAAAAAGGCTAAAAGGCTGCTATTGAATGCATACTCCCTACATAGGTTTTTAGGTATAAAAATAAATTATTACGAATGTTAAGACAAACACAATTATTCATACTTTTTCATCAAACTGTTCATAAGTTCCGCCGTGAGAAAAGTTTATACATCCAAAATACGAAATCATATTCAATACCCAATGCAAATTCGACATAAGCGCCCTTGGTCATCATTAATGCCGCTCACAAAGTACTCGAGCATAAACAATCTTTAGTTACAGCTCATGCACGATCGTTCATTCATTAAAATCGAAGAGTGTGTGTTACACTAAACATTAAATGTCATTTCTACAAATTATAATTATGTAAAATTGATTAGGGTATAGGCTAATTCTGTACTTTACGTCAAACACAATGTAATTTCAAATTAATTATAACGAGATAACATGTGAGCTTAATACATTATACAATATAAATACAATGTATTAAGATTGGAATATGCAAGTAGATAATTGAAATACACACTTGCTGTGAATAGAGTTGTGAATTGTACACAGTTTTCATATTGTGTGTGTATGTATATATATACTTTTGATTTGCTTTCGCTGAAAGTAAATCAAATGTTACAACAAGGAAAATTTACCTACCCTACCTACCTACCTAGAACAAATTTTTAAAGAGGAAAATTCATATCTTATGAGCTTATGACTAGTAGTGTGAATATTGAAAAACAAAACGACTTTTCATTTTCACATAGTCAGCTATGTTTGAAAAATACAACTGCACTCTCTAAACTCCCACAACTTCCTTAAAAATAAACCTTTAGCTATAATTAACTTCAAGAACTTGAATAATTATTTAAAGTGGTGTGTTTGGCTAAACACGCTCAAGTAGTATATGTACATTTATATAGAAGTAAGGGAGATAAACGTTCCAGATTTCACGCAGATCACCTGACGGTAAGTATAAATGATGTGACCCATACTTACATCCATCCCCGATTAAAAATCAGAATGCAAATGTATTGTCATCTTTCGAGGAAAAATATGGAATACCTCATTGCTTAACGGTTTTTGAATTATTTTCTGTAAACGTCAAAGTTCCGTAAAACATTGAAATGTACACACATTTAAATTTTATTTGAGTATTTTTTGTCACATTTCTTATTGGATGTAGGCAATTTACGAGAATTATGAATATCGTGTACACCTAATAAACCGTTCAGTGTATAAGAAACTTGTATTTCCGATTTATTTACGAATGTTTAATGTATTTACGGTAGCTCTGTAACATTATCTCAAAAGTACGATTATCCGTATTCCATGAAAATATTAGCTGACTTAGCCAACAACCGATAGCGCGGAGACGCGTTGCCATCGACAGACATGAATAATTTATTAGTCGCTATTACAAAAGAGAAAGCTGCAGTGACCACAAGGATATTTTGCGCGTTAGCTCATGGCTATACTCTTATTCGATATTACAAACGACTGGCTCAGGACGGTATCAAATTTGATACCAAATACTGCCCTATGAAAAAATGTTTTTTTTTTTGTTTAAACAAAACCAAAGATAATATGCAATGAATAATATAGTAAAAGACAAAGATATGTTCTTTTATTTTGAACCATAACCTGGCAATATTACTTATAAAAAAAAAAAAAGAAATCACTCTGAACTTTCGCCGTTCCACGTGTCGCATTGCAGAAGGTGCTCCGTCTTTTTTATAGAATTTTATATCTGTGTCTGGACTAAAAACGAAAGTATTATACATTTTTGTATTCCATGTAATATAGTAAACACGTAGATATATAATTTTTGGCATAAAAATTGAAAAGTGTCAAAAGTACTTCGAAATCGAGAAGGCTCATTTTGGCGGTTGGGTCAAAAATGTGTTATTTTTCAAATTCTCATTTATTTTTAGTGTAAAATGTAACTAAAAATAGTTTTATAACATATTTCAAATAACTTGACGTATTTATTTCAAATTCACACAAAAATATATTTGAATATTGTTCGAAATTTCATACAGATAAATATTTTTTTCAATATTTTGGTATGAGTAATGAATAGAAACACATAAAATATAAAAATATACATATTTCCAAACATTTTAATATAAATTTCTCGAGAAACAAAAGTGTAGAATTCAAATTAGTTGTAATTTTGTCACTAAAAGTGAAGTATATACTACTACTATGCTATAAAGGATAATTTATAAATTTTATTACATTTTCTAGCAACCAAAAATAATTTTATTCGATAGTTTATAAATTCAGCAAGAATTCCTGTAAGTTTTATCCATAAATATTGTTTCAAAGTGAAAATATAGCAAAATTTACAAGTTAGCAAAAAATTTGCAATTCCCTCCATTCGCGTCGCGAGCTGTTCTTTCTGAGCTAGCGGGTTGTTTTCGACAATCGATTTACATATTAAGGATTTTATTAAACTTTAATTAAGCACGTTTTCTTGTGAAGCAATATCAATAAATTATAATAATAGATTTTCCTTTTATGTAAATATTAAAGAACTTCTGAAATAGTCAAGTGCAGTATAAAGTATTTTTTATTCATTTATTTCGTTAACAGGCTATTCAGACCGCTTTTAAACTAGGTATTTCCTAGAATTCTCCATCGGTCAAAATTCAGGAGATTTGGTTTATTATGAAATTAAGATTGCTTCTCATCCATTATTCATATATTTTTCCGTTATTCATTAAAGTTTTCATATTATTCAAAAATCTTACTTTGTTAATATTCTCGCTTAGATTTTATTACTGGAATAGAGATCGCAGTTAATATAATGTACTCGATAACCAATCTGCTTTACACATGTTCATCATAATAACATAATATTAGAAATATTTGCACGAATTCGATTTTGTAAAAATAAAAATAAACTTTGAGTCAATATCTTTAACATATTGCGTGAATATTATTTCTCGATACCTAGAAAGCTCCGACTTGCTCCACAAGGATTTCATAACACCTTTGTTGTATCGAGTCGTTTGAATAAGTACGTCAACAAAGAAGAAGTTGCAGCGAAAATCCTTCAAAGTTCGCTAAGCAAATTATAGTATTTTAAATAATGAAATACACAATGGGTTTGGAAATGAGTTGGTAAATTTTGTTCCATTATTACTTACTGTATAATCTATCGAAATATAATTGCATATATATATATATATATATATATATATTTGTTACGAGCTTAGGGTTCGTGACAATAAAAATTGCCGATAAAATTACCTAAATTAACACTTTAATTTACTTTACACAAACTAAAGTTAAAAACACTAATAATTAAACACACTAATGAACTTAATTCCGCTCCGAAGCTTCGCTTGTTTCGTCAAATCAACTCTACCACGATCGCATCTTGCAGCGCCTACTTATATAAATTAGCAAAATATCCAGAATGTTCAAGTAAACACGCGCAAGGTACCGAGAGTTCGAGTTTTAAACTTCAAGAAGTTTAGTTCTTCGGTTCGAGACTAGATGGCGCTAGTGCGCCGATTTTAGCGCGTAACACTGCCCCCTCCTAAGACATGCTCGTCCCGAGCATTATCGGTCCCATAATAACGCGCTAGGCGATCCACATGGACGATCTTAGGAGTCCCTCTTGCGCCTTTCTGTAACGGCTCCGCAATGTCAAGGGCTGTTCTATCTCGTGGTGCACCAACATTGTACAATTTCGGTGCTCCTCTACTACGTGTCTGAGGTCCCCGCACGGCCGCACAACTTGTACATGTACGACACCAATACTCGACATTGTCACGATAATGGACCCAGTAAAACTGTTCTCGGACCTTCAGTAGAGTTCGTTTAACTCCCAGATGGACTCTTGAACGACCATTATGGCACAGCTGTAGAACATTCGGCACTTTAGCTTTAGGGACAACCATTTGCAAACGACAGCTGTCCCTTCGACCATTGTCCCATTTACGGCACAGGACTCCATCCTGAATCAGCAAGCTGTCCCATTGGGCCCAATAGCTTTTCGTGGTTGAACTCATCGCTGAGACGTCCCTCCACTTAGGCTTGGTAGCACGGGCCTTCATCCATCCCAGAATCGGCTTGATGTCCGGATCTTCCTGCTGTGCATGTCGTAGGCTGTCCTTCCACCCGTTGCTGAGGTGGTCTGTCCTGAGCATCCTCACGGATACCACTTCCTTACTCTCTTGCCTACTACAATGGTTGCAATCTTCAGGACAAGGTCTTCTTGTCCATGCATCTGCGTTGCCGTGAGATTTCCCCCTGCAGTGTCTGATAGTAAAGTCGTATTCCTGCTGCTGCTGGGCGGTGCTGTTAGCCGCACTTCCTTTCTGAGACCGTTCACCTTCCCTTCCTAGGGTGTGCTTAGGGCAGCTGGATCGAAGATGGCCCTTTTCCCCACAGCTATAGCACCTAGGGCTGTATCCTCTGTTGCGGTCGCGAAATGTAGCTGCTGCAACCTCCCTGATGCGATGGGAACGATGATCCTGCCGCACGGCTTCCACCTCCAGTGCATGGGCCAAGGCGTTCTTAAGCGTGTCGTGGTGCCCGAGTCTCACAGCAGCTCTGACTTCAAGGTCGCGGATGCCGTCGATGAATGTCTGAACCTAGTTCCCTTCAATGAGCGCAGGTACAGACTGGTATGCTTTTCGAACCATCTTCTCCACCTCAAGGGCCCACTGCTGCAGGTTTTCGTTGCTGCGCTGCACGCGATCTTTAAGCTGCGCGCGAAAGACGTGTTCCAGATGAGCGTTGCCATATCTCGCTTCCAAGGCCTCAAGAAGCTGCTCATAGTCACTTTCTTACCGAGAGCTTCCAACACAGTTAAGGCTTGGTCGCGCAGGCCTAGGGTGAGTGCAGTCATGGCTTGGCTTTTATTCCAGCCGTTCGCCTCCATGACGGCCTCGAACTGGATTTTGTAGGCCGACCAGGAAGAGGTCCCGTCGAACGGCGGCACTTTGAATCCACGTAGCGAAGGTGTTGTGGCTACTACGGGAGCTGTTGTTCCATCCCCAAGTTTGAGGTCGTCCAGCGTTTTCTTCACGTCAGCCATTACGTTGTCAACCCGATTGTTTACTTGGTCGATTCGGGTTTCGGCCTCCAACAGGCGGTTGTCATGTTGAGCAACCTTATCCTTCACCTCTCTGATCTCCTTCCCGAAGGTAGCGTGAAGGTCCTTCATGAGGAGCATCTGCTCTTCCAACCGACGGGCCTGTTCCTCTTGTCCGCCCCGCAGCTGCTCTTCCAAACGATGGACCTGTTCCTCTTGTCCGCCCCGCAGCTGCTCTTCAAACCGACGGGCCTGTTCCTCCTGTCCGCGCTTCAGCTGCTCTTCGAACCGACGAGCCTGTTCCTGCAGCATCACCATCAGAGCGCCTAAATCAGGTGCTGCAGATGCAGGAGCTACTGACGGATCGGCCTCCGTTGCCGGCGGCTGGCCCTCCGACGTCTGCGGCGTTGCACCACCAAATCTTCGTTGGTCCGTCTCCTGCTGGCGTTGACTTCGGGTACGGACACCCTCCGTTTCCTCCTTAGGTAAAATCGGCATTATTTTATCCCACTTCTGACACCAATTGTTACGAGCTTAGGGTTCGTGACAATAAAAATTGCCGATAAAATTACCTAAATTAACACTTTAATTTACTTTACACAAATTAAAGTTAAAAACACTAATAATTAAACACACTAATGAACTTAATTCCGCTCCGAAGCTTCGCTTGTTTCGTCAAATCAACTCTACCACGATCGCATCTTGCAGCGCCTACTTATATAAATTAGCAAAATATCCAGAATGTTCAAGTAAACACGCGCAAGGTACCGAGAGCTCGAGTTTTAAACTTCAAGAAGTTTAGTTCTTCGGTTCGAGACTAGATGGCGCTAGTGCGCCGATTTTAGCGCGTAACAATATATATATATATATATATTTTGAAAAGGAACCAAATGGTGTGTAAACGTTCAACTAAGAAACAGAAGGGGGAATCGAGGCTTCTCTCGATCCGGCCTCCTATAACGCCTACGTTGGGTTCGGGAACAACGTATGTGATCTCCGCAACGGAGTAACACACAAGGGCGATAACCTCTTCCTTTTCAGCAAATAGGTTCAGGCGGGGATTACGGGTCTTCCGAAGTCGTCCCGGTCCCAACGCCTTAATTCTTCGATGTGGACTGTATAATTTTGAGGGATGAATTTCTTGGGAATAAAACAGCAATTATCTTCAAACCGTTCCGTGAGAGAGTAATTACTTTTCCCTATCACTTCCCTACACTTTTTCTTAATGATTTCTTATATTTACGCGAACACTACACATTGAAATAATACTAGTTATTACGGAATTTATCGCGTATATTTAACTTTTTAATTACCCGACGTTTCGAGAGCTTTACAGCACCCATGGTCACGGGAAGGACTGAGATGTTCAACGTCCTGCTGTCATAGTTAACCGCGGTTACCATAGATTAAAATTTAACTTTTGTTCCGATCTACACAGTATGAACTTATGGTATCATGGAGTCTTGCAGTTGTATGCTTGGGTTGGGATTTAATTTTATTTATTATAGGATCCCAAGCAGATGGTAGCACCCAGCCATCTTCTCTATTGAAATTAGGATGTTTTTTGATTTCAATAGCCTCGCGAATCATCCTTGGAAGGAATCGGTGTTCTTTAGCGAGGATTTGTGGTCTATCAAATCTGATGTAGTGACGGGGACGATCCTGTACATGTTCACAGACTGCAGACTTCCCGGAGCGTCGATTCTTCACATCAGCTATATGTTCTTTGACGCGGGTTTTAATGGATCTTTTAGTTTGTCCTATGTAGGAGAGATCACATTCACAATCAAGCTTGTACACTCCTGCATCTTGCAGAGGGACGTTACTCTTGACTGATGGTAAAAACTGACCAATCTTCTTCGGCGGCTTGAAGTATGTTTTGATGGAAGCGCGCTTCAAGATGTAGCCAATCTTGTCAGTGACTCCTCTAACATATGGCAGTACAGCAGGTACACGCTCGACTGTGGCCGGCTTCACTCGTTCTCTGTGACGTAGGCGCGGGACCCGAAGATTGTTGTCATGCAAAACTTGCTTGACATGTTGGAGCTCGGCAGCCAGGTGTTTACTGTCACAGATCCCTCGTGCTCTCTGAAACAAAGATTTACCCACGGTAGCTAACTGTGAAGGATGGTGGTGAGAATCACCGTTTAAATATCTATCTGTATGGGTCTTTTTCTATACACAGTATGGCTCAAGGTGTTATCAGGATTCCGAATTACTAACACATCTAGAAAAGCTAAGGAATTGTTTTCCTCTAACTCCATTATGAACTGAATTTTAGAATTTATAGAGTTAAGATGGTCTAAAAATGCAGTTACTTTATCTAAAGGTAGAATTGTGAAAGTGTCGTCTACGTACCGCTTGTAGAAACTTGGATTTATGGGAGAAGTAAGCAGGGCTTTCTCCTCAAAGTCTTCCATGAATATGTCGGCGACAATGGTAGATACAGGTGAGCCCATCGCCACACCATCTATTTGCTTGTAGAACTCCTCCTTCCACAATAGGTAGCTAGATGTAAGGCAGTGTCTGAGTAATACTGCATATTCTAAGGGCATGTTGTTTTCTTCCAGCCTTCTAGTTACAATTGAGATGCAGTCTTCAACAGGTAAGCATGTAAACAATGACTGCACATCAAAACTGACCATAGTTTCATTGTCTGCCAGACGTAGGTCTTTAATCTCGCTGACAAAATGGTAGGAATCCTTTATGTGTGCTCTTGTATGTCCCCTGAGCGGTGAGAGTATTTTCGCTAAGTGTTGAGCCAATCTGTAAGTTGGTGAATCGATTTGGCTCACTATGGGGCGTAATGGAGCATTGGGCTTGTGTATTTTTGGTAACCCATACAACTTTCGTGATTTGGCGCACGTAGGTATTATCCATTTTACGTCCAGATTTAATTTTTCGGAGTGTTTCTTTATGAGGTCACTAGTTGTTTTTAGTGTGCTATTTGTTGGGTCGTTTTTAACCTTTTTATAAGTACTTACATCCGACAAAAGTTCTTGTATTTTAGAATTATAATCTGACGTATCCATGACTACCGTGGCGTTTCCCTTATCTGCGCGGAGAATAAATAACATTACAATAACATACATTACACAACATCTCAGTCCCCCCCCCCCGTGACCATGGGTGCTGTAAAGCACCCGAAACGTCGGGATAATAATAAAAATAAATTAAAGTAATTAAACGCGATTAAATCCGTAAATAATAGTTTTATTCAATTTCATTTAAGTCTTTAATTTTTAAGATAAATTTTATGTTGCCAACTAGACCTGGGACAACTATATAAAGGTCATAGAAATACTTAATTCCGAGTTTTGAGGTATTCGAACCCACCACCCGTAGCTCCCACAGACAAACGCTCAGTGCACTTCTTAATAACAGTGTGTTACGGAGCCGTCAAACAATTATTTTTAATTTTGCCGCTCACTGACACGTATTTGGGGGTGAAGTTCTGCGTTTGGAGGCATTATGACCAATATTTGGTTGTTTAGAGAAAAAATTATTTTTACCCCCTTTTAACTCCCTAGAACTTTTTTCCACAGACTGTTAGAATTACGGGCGCATCTTTTCAACAGATTTACTAAATGTATTGATTATTAGCTATCGTGTGACGGATAGCTCTGATAATAGGTGATTCTGTAGCCGAACGTTATGTTAAGCCGCACTTTCTCAACTTCATAAACGCAGGCACTCCTTCCATGTATGAACATATTGAAGATAACAAATAACATTTTTATACGAGTATCATTAAAATGTGATAGTATCAGGATAATATAAAAAGTTTTTCCGAGGTTTTAAATGAAGATGAATACTTTCTTTCTCTATTTATGTTAGTCTATGCAAATTAAAACTAGTGTACACGTTTTGCTTTTTATTTACTTTTTATTATTGTCTTGATATTTTGAAGCTGCCAGTAATCAAGAAAACAACTTTCATTGACTTTTTTGTCAACTACCAGTGAGTAGTTGAGTAGATAAATGGAACTGAGACAAAGCTTCTTTCTTAAAATCTTACGTGAGCTCACGTTCTTACGTCCAAAATTGTTCCCTCTTTTGGAGGTTTGTCACAATAGATGAAGACAAATTAATTCAAACATTTGTTAAATAGATTTATTATTAACTATGATAGAATACTTTACAAATGACTGTACTTTTTTATAGGGGGAGCAGGCGAACGAGCAGACGGCTCATCTTATGTTAAGTGATTACCGCCGCTCATGAACAACTTCAATTATATCTTAAATATTTTAAATCGATCTTAAGTTTCTATAAAAATTCATACGTAAATTGTAAAAAATAAATTTATTGTAAATTGAAATATGTTTTGAAAGAAAAAAAGTTCCGCAGGGTTTCTTGCTGGTACTTCTTAGGACAGAGGTTTTTTGCGAACCAGTGGCAAATAAAAAATGACTTTACATTGAATAAAAATCATTCATCAATTTCATTCATTTTATCCATTTCATTCATTTTATTTCATTTTATTTCACTATAAAGCTACAAATTGTTCTAATTTTTATTATTGTTTGTTATTTTTATTAGACTCATTGTTACTTTATTTAATTGTAAACACATTTGTTCCTGTAAGTAAACATGATGTGTAATTGGAAATGAAAATAAAAAAAATATGATTTATTTATTTACTTAATTTTTTTTCACCCTATCAAAAGTCCACTGCTGAACAAAGGCCTCCCTATAGATTTTATATTATGTTGGGGAAAGTTCGCAGGTGGTTTGGCAACAGCATTTTTTTTATTATCTTAAACCCGCTAGCTCAGAAACAACAGCAAACAGATAATCCTGTTCGCTCGCGACGCGAATGGCGGGAATTGCAAATTTTTTGCTAACTTGCAAATTTTGCTATATTTTCACTTTGATACAATATTTATGGATAAAACTTACAGGAATTCTTGTTGAATGTATAAATTACCGAATAAAATTATTTTTGGTTGCTAGAAATTGTAATAAAATTCATAAATTACCCTTTATAGCATAGTAGTCGTATATACTTAACTTTTAGTGCCAAATTACTACTAATTTGAATTCTACACTTTTGTTTTAGGAGAAATTTATATGAAAATGTTCGGAATATGTATATTTTATGTTTTATGTGTTTTTATTCGTTACTCATACCAAAATATAAAAAAAAATTATATTTATCTGTATGACATTTCGAACAATATTTCAAATATATTTTTGTGTGAATTTGTAATAAATGCAACGTCAAGTTATTTGAAATATGTTATAAAACTATTTTAGTTACATTTTACACTAAAAATAAATGAGAATTGGAAAAATAACACATTTTTGACCCAACCGCCAAAATGGGCCTTCTCGATTTCGAAGTACTTTTGGCTCTTAATTTTCACTTTTTATGCCAAAATTATATATCTACGTGTTTACTATATTACAATGAATACAAAAAAGTATAATACTTTCGATTTTAGTCCAGACACAAATATAAAATTCTATAAAAAAAGACGGACCACCTTCTGCAATGCGACACGTGGAACGCCGAAAATTCAGAGTGATTTCTTTTTTTTTTTCTAAGAAACATTGCCAGGTTATGGTTCAAAATAAAAGAGCATATCTTTGTCTTTTACTATATTATTCATTGCATATTGTCTTTAGTTTTGTTTTAAACAAAAAATATTTTTTTCATAGAGCAGTATTTGGTATCAAATTTGATACCGTCCTGAGCCAGCCGTTTGTAATATCGAATAAGAGTATGGCCATGAGTTAACGGGTGTTGATATCACGAAGATGCTGCTGCCCATCTCCTGTATCATTTGTTCTCTGACGCTTCTTACGAGTTCCACGGTATATAATACAGTGGATTCCTTTACGTCACCACAATGTAGCATTGAGTTATGTTTCCATGACGTGTAATAATTACAACTTGCAATTGTAGCTCTGAAGTTATAGTAGTAAAATTTAATGGATACTAAGCTTAACTAGGTTTGATCTTGACGGCTTTTCAGCGGGATTTTTTAGCTTTTTCACCTTTACATGATCAGCAGTCAAGGAAAATATCAAAATACCCTATATATGTGTATCTTTTGTATTTTTGATTCCACAAACATGCAAGTTGTTTATAGAAATTAATGCGAAATTAAATATGGCTCACCTGAAGGTTAAGTGATTATTGACGCCCATAAACATCAGTAAAACAAAAAGCATGGTACGTTGCTGGCCTTTGAGCAAGATAAACGCTCTTTTTTTAGTATTTTCCTGTGATTTTTCTTTTGCAAGCGAGCTCATCATCATCTTCATCATTACAGCCCTTTACAAGTCCAATGCTGAACGTAGGCCTCCCCCAAGTAACGTCACAAAGCACGGTCCTGAGCCACCTGCATCCATCGACTTCCTGCATGTCTTACCAGGTCGTCACTCCATCTAGTGGGGGGTCGCCATACACTACGCCTACCGGTACGAGGCTGCCACTCGAGAACCTTTCTTCCCCATCGGTTATCGGTTCTTCGAGCTATATGGCCGGCCCATTGCCACTTCAGCTTACTAATCCGTTGGGCTATGTCGGTCACTCTGGTTTTACTGCGGATATACTAATTTATAAGTTTATCAGGCAGAGAAACTTCGAGCTTAGCCCTCTCCATAGCTCGCTGAGTGACCTTGAGCGTCCTCATACGGCCAGCAGTGAAGGACCACGTCTCAAACCCGTAAGTCATCACTGGAAACACGCACTGGTTGTACACTTTCGTTTTCAGAGATGGAGGTATACCCGACGAGAAGATGTGTCGTGATTTCCCGAACGTTGCCCAGCCGAGTTGAATCCGTCGATTGGCCTCTCGGTCGAATTTGGACTTACCTACTTGGACTATTTGTCCCAGGTAAACGTACTCGTCAACAACTTCGAGCATAGTGCTCCCAACAACTACCGACATAGGTGTGACATGGACATTAAACATGATCTTTGTTTTGTCCATGTTCACCAATCACCTATCACCTGTCCGTTGAGAGACACTATTGAGGTCATTGAGCATAGTGCTAAGGTCCTCCAGCGATTCTGCCATAAGGTCTATATCGTCGGCAAATCGAAGGTGAGTGATGTACTCGCCATTAATGTTAATACCGTATCCTTTCCAGTCCAGTAGCTTGAAAACGTCTTCCAACGCAGCGGTGAAGAGTTTCGGGGATATAAAGTCACCCTGTCTTACATATCCCTGCATTTGGATAGGTTTCGAGCTCTGGTTCTGTACTCGGATAGCCATCGTAGCCCTACTGTACAAACACTTCAGCACTTCGATAAACCGTCATATGTACGTCATATACATTCGATATACAGTCAACTTGGCACCGCTGAAGGGACTGTAGCACCGCCCAAATTTCGACGGAATCAAAGGATTTCTCATAGTCCACATACGCCAGGCAAAGTGGCAGATTTTACTCTTCGGTCTTCTGTACAATCTGCCGTAGGGTATGTATGTAGTCTATGGTACTGAAGCATTTTCGGAAACCGGCTTGTTCGGGAGGCTGGAAGTCGTCGAGTCTGCGTGCGAGACGATTCGTAATAACTCTCGAAAACAGCACGTAGACGCGGCTCAGAAGGGATATCGGTCTGTAGTTCTTCAAGAGAGCGTTGTCGCGTTTCTTAAAGAATAAGACCACCGCACTTCTGATCCACGCCTCCGGAGTAGTGCCACCATGGAGGAGGACTTCAAGTACCGGTGTTCCACCTGCTTTCAGAAGATCCGCTGTAATTGCATCCTCGCCTGGGGCCCTGCCGTTTTTAAGTTGCTGGAGAGCGATTCTAATCTCGCTCGGACTAACGTCCGGGATATCATCGGAATAGTGTCGGGTAAGACTTGCTCTTGGATCGTTACTCACACTTGCGTGTGGCACCAACGATGATGTGTACAGCTGCCCATAGAACCTCTTAGTCTCACTCAAAATCTCAGGTGTCCCGGAAACGATGCTGCCACACTCAGTCTTCAGCTTTGACAGTTGGCTCTTTCTGGCAGACAGATCTCTGGCGAAGACTTTGGAGCGCTGGTTCCGCTCGATAGCTTCTTTAATACGAGCAGTGTTAAAGTTGCGTAAGTCTCGCCGCATGCATATGGAGATCTGTCTGTTTAGTTGCCTGTATGCTGTCAAATCTGTTGACGATTGCAGCCTCTTCTCCCGCCTAACAACCATGAGATTAAGAGTGTGATCGGAGAATTTTTGTGTTCTTCTACGGCGGGTCTTGCAGAACTTAGCTCCGATCGCATGGACAGTTTCTACGAGCTTGTCATTCATATCGTCCACTGCATTGCAATCTTCTAGGCACTGAAAGCGGTTACGTTACTCGAGCTGAAAGGTTTCGGGATTCTGGATTAGAGCACGAGGGGGACGGAGCGTTGACTTCATTAGACGAGACCTCTCCAACTTAACGTTTAGGTTCAGTGTGCCTCTAACCATTCGGTTATCGCTGCCGGTTTTCACCCTTGCGATCACTGAGACATCACTGAACAGTTGTCGTCTGGTCGGCATAATGAAGTCAATCTCATTTTTTGTCGAACCGTCGGGGCTCGGCCTGGTCCACTTCCTGTGGGGCCGCTTCTGGAAGAAAGAGTTCATCATAGAGAGTCCCTCTTTCTCCATAAAGTCAGCCAGCTACTGGCCCCTACGGTTCCGTTGCCCTACTCCAAATTTCCCTAACTTCAGCTCACCGCCTTCTCTTGTGCCTAGTTTTGCGTTGAAGTCTCCCATCAATACCGTGTAGTGGGTTTTGGAGGAATGCATGGATCTAGAAATATCCTCATATATTTCCTCCACCACATCATCGGGATGTGCTGAGGTTGGTGCGTAGACCTGTATGACCTTCAGCGAATACCGTTGAGCTCATCATCAAATTTTATGCGAATTGTTGAACTCTTCGTGTCCGTAAACCACTTGTTAAAGGAGAAAGCGAAGTTTCACTCATTTTAGGTTTTAACAATATGAAAAAAGAACCATTTGAAAGCTTACATATAAACAATACATACCTGTCATCTGTCATGATTTGTCAATTTAAGTTTAAGTTTTGGCAGAATAAGTAACAGAGAGTTTATGCATTACCTAAACTCAAACAGTTGATTTTGCACTGTAGTCGCTTAAAGACAAAATTATGTTTATGAACTCGCATACCTACTATGATAGCTCCTCTACATGATGGATCAGCGCTGGCCTAGCGAAATGGCCATACGATGGTTGAAACGCAACTATGGATAGGATTATCAAAAAGAAATTTCATAGAAGTAGATGGTGAATGTTATCTATTCAACGCACACATTTTTATCTTTGTGTAGTTTATGTATTGGATTCCATATCACGCTTTATTCTCTAGATAGTTATAAATACTTGATCAATTCATTATGAAGCCACGTACTCGTCATTTGTAAGAACATTCGTAAATAAAAATAAAACACGAACGTCCACACTCAACCGTGGAGCACACGTGGAAGCCACGTGCAGACGCGTACCGTCATCGCTGGCCCACTTCCTTTGATGTGCGGCCGAAAAACCGACACTGACATCATTATAAGTCCATCGCACGCGTAATAAGCCATCTGACACTACTACGTCCTCCACATGCTGGCCCATCATAGTGGACCATCGCGATGGCCCATCGTGTAGAGGAGTTATTCATCATCAACATCATCATCATTACAGCCCTTCACAAGTCCACTGCTGAACATAGGCCTCCCCCAAGTAATGCCAAAGCACTGTACTGAGCCACCTGCATCCATCGACTTCCTGCATATCTTACGAGGTCGTCGGTACGAGGCTGCCACTCGAAGAACCTTTCTTCCCCATCCGTTATCGGCCCATTGCCACTTCAGCTTACTAATCCGTTGGGCTATGTCGGTCACTCTGGTTTTATTACCAAAATAACAAGGCCGGTTCCGCCGTGTAAGCAAGATTCTCGGTGCCCAACAACGAATCTAGAGACAGAAAAAAAAAACAGGATCAGTATAAAATCACTAAGATAAAAAAAGCTATAGTTACCAGACAAATGAAATGATGAACATAGGTAAGTTAATGCAAGACTTAGAAAATGACAAGATAAGTGAAGTGAAAAAAGTCATGTCGATCTGAGATCAATTACTTGAATTGTTGCTGTTACTGTTATTAGCCGCCATGTTGCTATTTTGTATTTTTATTATGTTTTTGGTATTTTAGAAATTATTTGTTATCACTCTGGTTAATTCAGAAAAATAAAAGAAAATCTCCAACTGTTCCATTTCATCTAAATACTGTGCCAGTTTCAAATTCAATTTAAAATCGATCTTTTTCTTTTATATGAAAAGTTTTGAAATATGTACTGTCAGGTCAAGTGGTACGAAACGTTCAGAAACGTGACTCACAAATATATCTATTTTTTTCGATTAATTGACATATTTTTTATTTCTTTTTCCTTGTGCGAACAATATATTTTATTTTATTATGAATATCATTTACAGTAAATATTATAATTTTTAAGGAAAACTTGCTTTTTTTATTCAATTTAAAATTTTTAGATACGAATAAATACAAAATCTATATGCTAAGCAATTTAAGCCTACAAATCCCTTTATATTATTATATTAACTGCCTTGTTGGTCTAGTGGTTGTAGTGGCGCGACTACTGATCATGAGGTCCCGGATTCCAATCCCGTGTCGTGCGAAAAAATTAATTATTGAGTTTTTCCGTCAAGAAATTCTCAATAGCTGCCTGGAGTCAGAAAGTTGGCGGTATATCACCCCCGTGCTTCGGAAGGCACGTAAAGCCGTTAGTCCTGCGCCTGATCTCTCTCCGGTCGTGTCGGTTTACGTCCCATCGGAATATGAGAGTGATGGAATAGAGTGCAGCTGTGCTTGCGCATACACTTGGGCACTATAATCCCGTACTGCGCCAATGGCTAGTCTCCTTTGAGGCTAGCCGCCGTGACCGAAATTCGATCTGGAGGACATTATTATTATTATTATTATATTAATTATTGTTTTTCTTAATTTACAATATTCGTCATGTTTTATACAGACTTCGACGTCAACACCGTTATAGCTGTTTTTTATGAGATGTTTTTTCTGACATTCATAATTCATAGTTTTAAGCCACAAGCCACAGGTTTTATTTTATGTTCCTAACTTTATTTAGTCAGAAGCCACAAGGCTTTTTTTTATTTTAATTTGTTTTTTTTTGGTTTTTTTTTTTTTTCATTTTTTTGAAAAAGGTTTTGTTGTGTGTCTGTTTTATTTACTATTTATTATTTTTTTTTATTTTATTTTAATCAAAAGGTAATTAATTAATAGGAGCAAAAGTTAAATTCAAAACCATCTCTTAACATAAATTTTCACACTATTCGTTGTTATATTTTTGCCATTAAAATATTTTTAAATAACTTAATTCTTAAGTAATTTAACTGAACTAAATACTAAATTTAATTAAACCTTCCAAGAACAGACATGCCGTAGTGGTATACGGCAAAGGTATATTGGTAACGGTGTTTAACGGTGGTAAATTATATCATAGCCTTCGCAAGTTTTAAACCTGTTACTCGTCGGTTTTTATTTTATTATTCGGAAAGTTTAGCTTGCTGGTAGAAACTAGCCTAACTGAAAAATATACGATATATCGAACATGATAATTCGTGTTTGAGAACTAGCCAAGTCAGACCTTAGACTACAATATATTATCCTGAGTTATAAGAAGAAATGATATTTTATGCTGTTATAAATAAATTTCAGGTCTGACCATTGAACTTGGCACCCATTTAGATCTCACTTCTTTTGTCATTGAAGTCAACAACCAAGGCGTATATCATAATATTGAACTTGGCTCTCATTTCACATTTATATTTTAATGGGATATATAATAAGTCTTAACTATAGACTTAATAATCCCTGAATGTCTCTTAGTCCATCGTATGTACCAACACGAGCATACAATAGACGTTATCAACATCTTCCTGATAACAGAAATAGTATAATAATAAAACTGCAGTTGCCAACCCGTTCCCCAAGCGTGGCAAATATGGCAAATATCCCCATATTATGAGAATTACGAAGAGGCGGCCCCCAGTCCGCGGCGACCAAGCTATTCATGGCTACGATGTCTACCATGGTAACGGCGGGTCAGGGAGTGCTATGAATCTCCGTTGGAGATTCAGTTGCCACTTAAAAAGACTCGACCTGGCTACAATACACACCCCCCGAGGACTAACGAGAAGATCCCGGACGAACCTGGAATAAGAGATAGACAAGTTGCGCTGGTATATTATGGCATTATCTGAAGTCAGAAGAAAGGGGAGGACTCGCTAATTCTCAACCATCTGTCCCAAGGAGCCAACTGCCACTACTGCCAAACTTAAATCCTCTAAAAACTCCACAAAGGATGGTCACATTGCCACTTTGGCTAATTGATATGTTGGTCTATTTCAGTTACTGTGGTTCTACTGCGGATATCCTCATTACGAAATCCATCACGCAGAGAAACATCCTACATAGGTTTTTTCATGTCTAACTGAGCGACTTTGAGTTTCCTCATACGGTAATCAGTGAAAGACAACGTCTTTGTATATGACTCCAAAAAAGAAGTAGCCTAACTTCGCGCTGGAAATAGGTTCGAAGCTCACGACTTACAATGTTGTTGTAACTATGCCAAAACATATCTCACTGCGCTAGGAGATTTTTCTAAATATTTATTATGTTTTAGCTGTGTACGTGTCTTAATGATGTTTACCTGCACCGCCGAGCACATCGTAAATCATCAGTTAAAAGTGCATTTGGCAATTACGTTTGTGCCTGAGGGAAATAAAACTAGATTTGTTTTCAAGCAATATTTATTATAGGTGAGCTTATTCTCTTAACTGCCATGGTTCTTATGATATGTTTGTATG
The DNA here is from genome assembly GCA_907164705.1 of Parnassius apollo. Lineage (NCBI taxonomy): Eukaryota > Metazoa > Arthropoda > Insecta > Lepidoptera > Papilionidae > Parnassius > Parnassius apollo. Next base: position 10,552,870 of record CAJQZP010000288.1, on the reverse strand, counting down.
TACTGAAATATAGTCATGATTACGAAAACATTATGAAACTCCTGTTATGCTTAGCGATAGCAATATGTACAGGAACAATAGGGTGAGTAAATTTTGGAGATCATGCTGTTAAGATCCCAGTAGTGTAGGTACTGTACTGTACAGGGTAGGGGAACATATAGCTGACGTGAAGCAACGACGCTCAGGGAAGTCTGCAGTCTGCGAACATGTTCAAGATCGTCCCCACCATTACATTCGATTTGATAAATCACAAATCCTCTCAAAAGAACACCGATTCCTACCAAGAACGATACGTGAGGCTATTAAAATTGAAAAACATCCAAATTTCAATAGAGAGGATGGATGGGTGCTGCCACCTGCTTGGGATCCTATAATTAACAAAATTAAATCCAAACCTAAGCATACCACTGCAAGAGTTCATGATACTATAAGCTCGTTTTGCGTAACTCGGACCAAAAATTAATATTCAAAAACTGAGGTAGCCGGACTAACCATGACATTGGGACGTCAAACATCTTAGTCCCCCACGTGACCATGGGTGCTGTAAAGCACCCGAAACGTCGGGAATTAAAAAATAAGTAAAAGTAGTGAAGTAAACGCGATAAAATCCGTAAATTTAGTTTTATTCAACATCGATACTTTCCTTGTACCTACATATATGCCTTTCTTTGACAATTTTATCTCGTAACCTTTTTTTCGATATAGGTTATAAATAATACTTATTAAAAGTCACTCTTTTGTTTAATAACCATTGGTACAGAAAAAAACCTTTGTCCTGAGTAGAACCAGCAAGAAACCCAGCGGGATTTTTTTAAGATAAGAGCTTACAATCATGTATTTTATACAATTTAAAACACAAATCAAATTAGGAATGGCTTGATAGTGATTACCTCATTCCCAGGGGTTTTTGTATGGGGTATTATACCCCATAAATGCCTTAATATTATTAACATGATCATTATCGTCATAACAGCCCTTCACAAGTCCACTGATAAACATAGGCTTTCACCAAATAATGCCATAAAGCACGGGACACTATATTATAATAACCCTTCGATTAAAATTACTTTTACGGATTTTATCGCATTTAATTTTCATTTTAATCTTCCAACCAATTCTAATCTTTAATCTAAAACCTTCCAATCTTAAAAGCCACCTAACCCCAAGTAATTATCCGTACATATGTTGATTAGAACCACTTTTACGGATTTTATCGCGTTCAATATATATGAGTTTCCATTCCCGACGTTTCGGATGCTTTCCAGTACCCTTTGTCACGAGGGACTCAGTTGACTGACGTCCCGAGTGTCAGTGTTAAAACGGCGTACCTTCACTTTTTAAATTATTATTTATAGTCCGATCTACGCAGAATGAACTTGGTGTGTCTTGAAGTCTTGCAGTGGTATGCTTGGGGTTAATTTTAATTCTATTGAATACAGGGTCCCAAGCAGGTGGTGGTACCCAGCCTCCCTCTCTATTGTAATTAGGAAGTTTTTTACGTATCATTATTAGTAGGAATAGATGTTCTTTAGCGAGGATTTGTGGTCTGTCAAACCTGATTTAATGGTAGAGGCCGCCTAGAATATGATCACAAACTGCAGACTTCCCGGAACGTTGATGCTTAACGTCAGCTATATGTTCTTTTACGCAGATTCTAATCGATATTTTTGTTTGTCCTATGTATGAGAGACCGCATTCACAATCATGATTGTACCCTCCCGCATCTTTTAAAGGAATATGACACTTGACAGATGGTATAAACTATCTAATCTTCTTCTGAGGCATGTAGATTGTTCTAATAGAAGCTCGCTTCAAGATGTAGCCAATCTTGTCTGTGACGCCTCAGATAGTACAGCAGGCACACGTTCGGCTATGGCCGGCTTCAATCAGTCAGTGTGATGTAGGCGTGGGACCCGAAGCTTGTTGTCGTGCAAATCCTGCTTGACGTGCTGTAGCTCGGCGGCCATGTGTTTGCTATCACAGATACCTCGTGCTCTCTGTAACAAAGATTTGCCCAAGGTATATTACTGTGAAGGATGGTGGTGTGATTCACGACGGACGGAATTTTTTCGGAATTTTTCGACGGAAATGCTTGAAGTTTGAGTTGCAATATTTCATCCGAAACTACAAACAGACAAAGAAACAAGAAAGTGACTTAATGAAAACGTTGTACAAAGCGAGGTTAAGTAAAAAAATATCTGTTTAAATTTCGCAAGTCTCACTGCAGTATTTGACAAATCGATTTTTACGCAAGAAATACTCGCTGGTGGGAGGAAGTCTTGCAAAACCGACATTAAAATACCTAGGCTGCACTAAAAGTATTGGGAATGGATAATTTCCACTGTTCCTGTCATATTAAAATCTTTTTAATTGAAAACTTCTTGGTTTTAAAAATTGAATACTATTTATTTATTTAAAAAAATATTCTCGGTCTTGTCACAAGGTTTTGTCAAACTTGTTTAGTCGTTGAGAAAATGGAATTGACTCGAGAAAATTCAAGAGCGATGATTTATTATGACTTTCGAAGTGGTTTAATACAAAAACAGTGTGTTGACTGGATGATTTCTGCATTTGGTGATGAAGCTCCATCCAAAACCACAATTTATCCCTGGTTTGCTGAATTTCAACGTGGACGTGTCAAGCTCAGTGATGATCCCCGTCAAGGTCGTCCAAAAACTGCAGTCACCCAATAAAACGTTGATGCTGTGCGTTAGCTGATTGAGGAAGATCGACATGTGACATACCGCGAAATTCAGGCAACTTTAGACATGAGTCAAATACAATAATCTTGCATGAACAATTAGGTGTAAAAAAGTTATTTTCCCGATGGATACCGCATTCGCTTTGTGAAGAGCAAAAAAGCGGCTCGCGTTACTTGGTGCGTCAGAACTCTCGAAAGATTCCACGCAGGATCCTCAAATGCTGTATAAAATATCGTATCAGGTGACGAATCCTGGATATATGCGTACGAACCCGAAACGAAAAACCAGTCACGAGTTTGGGTGTTCGAAAATGAGTTAAAGCCAACAAAAATTGTTCTTTCACGGAGTGTTGAAAAAAAATGCTGGCCACGTTTGTCTCCAAAACCGGCCATGTTACGACTATTCTTCTTGAGGGACAAAGAACGGTTAATGCAGAATGGTATGCTAGCATTTGTTTGCCACAGGTCGTTTCTGAACTCCGTAAAGAGAACCGCAACCGCCGCATCATCCTCCATCACGACAATGCGAGTTCTCACACGCGGAACAAAAGAGTAAGACCTAAGGCATAATGATTTCTATACTTTCCCTAAAATAAATAATAAATTGCGTGGACAGAGATTTTCATCACCTGAAGAAACTGTGGACGCCTACAAAACTTTTTTTCAAGAATTTTGAAGACCCCAACTTCCGAATGGAATGATTGCTTGAATGTTTGGTTCCATCGTATGGAAAATGTGTCAAATTTCGCGGAGAATACTTCGAAAAGCAATAAATACATTTTTAAATAGTAATATTGGGTGACTTCCTTGATTCCCGAAATTTTTAGTGCCGCCCTCGTAAATACTGTGTATATGTGTGTACACATTAAACTACTCTGACGTTTCTGCATGCTTATTGATGGGAGTTTTCATTATTAATGTAGTACTTTTATACGTATTGTTGTTGTTGATGTATGTTTTTACTACATAGAACATATTTTAATTTCTGTGAAAAACTTTTATGAAGTTTTTTTCTACTTATAAAATGTATAATATAAATTTTAACTAAAATTAGATTTATAAATATTAAGGGTAATAGAGCAAGCATATAGTCCAACATTCATCCTCGATTAATAGTCAAATGTCGACGTGTACACCTAAAAACTGAGACAGAATGCCTCTTTATTGTTATAATGTTTTCTGGTTTTTTATGTACAATGCGCGAAACGCATCTGCGTTATACAGCTTTTTTACGCTGGAATGCTGTGAGAGCACGGTCCTTCCTCGGTCAAGTCTACTCCTTCTTTTGTTTCATGCATAAAAACATAATGATGACTCATACATAACAAAGTAGCTGCTATACTTAAGAGCTATACTTATGAGAATCCAACTTACCGTATCCTATCGTTAGATGTGACTATGGGAATAAAAACTGTGGGAAGTAAAGATATCATTGTGCTCCATTTTTTAGTTTAGAAAAATTAGGATCATAAAACAACATATTAATGATTTATGGTATTAAAAAATTTATTTAATTAATGAACATGTCACTTTTATTGGTTGATGACTTTTATATTTTTATTTTATGTACGAGGGCTTTGTGCTCTTACCACAGGTATTTCACTGGTCAAAAAGTCTTTACTTAGGGAGCAAAGTTCACCAATGTGTTTTTCATTATATAGATATTATTATTGTTAAACACTTTCGCTAGAGCTAATATGCAAAGTTTATATATGGATGAAAAATTATGTACTTTTATGTAATGAAATAATTTTTGAATATATTCTAGAAGAAAGTTTATAAACGTAAATCTTTTACTTTATATAAAAGATTAGTTCTACTGCTTCTTTTCCGCTGAAGCAATGATTAAATAAGAACTATTTGACGACAAATCGTAAAATCAATTTAGTTTTTATCTTCAGTTACCAACGTTTCCTTAAGTTTTGGCAGCTTCGAAAATAATCGGAATTAGCAAATACGAAGAGATAAATGCGAAAAAAATTAATATAGCTACAGTTAACCCTCAAGTTCCTGCCACCTATATTTGTAACGCAAGTACCTGCCCGCGGTCACAGTGACTCCAACATTAAAACCATGTTTTTTTATGTAATATGAGCCAATAATATAATAAGTAAAAAAGAAACGCACTTTAAGATTATAATAATGATATTGAAAAGAAAAAAACTAAATAACACAACATTTTCTTCTATGAAATGACAAAAACATAAATGCAGGCATATTTCTCTGAAAATTAACAATCATCTTCAAATAATGAGATCAATCAAAATAGGAACTTAAAATTAGAGCGATTTGCACTTTTTTCTTATTATCTATAAACATTTGAACAAAACAAAATTATAAAAATATAAAAATTATGAACATTTGATAAAAATTTCAGAGGGTAAATTTCACAATTTTTCATGATAATTTTGGCACAATTTTTGGCGCACTCCAAACAGATGGGTTTTTTACACATAAAACATAGGTGAAATGTTTTGCGTCTTTTCTTGGGATCACAAGTTGAACATGTTTTACGTTCTTCTAGTTTATCTGACTCTGAACAGCTGGGCATTTCATCTTCAATTTACAAAATGCGGCGTATTGAGCATTTTATGTCCCGAAGAGTGTTTTCATAACCCTCTCGCTCGTCAGCTCTTGTGCTAGCCGTTTCATAAATTTGAATCTGCTTTTGGTTCTCTGTGTTTGATTGTTTGAACTTATGACGTAAGCATGTGAAGCAGATATATCCAGAAGCCGATAAAAAATTACCAAGAGCCATCTTTGCGTTCGTCGGGCCGACTAATAATTTGAGCACCTTTGATCCAATAAATCGACGCTAATTTTAGTCTGATTATAATACGTAATAACTTCCGGCTTCTTGGTATTTTCATCTACGCTAGCCGTATTGTGCATACTGGAAATCATAACCACGGATTTGGACCGGACCAATAACCGATGATTCAGCTTGTCTTTGCCGCCTTGGTAAGAATTCTGGCGGTATTTCCCGTTTTTTAGAGTGCTCACGGGAGTCAATTTTTATCCTTCAGAATGTTTACCAGTTCTATAGAACAAAACCAATTGTCGACAGTAATATTTCTATTCGAGCCTTCCACTGGGGGGCATAAGTCGTAAAACTGCTTGCGTAGATATTGACAACGTTTTTGTCCCGCTGTCATCCGAGGAAAAGTTATCATCTTGAGTAACTGGTACTCTCACACGCTGTGAAGACACAAAGCTATTCTCACAATTAGAATGATCTTCGTCGATTTCCTTTGAAGATGAAATACCCCAGCAGTCATCCGACTCGCGGTCTACTGTAGGCACGGGATTGTCAGAACAAACGGAGTCCACATCGCTGCAATCTTCGTCACGGGTCTCCTCTTCATCCGACATCTCTTCTTCCAACCATTTTGTTATATTTTCGTCGTTTTTATTCATGTTGTCACTAAAATAAAACAAATACACGTAATACAAAATAATCACGTAACTTCCTACGCGCGGTCACCATGACCGCTAACGAGAATTTTTTACTCACCCAAGCTAAACGCGTGCATGTGTAGCCTCGCAGAGCGCATGCGTAACACTAACCGACAATTAGAAAAGGTACATAGACGCATACCAACGCGTAGCCGATTAACGGAGAAAATCAAATTCAAATATTCGGCGGAGCCACGGTGACTGCGGGCAGGAACTTAGGGGTTAAACGCACAAGCACAGAGGCCTTCACTCGTCCTTTTCTAGCTAAGCCAGATTTAAGTCTAAGGCATAAGTAGAGAGGTCCTAAAGGTCTACTGCTATAGTCTTCCCAAAAGTAATGTTATAGAACATGACCTTTGCGATGTTTCATGCCGATGGATGCACGTGGCATCTATTGGCATGCAAGATCCTCCTGATAAAAACTTAACTATAAAAAACTGGGTTTATTTAGGTTCCCGCGTACCAAGCGTGGCAACCATGCCACAACTACTTTCTTTTTTCTTGCTTACAACGAAATTAAATAGAGCTCTTATCTACTTAACTGGCTCAACTTTTATTTTAAAATTATAATGACCTTACCCTTCTTACACAATTTAAAAAATACTTTACATTTCGTTCTCCCTACTTCACCCTTTTCTAAATGACGTTAGAAAGATACAGGTATATATATAATCGATACTTAAATTAAATTATTATTTTTAAAACACAGAGAAGTGAAAAAGTTAATGTGGTCAAATACTTACCGATTTTGTTTACCAACCCCTTACTGGGAAATTTTTGAAGTAGGTCTTTTAGGAAATAATTCTTGTAATTAAGACCATAATGGGAGTTCTAGCTCATTTAATCTCACGCTGAGGCCGTCTAATTAAAAAGCTGTTGTGGCATTTCTAATTACGTTCTTACTTATCTTTCAAAGACTTCTACATCAATATTACTCTTAATTTCAAGTTTTTACTTCTTTATAAATCATGACACTTGCCCGTAATTTAATAAATAATATGCTCTCATTGTAAGAGCTAATTAGTGGTAGTGGTATTCTAGAAAACACACGGTATCACTATTATTTTTCATAAAACTGAAATTACTTACGAACTTACAGTCCCTTGATGGTAAGTTGCTACAGCATCCCATGAATAACTACAGCCAACTTCAAAAAATGAATGATTCAGATACGATGAAATGGATGGAATATGGAATATCGTACATCCGATCGGAACAAGCAATACTTTTTGTCGGCAAAAATACCTACGTAGACGGACTCCTAGGCAGAACAGCAATTCCGCAACCTAGTAGTAAAAATATACTCTTACCATTATATTTTTATAAAAAAAAAATAAAAATATTAATTTCTTTGCAACCTTCCGCTAAATAAATACAATGATGTGTCTTACCTGGATTGAAATACACCTCCCGCCCTCCCTCAATTGCATGCACTAACTCCGTCACCACTAGTCCCAGCACCACTACTCCCAACACCACTATTCTAGGTAAGACACACCATCGACGATAATACGACACGTGTTTCGCCTCTACACGAGGCATCTTCAGGTAATGTAGACTCTACGGCGGCTGACCGCTAAGAATCTCTTAGGATAAGGAGTCTATTGTTTGAGCACGTTTTATAGTTAATGGTAAGGAATTCCAAAACTTCACTCCTAGAACTGAAAAGGATTAACGAAGACTAAGAATCTCTTAGCGGTCAGCCGCTGTAGAGTCTACATTACCTGAAGATTCCCCTCTCCTCCATTTTTCTTTCTCTCACGATCAGCAATCAATCGGGATTCCCACTCGATAAAGGCCTCCGATAACCGAGACAGCGTATGATATTTACGATCAGCGTTCGTGACGTGATCGTGACTCCAGTCAGTAAATTCTCCGAGGCGTGAGGCAGTGTATGGCACTCACGATCGGCGCTCAATTGTGACTCCCGTTAAGTGGAGCTCTCTGAGGCGCGAGACAATGAATTTCGCTCCCTAATTTCTGCAAGTAGTGTCTGTCTTTCGCGAATGGATCCTTAGGATCTAGTTGTCTGTCTTTTCACTTGTTTAGTGTACTGAGATAGATTTGATATTTTAATAGCAAATCACAAAGTATAATTTCAACAAATCCAAAATATTTTTTAATATCCGGGAAACCTAAGCAATCCACATTACAAGGTCTAGAAATCGTTATTTTGCTAACTAATAGGGAAGGTGCGTATTTACGCGACCAGGTTTTTTATACCAGGTATTTACTTGCAGGTACGCCGGCCAAGTGCCAACCCAAAATACTCGCAAGACTTCAAATTATTAGAATATTCTCGCTCTGTCGATACTCGACGCGATTCCGCTCCCTATTTATATTCTGTTACGGTTAAGTGTTCTATCAAGATATATTTAATATAAAGGATTGAAAGTATTTTTTTTGTAGACGCGATTCTGCTTTTTACGTTTAAAAAATTACGGATCAATGTTCTATGCAAGAAATTTTCTTCCAACAAGGATTGAAACTTAGGAATTTTAAAGCCTTGGATTTTTTTTATAAACGCGATTGTGCTCTTCATTTGTATATAGTTACGGATCAATGTTTTATGCACGTATTTTTCTTCCAACAAGTCTTGAAAAATACTATTTTAGCGTATACGATTGCACTCCTATTTTTATGAACTTACGAATCAATTTTCGATGCTGTAAAATAATACTTAAAATTATCTCAAGCTCTGCTTTTTGGCCCAGGTATCTGAAAGTGGACGTACTTGGAAGCCCTAGTGCTCTACTTTGCAAATACGGCCCATCTCTAATAATCAATTCTTAAAATCCGTATTTCCAGCAATTATTTGTCAAATGTGTTTTCAGTCGGAAAATCATATTTAATGTACCTAAGCCACTGTAGTAGGTTCATTTTCAAAAAGTTAAAAAAGCGCGTCAAGAAATTAAACACCATTAAACAGCGCCCTCTAGTAACTAGATGGAGACTAACTGTTAGTCTTCGTGGCTCCCTATATTAAGTAAGTTTAAATAAAGCTAGTATTGCTTTTGTTTGTCCCGGTTGTTCACAGACTGTACATAACTTTTCTTTATTAAAACCACTTTTTTTGTGGAAGTACATTAAATGTTTGAAAAAAGACTGAGAATGTTAAACCAATGTTAATGTATTTATTTCTTTAAATTTCTCTTTGAGAGACTTTAGTTTAGTTGTAAATAGTTCTTGTGATCCTCTTCTACAAAACAAAAATCAGTTTCTAAATCAGCCGTAATTCCCCACAGCAAAATCCCACTAGATATTATTCTATAAAAATAAATGAAGTAAATTAATCTATTGTCAAGTAGCACACTAGTGAGAATTTTTATCTTTTTTTTTTTTAGAATAAGCTGTAGGGCTAAGTCTGCTTGCTAGTGTTATTATATGGGGGCCAACTGAATCTTTTCATCCAAGATACCAAGAAAAAAAGTTGATTTGATCTATCAGCTTTTACCACTTTCTCTTACGTCATTTTTATTTTTAATACCAATTTTTACTCATATATGATCTTATTTATTGTAGATTGAGTCATACTGCTCCATTTCCAAATACTCAAAATTTATCACGGATATTGAATTAGTAATACACTTTAATACCCTTCGAAACCAAATCGCGTCGCGCGTGTTTGTTTTCGGTTGACCTCATTTAAATGCTTATCACTTCTAAGTGATAACCCCAACAGCGTTTGTAAAATACTAAGAGTCCCAGGTTACTATTTATTAATTATTTATCAAAATACTATTTTCATATTAACTGTGTAATAAATATCACATTACGTGTAACTTTTTCAGGCCGTGTAGTGGCGGTGTAAGAAAATCAATCACATTTACATTTAAATTTACATGAATCTCAACCCTGAGCTGAATGTGTTCCTCTTCCCACTCCCAAGAACATGGTAATGAGTGCCAATGGCATTGTTCGGATACAATGATCTATACGAGTGTAAGAGCGAGCGTAAGTGTGAATATGTATGCATGTGTGAATAGGTTCAATATTCAAGGGCATAATTTGTTCAATCAGTTGCAAATAAATCATCACGTAGTAAACACGTCTTTCTGTGAGCACAAACTCTTACAACCCAAAGTGAACCCTAACACCTGTTACATAGTGGTCGAAATCGAGCCGGATTTCAATTCGACTTACGACGTTCCTGCGCCGCACGATAATACTGTTACGAGCTTGAGGTTGGTGACAATAAAAATTGCCGATAGAATTACCTAAATTAACACTTTAATTCACTTTACAATAACTAAAGTTAAAAAAACACTAATTAATCACACTGATTCACTTTATTCCGCTCCGAAGCTTCGCGTGTCTCGCCAACTTCAATACTTCCCCGATCGCGTATTGCAGCGCTTTTAGTATGGGCTCTTCCACTAAAACATCTAGAATATTCCAGAATATTCAAGTAAATACGCGCGCCAACCGACCAAGCGCAGAAAGATCGAGTGTAGAGCTTCTAGAAAGTTTAGTTCTTCAATTTGATACTAGATGGCGCTGTCGGTTAAAAAATTTGTTGTCATTTTCTGGAAAGCTCTCTCCTCGTTCTGTTACCCGACACTGGATGGCTCTAGAGCTAGCATGCCATGAGATGAGAAGTCAACTTAGCCGCGCAACACTGCCCCCTCCTAAGACATGCTCATCCCGAGCATTATCGGCCCCATAATAACGCGCCAGGCGATCCACATGGACGATCTTAGGAGTCCCTCTTGCGCCTTTTTGTATCCGGTAGGTTACATCGTTGATCCTGGTCACAATCCGGTACGGGCCGTCCCATTTAGCTTGAAGCTTAGGAGATTTCCCTTTGCTGCAGACTGGATTGTGCAACCACACTAGCGAACCTTCGTCGAACCCTTTGTTGTTCATTTTGCGGTCATACCGGGTTTTCATCTTTTCAGACATTCGCTGGCCCGATTGTTGACGTGCTCGTAAATGTCATTCATTTTGTTCCGCAAGTCATTTGCACAATCGGTTATACTGCGTGGGGCATCAGGTGGTATCCCGGTGATCAGGTCTGCAGGCAGCGGTAATTCTCTCCCAAAGTTTGCAAAGGCTGATGTCACTGATGTACTTTCGTGAACAGCGCTTCGATATGACAACAAAACGGTTGTATGTGCTTGTCCCAATCTCGTTGCCGATTGTCTACAACTTTTGCTAGGTACCTCTCCAATGTCTGATTAAATCGTTCTACCATTCCATCAGATTGCGGGTGATAAGAAGTCGTTCTCGTTTTATGAGTACCCATAACTCGGAGAGTTTCCTGGAATATTTGAGACTCAAAATTCCTTTGATCGCTGTGAATCTCTAAAGGTACTCCAAAACGACAGAAAACTTCATGAACTAGTTTATCTGCAACCGTTGAAGCTTCTTGATTTGGAATGACGAAGACTTCTGGCCACTTAGTGAAGTAATCAATCACAACCATGAAATACTTGTTACCGCTTTCACTCTCCGGAAACGACCCCGCCACGTCAATGGCTTTTCTCTCCCATGGTGCACCAACATTGTACAACTTCAATGCACCTTCTACTACAAGTCTGAGTTCCCTTTACAGCCGCACAACTTGTACATTTGCGACACGAGTCCTTGATATCGTTTCGACAGTGGACCCAGTAAAACCGTTCTCGGATCTTCAGTAGACTTCGTTTAACTCCCAGATGACCTCCTGAATAATCATTATGGTACAGCTGTAATACATCCGGTACTTTAGCTTTAGGGACAACCATTTGCAAATCTCCCCGAACACTTTCCCATTTACGGCACAGAACTCCATCCTGAAGCAACAAGCTGTCCCACTGGGCCCAATAGCCTTTAGTGGTAGAACTCATTGCTGAGACGTCGCTCCACTTGGGCTTGGGAGCACTGGCCTTCATCCATTCCAGAATCGGCCGGACATCAAGTCCGGATCTTCCTCCTGTGCACGTTGTAGGCTGTCCTTACAGTCGTTGCTGAGGTGGTCTGCCCTGAGCATCCTCACGGATACCAATTCCTTACTCTCTTGCCTAGTACAATGTTTGCAATCTTTAGAACAAGGTCTTCTTGACAATGCATCTGCGTTGCCATGAGATTTCCCGTTGTGATGTTCGATCTCAAAGTCATATTCCTGCAGTAGTTCAATACACCTCGCAACTTGTCCTTCTGGATTTTTAAACCGCAATAGCCATTTTACTGCAGCATGGTCAGTTCGTAAGTGAAATTTCCGCCCTAGAAGATATTTGCTAAAATGCTGCAATGACTTTACAACAGCTAGCAATTCGCGTCTTGTGAACAGTAGTTCCTTTCCGGTTTTGACAATGACTTGCTGAAGTACGCTATCACAACCTCTTGGTCACCATTACGTTGAGACAACACACCGCCAAGTCCTATATCACTTGCGTCTGTGTCAACTATAAATTCTTTGCTTGCATCGGGGTATCCCAAAATAGGTGTTTTGCACAGACGGTCCTTGAGCTTCTGAAATGCGATATTGCAACTTTCATCCCAGCAGAAATGTCGCTTCTCCTCGGTTAGCTTGTGCAGAGGCTTGGCTATATCTGCAAAGTTCTTCACAAATCGCCTGTAATAGGAGCACAAACCCAAAAATGCTCTAACCTGCGTCTTGTCTTTGGGAACGGGCCAATCCTTGACAGCGGCGATTTTCTCTGAATCCTTGCGGATACCTTCTTCCGATACTACATACATCAAAAAGTTAACTTGCCGTTTGAATAGTGAACATTTCTTCAGACTCAACTTGAGGTTGGCACTCTGAATCTTCATGAGCACGCGTTCCAGGTTTTGAAGGTGTTCCTCAAACGTCAGGCCTACGAAGATGATGTCATCTAAGTAGACCAGACAGGCATCGCCAATTAGCCGGGTAAGTACAAGTTCCATCAGCCTTTCAAACGTTGCTGGAGCATTGCACAACCCAAACGGCATTACCTTAAATTGCCACAGACCCTTTCCCGTCGAGAACGCAGTTTTCTCCTTGTTCTTAGGGTCAATTTCAACTTGCCAGTAGCCACTTTTTAGATCCAGCGTGCTAAACCACTTTACTCCTGTAAGCGTGTCCAGCGTGTCATCAATTCTTGGCAAGGGATAGCTGTCCTTCTTCGTAACGTCGTTCAGACGGCGGTAGTCAACACAAAACCGCATGCTGCCATCCTTCTTCTTCACCAGCACCACGGGTGAACACCATGGACTAGAGGAAGGTTCAATAACACCATCCTTCACCATTCCTTCAATCATGGTTTCCACTTCCTTTTCACGTGCTACCGGCAATCTTCTTGGCCGCTGACGGATAGGCAATTCTTCTCCTGTGTTTATTTTGTGTTGAACTAAGCCAGTCTTTCCAATGTCAGCATCGTTTGATGAGAATACATCGGCGTACTTGAGTAACAACTTCTTCGCCTTGACCAATTCAGTCGGGGAGAGAACGCTGCGACAGTCTTCCAAAAGTGTGGTCACTCTCGTTTGTGCATCTTTGCTGGGGGTCTCACTCGATAGATATTGGCACCGCCGTAACCAATCCACTTCCTCACAAGTACCAACCAGCGTGCCTTTTTCTATAATCTGTTCCCGGTCACAAAGGTTCAGCACACGTACTCCTGAGATGTCAGTGGTTCTGACCAAGGTTCGAGCTACTTTCCATGGAAGGTCATCGTTTACCCTTTCCACAACTACACAACGGTGAGCTTGCCTATCGTTTCTGGGAAGACTAACCGGAACAATCGTTTCCGATCTCGGCGGAAGAACAATCTTCTTAATGCTGTACACGTCCCCTGGTAACGCACCTTCCATAAAAAGTTCCTCTTGTCCACATTTCAAAACACCTTGCTTAACGTCGATCTCACAACAATTATTTCTCATAAAGTCTAGGCCTAGGATGCAGTCGTCCATTATATCAGCCACGATGACATTATGCAGGTAGATCACGTTGCCTAGCTTCAACTCCATCTCCTTCTCTCCACGGACGGGTATACGCTGACCGGTGGCTGTTACCAAATTAATGCGTTCTCGGTTGTATGCGGAGTCCCCAATGAACTAACTAAGTTGGGAACTAACAACCGTACTAGAGGCTCCAGTGTCTATGGTCAGTTTACACGGCATTCCGTTGACCTCGCCCTTGATGATTAGACTGTTCCCATCATGGGTTTGTGAGATCGAGATCCTTGGGGCTCTTTTGACATCAACCAGCACTCGCCCCGCAGTTCTGGCTTTTACTCGTTTCCCTGCTGCTGCTGGGCGGTGCTGTTGGCCGCACTACCCTCCTGAGGTCGTTTACCTTCCCTTTCTAGGGTTCGCTTAGGGCAGCTGGATCGAAGATGGCCCTTTTCCCCACAGCCATAGCCCCTAGGGCTGTATCTTTTGTTGCGGTCGCGTACTGTAGCTGCTGCAATCTCCCTGATGCGATGGGAACGATGATCCTGCCGCACGGCTTCCACCTCCAGTGCATGGGCCAAGGCGTCTTTAAGCGTCTCGTGATGCCCGAGCCTCACAGCAGCTCTGACTTCCAGGTCGCGAATGCCGTCGATGAATGTCTGCACCAGGTTCCCTTCAATGAGCGCAGGTATAGACTGGTATGCTTTTCGCACCAGCTTCTCCATCTCTAGAGCCCACTGCTGCAGGTTTTCGTTGCTGCGTTGCACGCGATCTCTAAGCTGCGCTCGAAAGACGTGTTCCAGGTGAGCGTCGCCATATCTAGCCTCCAATGCCTCAAAGAGCTGCTCGTAAGTCACTTCTTTACCGAGAGCTTCTAGAACAGTTAAGGCCCGGTCGCGCAGGCCTAGTGTGAGAGCAGTCATGGCCTGACTTTTATTCCAGCCGTTTATCTTCATAACAGCCTCGAACTGGATTTTGTAGGCCGCCCAGGAAGAAGTCCCGTCAAACGGCGGCACTATGAATCCACGTACTGCAGGTGTTGTAGCTACTACGGGATGTGCAGTTCCATCCCCTAGTTTGAGATCGTCCAGCGTTTTCTTCACATCAGCCACCACGTTGTCTACCCGATTGTTCACTTGGTCGATTTGGGTTTTAGCTACCTTGATTTGGGTTTCAGCCTTCGCGATTTGGGTTTCAGCTTTCGACAGGCGGTTGTCATGCTGAGCAACCCTATCCTTAACCTCCTTTATCTCCTTCCCGAAGGTAGTGTGAAGATCCTTCATGAGGAACATTTGCTCTTCCAACCGACGGGCCTGTTCCTCTTGTCCGCCCCGCAGCTGTTCTTCCAAACGACGGACCTGTTCTTCTTGTCCGCCCCGCAGCTGCTCTTCTAAACGACGGACCTGTTCCTCCTGTCGGCGGGCCTGTTCCTCCTGTCGGCAAGCCTGTTCCTCCTGTCGGCGAGCCTGTTCCTCCTGCTGCTCTTTCAACAGACGGGCCTGTTCCTCTCGTCCGCGCTGCAGCTGCTCCTGTAGCATCGCCATCAGAGTACCTAAGTCAGGTGCTGCAGATACAGGAGCTAATGACGGGCCCGCAGCCTCCGTGTCTGGCAGTTGGCCCTCCGACGTCTGCGCCGTTGCACCACCAAATCTCCGCTGGTCCGTCTCATGCTGGCGTTGACTGCGGGTACAGACACCCTCCGTTTCCTCCTTAGGTAAAATCGGCATGATTTTATCCTACTTCTGACACCAATTGTTACGATCTTGAGGTTCGTGACAATAAAAATTGCCGATAGAATTACCTAAATTAACACTTTAATTCACTTTACAATAATTAAAGTTAAAAAAACACTAATTAATCACACTGATTCACTTTATTCCGCTCCGAAGCTTCGCGTGTCTCGCCAACTTCAATACTTCCCCGATCGCGTATTGCAGCGCCTTTATATAGGGCTCTTCCACGAAAACATCCAGAATATTTCGTAATATTCAAGTAAATACGCGCGCCAACCGACCAAGCGCAGAAAGATCGAGTGTAGAGCTTCTAGAAAGTTTTGTTCTTCAATTTGATACTAGATGACGCTGTCGGTTAAAAAAATTAGTTATGTCATTTTCTGGAAAGCTCTCTCCTCGCTCTATTACCCGACACTAGATGGCGCTAGAGCTAGCATGCCATGAGATGAGATGTCAACTTAGCCGCGCAACAATACAAAGGGACTAGTCGAGCGACGATCTTAGAACAAAAGAAGACGTTTGCAACAAGTTTTTTGCACGTTCAATGCACCATAATATGGCATCGAGTTGTAGATTGGAAAGAAATAAATTATTATAACACGGAAATAAGAAACAACATTCGAGTTTATATACGATTTGAAGATAGTTTTATCTACTTATACCGAAAATGGCTAGTACACCGGAACAAATACTAAATGTGTTGGAAGATACAGCTATATTATTAGGAAAAACTCAATCAAATTTAAAGAAATGTCCAAAACAAGCCTAACGAAGGGTTACGTAGAAACACGTATTAAAACCGTTGAAGAATACTGGTCTACATATAAAAGGGCACATGAAGAATTAGTGAAGTGTGTTCCAAAACCGAAACGACAAGATATTCCGTATTTCGTTAATGAAGAATATTTTATTCAGGACGATTTATATATTTGTATATTAGCCGATCTTAATGATTTATTATTTTCTCTTAACAAGTTATCGTCTTCGACACTTACGCAAGTTGATAATAATAATTCGGGTTCTTCTAAATAAATGCATGTCAAGTTACCAAGGATTCAACTTCCAACTTTCTCGGGAATTTACGATGAGTGGCCTGCTTATCAAGATTTGTTTATATCATTAGTGCATAATAACACATCATTAAGTAACGTACAAAGGTTGCATTATTTGAAAGGAAGTCTTACGGGAGAAGCTCTGTCACTTTTGAAACACGTCCAAGTCATCGATGCTAACTATGAAATATCGTGGAACATGCTTAAATAGCGTTTTGGCAACAAGCGGATTATCATTAATTCAATATTAAAAAGATTGTTTACCCAAAGAAAAATAAGCGTACAAACGGCAAGTAACCTCAAATCTATTTTAGATACTACAACAGAATGCCTGAATGCATTAAAAAACCTTGGGCTGTCAATAAGCTCCTGGGATCCACTCATTATATTTTTAGTTGTACAAAAATTGGACCCAGAGACGCACCATGATTGGGAAGAAGATGCTTACAAGGATAATGCTGAAAACTTACCTACATGGGACGCACTCAATAAATTTTTACAGTTAAAATTCCGCACTCTTGAGCTTTGCACGCCGCCAACCAGAGAAAGACCAACACCTAGAGGAAGGGAATACGCTGTTCACTTATCTACGAATACTGCGACTTCTACGAAACTAAGAGTTTGTGCTATGTGTAACGAAAATCTTACATTGTGTCACTGTGAACAATTCATCAAGCTAAATTCCAACAGAGAGATGTGATTACATAAAGAAACATAATCTGTGCTTTAATTGTCTGGCCCCTGGTCACTTTGCACGACGATGTCGCCTGAAGATGTCCTGTAGAACATGTCACAAACGTCATCACACGCTCACGCACCATTTCACGCCTATGACGTCATCAAGCCAGCCAGACAATTACAAGAATCAAGACAAACATAACGATGTTGAAGATCATCAATCTTCTGCACAATCAGCCGAATCCAATGTCACACTTTCATCACATGTCGCTTCTAATGTGTCCACTGCATTGCTGGCCACAGCACTCATACCAGTAAGAAGTTACGATTCAAAACAAGTGACAGTGTTACGCGCGTTGATTGATCACGGCTCCCAGGCTACGTTTATGAGTGAAAGAGCAATCCAGGTGTTACGATTAAGGAGAACACCTATCAATGGCACTATCACTGGCGTTGGCTCTACTAAAACAAACGTTAAATATGCTGCAGAAATTGAACTTCTCTCAAGGAACGACCCAAGCTTCAACATAAGAATCAGAACGTACATAATGTCAACGCAACTGACTACCCGACTGCCGACTCAAACTATCTCTACAAGCACCAGGCCGCACTTGCAAGGACTTGTATTAGCTGACCCAAGCTATAATCAACCAGGACGAGTAGACCTATTACTAGGAGTCGACGTGTGTGCTCAAATAATGAAAAGCGAAGTTATCAAGGGACCCCCCAGAACACCTTGTGCTCCAAATACGACCCTGGGTTGGATTCTGTTTGGGAGGCGTGGAAGACAAACCCGTCGATAAATTGATTGTTATGCACCATAATCTTGATCTAAACAACATGCTTAAACGAATGTGGGAACAAGACGCGTACCATAAGATTATACCTACAGCAGATGAACGAAGGTGCGAGGAAATCTACGAAACCACAACTGTCAGAAATAATGACGGACGTTACATTGTGACACTACACAAGAAACCTAAAATTTTATTATCAACCCAAGGAAACATGCGAACAATAGCTCTGTAGAGACTTTATCAATTAGAACAAATATTCAAGAAAAACCCAAAACTAAAAAACGATTATGCTACGGTTACGAAGGACTACGAATCAAATTACATGGAAGAGGTACCCAGAAATGAAATGAACAATCCATCGGTTTACTTACCACATCATGCTGTTGTTAAGGAATAAAAGGAAAAATTAGAACAGTATTTGATGCATCACAAAGAGGAACCAACAACATCTCACTCAACGACGAGCTGTTGGTGGGACCACAGCTACAAGGAGACATGAGAAGTCTTATAATGAGATGGCGGATGAAAAGGATATGCTTTGTAGCGGATATACAAAAAAATGTATCTCCAAATCATGGTCACGAAAAAAGACAGGAATCTGCAACGAGTACTTTGGAGATATGATGATTAAGATCCTGTCAAGGACTACCGAATTATCAGAGTTAGTTCGGAACTGCTTCTGCTCCTTATTTGGCAGTAAGGACCTTGCACCAAGTAGCTCATGACGAAGGCCAAAACCATCCCGAATCAGCAGAAATAATAAAGAGGGATTACTTCATGGATGATATGATGTCTGGAAAAGACAACCTCGCCGATGCTATCCGACTAGCCAAAGACGTAGACAGCATACTAGAGAAAGGAGAAAAAATGGTGTTCTTCAAATTAAAAAAATGGTGTTCTAATGATGCAGACTTCCTAAATGAATTTGAAGAGTCAGTGGGCGGCCGACTGCGTCACTCAGACCTAAATGAAGACAGCAAAAATCCAATTATCCTTGATCATGACACCTATCTTACCTCTCTTCTCGTCGCTGATGCACACTCTAAAACGCTACACGGTGGAGTTCAAGTAATGCTCTGCTTTCTGCGAACAAGATTTTGGATCCTAAGAACTAGAATATTAGTAAAATCAAAGATAAGAAAATGTCTCATTTGTGCAAAACTTAACGCCACAGCAAGGTCGCAACTAATGGGGGACTTACCTCGAGTTCGAGTTACACCAGCTAAACCCTTCTTAAATACGGGCATGGATTTTGCTGGCCCGTTTCATATCTTGATGTCTAGAGGAAGAGGAGCAAGGACAAACAAAGCATACGTTGCTCTCTTTGTCTGTATGTCGACGAAGGCGATTCACTTAGAATTAGTGGGAGATCTTACCTCAGATGCCTTCATCGGAGCCTTCAGAAGGTTCGTAGCTAGCCGTGGAAGATGTGCTCACGTCTGGAGTGACCAAGGACGTAATTTTGCTGGAGCGAACAGGATACTAGTTGCAGAATGGGCTGAAGCCAAACTTAAATTCGACGGTCCAAATGCTGAGATGCTAGCAATGGATGGAAATGAATGGCATTTCATTCCCGCCAATAGCCCACACATGGGTGGACTGTGGGAAGCCGGAATCAAATCGATGAAAAACCATTTGAAACGAATAATGACCTCTCACGTACGTACGAAGAGATGAGCACCTTGTTATTTCAATTTGAAGCTTGCCTCAACTCACAATCGCTTAACATATTAAGAGACACAGACACAGACAACATCCAACCGTTAACGCCTGGCCATTTCCTTGTCGGTGAGACACCTATTAAGGTACCGACACCAGACTTCCAAAACATCCCAACAAGTCACTTATCAAGATGGCAGTACCAACAAAGATTGTTGACGGACTTTTGGCGTCGATGGCAACAAGAATACCTGTTGAGAATGCAATAGTGTCCGAAATGGCAAAGGAAGGTCAAGGAATTTGACATTGGTCACATTGTCCTCATAAAATCAGATAGTTTGCCCCCAGGTAAATGGATGATGGGACGCATTGTAAAAAAAACATCCGGATTCTGACGGTGTCACTCGTGTATACAGTGTAAAAAGTTATAGTGTCGTGCAAAGATCTGTAAATAAGCTGTGTTACTTACCAATAGACATTGAATCATGATTTATTTTGTTTATAACTAAGGCAAATTGTGTTTCTCTATATTCTATGTGTTTAATTGTGTATAGATTTTGTGTCTTTATCTTTTCTTTGTGTTATCTTTGAGTCTATTGTAATCAAAACGTTGTAACGTGTAATAAATTTGTTAAAGGGGTCATAGGCACTTTGGTGGGCGGTATGTTCGGATACAATGATCTATACGAGTGTATGAGCGAGCGTAAGTGTGAATATGTATGCATGTGTGAATAGGTTCAATATTTAAAGGCATAATTTGTTCAATCAGTTGCAAATAAATCATCACGTAGTAAACACGTCTTTCTGTGAGCACAAACTCTTACAACCCAAAGCTTTTATGGACGGAGGCAGTCAGATTTCATTCCTATACTACGGCTTTGCAGTTAAATGGAAATGGAAAACGAATAATCTACTTACACATAAAATTGGTATTTTAAATATTTAGTATATATATATATATATATATATATATATATATATATATATATAAGGGGATAAGGCGCTCGCGTCCGTAGGCTATGACCACCTATTCCTAGGCCCACCCTACACGTGTCCCCCCGGGTGGTGCTAAATGAGCAACAAGCCGATACCACAGACTCGGCACCACGCCGTGGTAGCGGCGTAAAACATACTACCTAATATTTTCGCACCATGAGGAACTGTATAAAAGAAATGGCCCCGAGTTCCCGGCGCCCCTTTAATGTCCGAGAGGAAAACCGGCGACGAGGTTCGCCACCCGTCACGTTCTGTCTCCCGGAGAGGCGAAAAGTGGATTGCAGAGGCCCGTCTGGCTACGTTGAATGTATGTGGGGCAATGAATGATAAAATAGATGAAGTATGCGATATGATGTATGATAGAGGAATAGATGTGTTATGTGTAAATGAGACGAAAAGGAAGGGGAAGGATGTCACTACACATGGCATGTGTACCGCATACTGGTCTAGTGTGGACGAGATCGAGCGGGTATGCCAGGGAGTAGGTATCATCCTTTCAGAAAGAATGGGCCAATGTGTGAAAGAGTATGAATGTGTAAGCCCAAGACTGCTATGGATACGAATGAAAGTGGGCTTAAAGAAGTCCCACTTATATCCGAGAGCAGTTTTGGGAAATGGTAAGGATGGTGTTAATGAAGTGTAAGGGAAATGAAAATATTATTATGCTAGGAGATTTTAATGGAAGGGTTGGGGTGAGGAGGCTTGGTTATGAAAGGATATTGGGAACGTTTGGTGGTGAAAGTATAAATGAGAATAGTGAAAATCTCCTCACCGTATGTATGGAAAAGAATATTTTTGTGACGAACACTTGCTTTCGCCACAAGAGGATTCACATGTATACTTGGGAAAGAGGTGACGATAGAAGCATGATAGATTTCATAATTGTGGATGAAAGATTGAGGGGCGCAGTGGTAGATACAAGGGTTTACCGGGGTTCTAACGTAGGAACGCATCATTATTTGGTTTTATGCCGAATTAATGGTCTATTCAGGCGTTGGCGCCATTGATCATCTGTGTCTACCACTGCGTTACAGCGTATTAGAGCAGAAAGGTTACAAAATGAAGGTGAGAAAAACAAGTTCAAATGTAGACTGAAAGAAAATATAAGTGGTTTAGATGAATAATGTATGAAGGAGTTAGACTTGGAGAATGTATGGCAAAATGTAAAGAAAGGTTTATTGGATGCAGCTACCGAAGTATGTGGTGTTAGTAAGAGGAAGAATGAAAGGAAAAATAATACGTTATGGTGGGATGATGAGATACGTATGTAAGTCGAAGCAAAGAAGAGAGCATGGCTAGATTTACTAGCAACAAAGGCTGGTAATTCTAGCGGTACGAATGATGATATTGAAAGAAAAAAGGCAGTCTTCAGTCAGTCAGTAAAAGAAGTAGTTGAAAGAAAAAGCAAGAAAGAACGGATAAGAATGATATAAGAATATCGGATAACTTCCAGGCAAATATTAAAATGTTCTGGAAACTTGTAAGAACTGCCAGTGGACATTCAAGACAGCCTATGATGAATGTTATAAAAGACGAGAATGGCTATATTCTGAAAGATGAAGTTTTGAGTTTAAAGAGATGGAAGGAATATTTTGAAAGCGTGTTTATGAGTGAGGAGACAACGTGTGTACTAAGTGAAGTAGAAACTCCGAAAGAAGAGGAAAGAGGTAGCGAGATAAGTATAGATGAAATAATGAAAGCAATGGAAAGCATGAAAGCAGGTAAGGCTGCCTGATATGATAGAGTTTCACTCGAAATGCTAAGGGCTGGAGAGGAAGTCGTGGCAGGCCTGCTGCACACCTTGTTTAATTTATGCTGGGAACTGAAGCGGGTTAAAGCCGTGATAGTCCCAGTATATAAAGGAAAAGGGTCGCAGCAGGACTGTAAAAACTACCGTGGCATCAGCCTTCTTAGCATTGTGGGAAAACTGTATGCTAAGGTACTGATTGAAAGGGTCATGAAAGAAACTGATGGAAAAATTTGGGATGTGCAAGCGGGATTCAGAAAGGGAATAGGATGTACAGATCAAGTCTTTTCCATGCGCATGATCGCGGAAAGGCTTTTGGCCAAAAACCAAAAGGTTTTTTGTGCGTTTATGGACTTGGAAAAGGCCTATGACAGAGTAGATAGGGATGTGCTATGGCAAACACTGAACTCATTTGGCTTGAGCTCTGGCTTGATACAGGCATTGTAGTCTCTTTATATGGACTCTAGTGCTTGTGTTAGGATCAACGGGGTCTACTCGGACTGGTTTGACATCCATAAAGGTGTCAGACAGGGTTGTTTGGCTTCCCCGTGGTTGTTCAACCTATTTATGTACAGGTGTTTGCAAAATTTGAAAGTTGAAGAATGCGAATTAAGAATTGGTGAGTTAACCGTCAAGTGCATTTTGTACGCCTATGATCAAGTTATCCTTGCGTCGTCGGCGGCCGTGTTGCAAATGACGGTTACATTAATGAACAGATCATTAAAAGATCATTGAAAGTGAACGCAAGTAAGACGAAGGTTATGGTTTTTGAAAGAAAAGAAAGTAAAACGATTTGTGAAATAAGAATAGAAGGGGAGTTGATCGAGCAAGTAGATGAGTTTGTATATTTGGGCTGCGTATTTAGCAGGGATGGGAGATATGATAAGGATATAGAACGACGAGTGAATGCGGGAAATAGAGTAAATGGGGCCCTGCACTCTATTGTGAAGAGTCAAAATGTGTCAAAAAAGGCACGTATGGCAATCCACAATGCTGTGTTTGTCCCTACTTTAACGTATGGTAGTGAAAATTGGGTGTGGCAGAAGAAGCACGAGAGTAGAATCAACGCAGTAAAAATGCGTTCCTTAAGGAGTATGTTAGGGCTGAATCTGAACGACAGGTAAGAAATTGTGTAATAATAGAAAAGTGTGGTTTGCAAGATGATGTTGTGACCAGGATTAAGAGGATTAAGGAATGCTTCGGTGGTTTGGTCATGTGGAAAGAATGAATGAGGAAAGAGTGACAAAGAAAATTTATGTTGCAGAAGTGAATGGCAGAGTCGGAAAGGGACGTCCTAGGCGAAAATTTATCGACCAAATTGGCGATTTATTGAAAACGGGCCAAATTAGGAGCACCCTTAACCGACGAGCATGTATGCGTAGGTGTATGGATGTGAAGGAGGCGAGAGAGGTGTGTCGGGATCGTGCCAAATGGAAGTCTGTAGTCTCTGCCTACCCCTCTGGGTGACAGGCGTGAGTGTTTATGTAATATATATATGTGTATATATATATATATATATATATATATATATATATATATATATTTAATATGTATAAATTATGTGTCACGTTGTTCGTCCGCGATGTACTCCTAAACTACTTAACCGATTTTAATAAAATTTGCACACCATGTGCAGTTTGGTCCAACTTGAGAGATAGGATAGTTTTTTTGCCCATGAGTGACATTAATTTTTTTGCAAATTTAAGGATTTTTAAAAGGACTTGACAATGTCGTTGAAAAGGGTAGAACAACGTCCACCTAATGTATCCAAAAAGGACCATTGTAATATTTACACAATGTTAGATAAAATGCTACTTTACTACGTTTATCAACTCATTATTACTTTTTAAATAAATTTAATGTTTGTTGCAGATTAAAAACTGCCTCAAAAAAAAGTACTCAGTACTTAAATGGCACAAGCTTTGAAAATTGCTGCATATTTTTGTAATTATAAATGTAATATAAATTATTTTAAGCCATTTCACCCCATATTGCTGAATACACAGTACTAAGTGTAATACATTATCATCTCTACAGCTTTTTTATACAAGATAGGGTGACACACGGGCACATAGTCCACCTGATGGTTAGTAATTGCTGTGGCCTAAAGACATCTACATCTATCCTCGATTACTAGTCAAAATGTAGATGCGTTGTTACCCGTGAGGACTAAGATGGAATACCACGTTTCTAGTTAAAAGGGTCTGCGGTTCTCTACACTCACCATACGAAACATAGCAGCATTAAGCTACAATTTTACGCTGGTATTCTGTGAGAGCATGGCCCTTCCCCGGTGGAGGTGACCCGTTTGTGCTACAACTATAATACAAATATAACTGCAGCATGGCTCTACCACGTATTGAAGCTTACTAAAGACAATATTGAAAAGCTGAGAAAATACCTGATACACAATGTGCAAGTAGCTGGCCGACTTCATGGAAAAAGAGGGACTCTTCCCATACACTTTCCTACACACTTTTCCTACAGAAAGTACACTTGGTCCAGTACTAACGGTTCATAGAAGAATAAGAACTTCATTATGACGACTAGGTGGCAACTGTTCAGTGATGTCTCAATGATCGCAATGGTGAATACTGACAGCGATCACCGAATGGTCAAAGGCGCACTGAACCTGAACGTTAAGTTGGAGAGGTCACGTCTAATGAAATTAAAACTCCGACCCCCTCTTGTTCTAATCCAAAGTCCCGAAACCTTTCAGCTCGAGTTATAAAATCATTTTTAATGCCTTAATATATGCTATGAGGTGGACGATATAAATGACAATCTTTTGTAAACTGTCCATGTGATCGGACCTAAATTCTGTATAACCTGTTGCAGAAGTACACAAAAACTCTCCGATCACCCTCTTGATCTCAGGAGTGTTAGACGGGAGGTGAGTGAATGATATGATTGATAAGCTTTTGAGAATTGTCCATGCGGTAGGAGCTAAGTTTTGCAAGACCCACCGCAGAAGAACAAAAAACCTCTTCGATCATACTCCAAATCACATAGCTACAGAAAATGAAGCTGCAGTGGTCAACAAATTTGACAACATACAGGCAAATAAATAAGATCTTTGAATTCACGCGGGACGTATGCAACTTTGAAACTATTCGTTTTGAAGAAGTGATCGACCGGAACCAGCGCTCCAAAGTCTTTGCCAGAGATCTGTCTGCCAGAAACTGCCAACTGTCAAAGCTAAAGACTAAGTGTGGCAGCATCGTTTCCGGAACTTCTATCACGGACGATATCCCGGACGTCAGTCTGAACTAGATTAGAATGGCTCTTCTGCACCTTAATAATGACAAGGCCCCAGATGAAGATGGAATAACAGCGGAGCTTCTGAAAGCGTGTGGGAAACCGGTACGTAAATTCCTTAAGAAGCTCTACGATTCCGCCCTCCGTGGTGTTACTACTCCGCACGCACGTAAAGCACGGTGATCTTGTTCTTTAAGCAAGACGACAACGCTCTCTTGAAGCCCAATTTACCTTCTGAGCCGCGTCTACGTGCTGTTTTCTTCGAGAGTCATTACAAATCGTCTTGCACGCAGACTAGATCCCGAAAAAGTCAGTTTCCGAAAAGGCTTCAGTACCATAGACCACACACCTACATTGCAGGTTATTGTACAGAAGACCAAAGAGAAACAATCTGCCACTTTTTCTTGTGTATGTGGAATATCAAAAAGCCTTTTTTGTTGTTTTCAAGCTACTGAACTGGAAAAGATACGGTACTTATATCAATGGCGAGTACATCACTTACTTTAATTTGCCGACGATATAATTGTTATAGCAGAATCGCTGGAGGACCTAAGCACTATGGTCTATGCCTTCAATAGTG
The DNA here is from genome assembly GCA_907164705.1 of Parnassius apollo. Lineage (NCBI taxonomy): Eukaryota > Metazoa > Arthropoda > Insecta > Lepidoptera > Papilionidae > Parnassius > Parnassius apollo. Next base: position 10,526,356 of record CAJQZP010000288.1, on the reverse strand, counting down.
TTTTCTAACGGATAGGTCGTTGAATGAACGTGATCAAAACAAAGATCGTATGTAATGTCTTTGTCACAGCTATGCCAGTAGTTGTTCGAAGCACTAAGCTCGAAGTTGTTGACGCGTACGTATACCTGGAACAAATAGTTCGACTAGGTAAATTTAACTTCGACCGAGAGGTCGATCGACGGATTCAACTCGGCTGAGCAGCGTTTGGGAAATAACGACAAATCTTCACATCGGTTGTATCTCAAAACCTGAAAACTATATTGTACAACCAGTGCATGTTGCCAGTGATGACTTATGGATCTGAGACGTGGTTTTTCACTGCTGGTCGTATGAGGTCACTTAAGGTTACTCAGCCAGCTACGTAGAGAGCTAATGAGGGGTTTCTCTGCGTGATAAACTTAGAAGTAAGGATATCCGCGGTAGAACCAGAGTGACCGACGAAGCCCAAGGGATAATTAGGCTGAAGTGGCAATAGGCCGGCCATATAGTTCGAAGAACTGACAATCGTTGGGAAAAAGTTTCTCGAGTGGCAGCCTCGTACCGGTAGGCGTAGTTTAGGATGGTCTCACACTATATGGAGTGACGACCTGGTAAGACAAGCAAGAAGGCGATGGATGCAGGTTGCTCAGAGTCGAGCTTTGTGGCATTCCTTAGGGAAGGCTTATGTCCAGTAGTGAACTTGTGAAGGGCCGTAATGATAATGATGATGATGAAACGCTAAGGTGTAAGACGGCGCATTATCATGATAAGACAGAATTTTCTTTTACTGCAAAAGCAATGATGCATAGTATCCTCCTGTAATGTTTTTTTCTTTTCGAAGATAATCTGTTATGATAACTCCATGACTATCCCAAAAAACAGTCGCCTTCACTTTCCTAGCCGAATATACAGTTTTTGCTTTTTCTGGAGCCAGTTTTACCTTTGCAGTCCACTGTTTTGATTATGTATTTGTTTTGGGCGTTAATGGTGTATTCAAGTTCCATCTGCAGTAATTAATCGGCGCCAAAATTCGAATTTATTGCGCCTAAACTGCGCCAACAGAGCGTTGGATTTTTACTTGAACACGTTTTAGATCTAACGTGCGCAACCGCGGGCCCAACGCGTTGACAGCTTTCTCGTGCCTAAATCTTGATATAGTTTGTGACAAACACGTTCTTTGGACATTTTCATAGCCTCTCCTCATTCTCTGTCACTTTAAATTGGCGATCATCTAGCAATATTTGGTGTGCTTTAGCGATGTAACCGTCAGTAATTGCATTTTTTGGACATCTTTAACGTTCATCGTCTCCCGAGCTCTCACAGCCAAGTTTATATTCAGTTGCCCAAAATTTTAGCTCGGTTTTTGATGGTGAAGAGTCCCTTTACACAGAGTCTTAATTTACATAGGCGTTTTGCCATTCAAAAACAATAATTTAATGACAGCTCGATACTCAATTTTTTCTATTTTACAGAAACACATCGACTCACTCAAACGACTGTCAAATAATAACTACGTGTCCAAAATGGAATGAAATTTTGGTGTTTAACTATCAAATGCACGGCTACATTTATTAACTTTTATTGATCATCTTGAACATTATACAATAACGAACATTTACCTATGGATTAACTAATTCTTTCTTTTTAGCCACTGGATCTCTCACTAAATTAGCTTACTTATGCCAAAATTATTTTCCACTAGCAAGCGCTCAATTAATAATAATTTCCATTTGGATGACCTTAAAACGGGATGCAAAACAATTGAAGAGGCCTTCAAATTCAAAAGTGAGCTAGTGTTTGTTTTTATTTTTAAATTGCTTTGCATACCGGTTTTACCGAGTCAAAATGTTGACTGTGTGTTATGCTCATTTGATTTGTTCTCAGTCTAAGTTAAATGGTTTAAATTTTATCTCTTATATCATCGTTGATAAATATTTCTAAAATAGATCGTGTTAATCCACAGTAAAACTTCCTGACTTTAAGGGCAACCGCGTAAACAAAGTCAAATAGACTTGCTCAAAATTCATGGCATTTTACACGCGGTATTTATTTTACCAATTTTATAAATCCAAATATGCAAGCACAAAGTGATCATGTTACATGTCAAATTTTAAATTATTTTAAAGACACACAAGTGTTCACAAATAATCTTGTTATTATCACTTTTAAATTTCCAATAATTTTTATGTCAAACAAGAACACAAATCCTGACAATTGCAAATTCATCCTCGTTATACGTGATTATTTTGAATTTTTATGCGTGATATCTAGCTACAGACTCAGCGTGTGGTTTTTGGTGATAAGACCTGTTGACTTGAAATTTTCACCCGTACCTAAATCAAATTTTTTTCCCGTTGACAAAAAATTTGACACTTAGTAGAATTAAAGTAAACGAAAACAAAATGTAATGTTTTTAACATGTGCACTTTCTAAAAATTAAAATGTTTTACTAAAAACAAGCGGTGGTAGCTCAGATGGTCATCAATCGCTGTAAATTTCACAGCACGCGAGCAAACAGGATTCGATCCCCGCCGGCATCAATGAAATTATTAATTGCAATTTTAAGTGCTGATTTACCTCGTGCTCGGTGGTGAAGGAAAACATCGTGAGGAAACTTGCATGTCTGAGAAATAAGAAAAAAAATAATTCGAAGACATGTGAAGTTCGCCAACCCGCATTTGGGCAGCGCGGCGGTCGATTCCTTGTCCTAAAACCCTCGCAGAAATGAGCGGGGTCTATGCCCAGGAGTGGGACATATGTATATACTGTAACTTTTTCAAACGAGATTGGTTTTGTCGCTGCAGTGGTGGCGTAAAAGAATTCACTATCCCATATCATCCCGTGTGCGTCATAAGAGGTGACAGAAGGAAACTGAAAAAGGGATGGACAGAGGGATTTTCCTGATAACATCTAAAAATAATGGAAAAAAACTGCGGTTTCCAAACCAACTGCCAGGCGTCGCAATTATGGAAAAAAAATTCTCCTATAAGGGAGAATCTATGGGGAGAATTATGTTTAGCTATTGTAAAATTTTGATAGGCTATAAATTCATTTCTGCCTAACTATCAACTGACATATCAGCCTAACCTAACAAATTAACGAAGTAGTGAGTGAAATAATTAATGAATATTAACATTATACCTATGTGCAATTTATGTACGTAAAACTTGATTTTTTTCACTAAGCATTATTTTAATCCGAAGCAAAAGCTTTTGAAAATTTTCACATTCATAAAATATACAATGAAATTAATTAACTTACAACAAGAAATAGTACGTTTGTGTTACAATTGGTTTTAAAATATTTTTTTTTATCTTCAATAACCTAAATGATGTCTAATTGTGTTCATCACATATGAACAAAAACATTTCTTGTCGAAAATTATGTTAAAAGGGAAAACATTCAATTAATATTCCTCGCTCTACGAAGACAATGTAATTGATGACGTGGGTTGAACCTTTTGCGCTTTTGTATGTATAAAAATGTGGAGTCTCAAATTAATCATATGCGACTCACGGTGTTCAACGTTCCAATGTCATAGTTAACCCGGCTGCTTTCAGCTTTTGAATATTAATTTTTGGTCTGTTATACACACGACGAGCTAACAATACCTTTTCGTCTTAGTATGCTTAAGTTTGGACCTAATTTTATTAATTGTAGGATCACTAGCAGATGGGGTTTGGTAGGACCCATCCATATTTCATATTCTTTATTAAAATTAGGATGTTTTTTTTTTTGATTTCATTAGTTAAGCGAATCTTCCTTGGAAATAATACCGAATACTACACTCGGTGTTCTTTTATGAGGATTTGAATCAAATCTGATGTACTAATGTAATGGTGGAAAATTATTTGAGTATTTGTGTATAAGATCAACCATTCACAATTAAACATGTACACTAGGGTGGAGCGAAATTTTTTTCACATTTTCATAATTTAATAGTGCGCAAAAGGTGCTTTAGGAATAAAATTAACTCATGCAAAAATATTATTTGAATTGATTCAGAGTAACTGCCTCTGCAAGGTCATTGAAATTTTATAAAAAGATAATTTTCGACCCAGGGTTGACGCTATGTAAATATGCTATTATTAAATAAATTGTAACATTTTGTTATATTTTTTAATTTAAAATATAGTATATTTTCATTACAAATCAATAAAAACCAAGTTTTACGTAAACTTACTTCAAATCAAGGTCATGATGTCGTACGCGGGAAGTAATTTTTGTCGCACGAGCGGGAGGTGATTTGTCGCGCATTTATCGTGTCACTGCCAGTTTGCTATTAATTTTCAATGTGAAATGTCGCATTTTAATCTATTTCACAATATTTCTTGGTTGTCTAAAGCATGGAAAGAACATTTAGTGTATTCAATTGTCCCTTTTGATACAAGTATTAGTTTAGTGTTAGGATGTGATGAAGCACTAAGAGTCGACCAGATATCAACTTAAATTGCAACTGGAAACTGTGAAAGAGCCAATATTTTCACAAATATGAGATATTGTGGCACCTAGAGTTGAAAATATCTGACAATCTGTGTATATTATGACCGCAACATGAACACGGATTATACAAATGTTAAAAGCTTACCACTTTAAATATAAAAACTTACTCAAGTCTATTAAGAAGTTCTTTTTAGAAAAATTGGATAATTTTTGAGAAAAGGTATTAAATATCACAGAACAATGACTATTAAAGGGCAAATTTCCTTAATTCAGGAGCCAGGTTCTATATACATGTGTTATGTAGTACCTAGCACTGTTTCGGCAAAAGCAGTAGAATCAGCAATCACAGGGTTCTTAGCAAAGGAAAGTATTTCCCTAGAACATCTTGTATCAATAGGTTGTGATAACTAGTGTACTAATGTAAAATATGAAAAGTACGGTGGTACTATACGACTCAACGAAAAAAGGCTATAAAGGCCCTTCCAACGGATTATTTGTTCACTGCATATGAACGAGCTGCCATTAAGGCATTTTTTTACATATTAACGGAGGCACTTCGGGACCCAAGTCTTACACTGATCAGTTAGGAAGACACTGAAAACTTGTGAACTAAAGCCTATTAAGAAATTCCCAGAGATCGACCCCATCATTCAACAAAAAAGCTACTTCGCACATTCTGAAAATTTTGCAAAAAAAATTTAGCAATGGTTGCAGATGATAAAAAGCACTTTTGTGAATTGGCAGCCCGTCGTATATTAAAAGTACAGAGTATATTGCAATCCCCTGCACCAAGGCTATTCAAGATGCCTGATATTGATTTCAGCGCAATAACCTACATTGATGTGATAAATTAGCAACTCACCATTACTGAATCGCCGATCTTGAAATCATTAAGTGACCAAGAAATTCAGAAAATAGTCCAATTTGGTGGTGAGGGTGAACTTTTGTTTTTACGTCTCCCTTGTCATATTCAGACTATTGAGCGAGCTGTAAAGTTGATGACAGAAGCGTGCATTTGTTATTTTAAGGATTCATCACAATTAGGGGTCATAAAAGCCAAATTGGAATCACGTATGAAAATGCCAGAATTCAAGACGAAGAGAGATTTAAAGGCAAATTGACGATTTGATTTTTAAAACATGATTGAATTTTGTTTCACTTTTTTATTAAATTCTAATTGTATTATTGAATTTCATTTATAATCTCTTATTTATTATTTATCTTACCCCAAACATACTAAAGTTTTTCGATAAAACGTTAAACTTTAAGGCCCATGCGGAGGTAGAAGATGCTATTCAATTGAGCTGAAAAAAAGGTAAGTTGACTGTGATCATAATGCACTAAGCCCGCGCTATTACGATTTAAAATAAGATTTTTTTTTCATACAACGGCGCTACACCCTAATGTACACTCCCGCATCTTCTTGTAGAGGGATAATTGCACTTGACGGATGGTTAAAATTTACTAATCTTCTTCAGCAGCTTGTATTATATATTAATTATTTTATTAATTATATTAATTATAGTAGAACTTGTTTGTGTAGTATTGTGTAATGTGTATTATTAGAATTATTATTATTATTTATTATTATTAAATGTAAAAAATCCTCTCAAGTAATTCGTCTAAATAAATAAAGATATTCGTAGAGACCCTAATTAATGATAATCTACTACCTCATATCATCCCGTGGATGTCCTAAGAAGCGACAGAGGGAAACAAATCAGGAGTTGGCACATCAGGAGATCATTTTCTTCCTAATAACGCCTAAATAAACTTGTCATGCGTGGCGACTATGGCAAATAATCTCCCCTATAAGGCTACCTACAGGGAAGGCCTAACTGTAACGGCATACTCTATAACAGTCCAGAGAAAGAACACGCTAAAATACCGACACGACACAGCAGCATAATATTGCTGCACTACTCTTAAGGTAGACAACATACCTGCATTATAACTATTAATTAAGAATGTAAGGTAACTATTGGCCACGGCTGCCACTCACTGTCTACATAGTGTTTCGGCACTGTGTCTTATGTTAAAAAATGTTTGCAATGCTTATAGAAAAGGAGTTAAATAGCCTGCTAGCATCTCTCTCTCTCTCTCTCTATCCAATTTTAGCTAAACATTTTTAAGCTAAGTCAGTGTGCCTTACCATCTTAAACTTTACGTATCATCAAGTAGGTTAATACTGGCTTATATTAGTTAAAAAGTTAAGTGCAGTAAAAACATTATTTTTAATAAAAGATAATAAAATACATTTGTACGCATACATTTTATTATACAAAATTAATCTCTTTGAACTTTAGTGATTAAATCTTCGGATGAAAAAATTACCTTCTACTAGGTTGTTGATATTCCTTTAATGCCCAGGAGTACGTCTGTAGTAGAAGTACTTGCACAGCTATGTTCAGGTCAGAAGAGTATAGAGGGCCAGTATAATTATTGAGATATATAACTTTTTATAACTCCTTTCCTTGAATTCGTTTAGCTGAGGCAATAAGCTGATATCTGACGCTGGTATTCTGATAGAGCGTTGTAAAATATAGCTGCAACATTGTTTTGCCACTCAAAGTTTTTTATATGTTGTTATTGCCTTTCAAATTAGTCTCTCTTCAGGTAAGCTTTACAAGCTTTATACATGGAAGAGCCATGCTGCAGTTATTATTAAATCTTTGAATGGAAAAATAACCCTCTACTTGGTTGTAGATATTTTTTCATGTCTAGAAGTACGTCTGTAGTAGGAGTACTTCCACAGCTATGTTCAGTTCAGAAGAGTATAATTATTGGGATATATAACTTTTGTATGACTCCTTCCCTCGAATTCGTTAAGCCGCGGCAATAAGCTGATATCTGACGCTGGTAGTCTGAAAGAGCGTTATATAGTATAGCTGCAGCATAGCTTTACCACTTAAAGCGTTTTATATGTTGTTATTGACTTTCAAATTAGTCTTTCTTCAGGTAAGCTCTACAAGATTTATACGTGGTGAGCCATGCTGCAGTTACATTAGTAGTATAGTTGTAGCACGAATGGGTAGGCTCGACCGGGGAAGTACCACGCTCCCACAGAATACCAGCGTAAAATAGTAGCTTATTACTGCCGTGTTTTGTATGTTGAGTGTAGAGAACCGGAGTCCCTTCTTACTGGAAACGAGGCATTCCATCTTAGTCCTCACGGGTGACAACGCATCTGCACTTTGATTCGTAATCGAGGATAGATGTAGATGTCTATGGGCCACAGCAGCCACTTACCATTGGGTGGTCTGTATGCTCGTTTGTGACCCTATCCTATAAAAACGGCTTCTTTTTATTGCTGTTTAGTTGTTAGTTGTTATTAGTTAGCCTTCACTAACTAATTTTGATAGATACTAGTAGCTATTAACGCTAACGCTGAAGCACATACTTAACCTGTAAACCTAACCGCGTCTTATGTTATTCTCAATACGGTAGAACCAGAGTTAGGCAGGTATACATAAGAAACACTAAAACATCTCAATTATACTAGTCTCGATAACCAATAATTTTGGTTTTGAACATTTTTTTTACAATCGAGGTTTCCGTTAAACATAATGGTTAGTAGACAATGTAAGAATAGAATATAACCGAACTGAATAGAATAGAACAGAATAAAATAGAATTGTTTCTAATCAGTATAGATTACGTGTTATTCTTGTTGAAAGTTATTTTTTACTTTTACTGCTGGTTTGGAAAAAAACAGTCTTGGGAAAAACCAGAGTTACTGACTCTTTGGAGTCGAGTAACTGGTGTAATTGACTTGTCCTTTTTCTTATACTTATATAATGTACATCACTATTTTTAATAAAACTATTTTTGCTTTTGTATACATGCATAAAATTTTCGTAAATATAGTGAGAGGCAAAAGTTAAGGTCGGGAAAAAGTTTATTCGTATTTTATATACAAATTACAGACTTTTTTCCAAGTTTAAGTACCTTTAACTATAATGTATATATGCCATATTGTGCGATAACTTTTGCCATCTTGTAGGAAGTGACATGAACTATTATATATAACAATAAAAAGAACGTTCATGTTACTTTACTTGAATCACATAAAACTAATATATTTTATTATATATTAAATATACTATGCTTATATCTAAAAAACATAGTACATATCCACTCGAATATCGGGGTCATTTTGGCCAATATGGCGCATCTGTCGAGCACTTTCCGAAGTACTAAGTAAGTATATAACAAGTATACTAAGATTTTTTTTTATTATATATATATATATATATATATATATATACTGTATTGGGTTTTTATATATATATATATATATATATATATATATATATATATATAGTGTAAAGTTACAGCCTATATACGTCCCACTGCTGGGCACAGACCTCCGCTCATTTCTAAGAGGGTTTTAGGGCAAGGAATTGTCCGCCGCGATGCCCCAATGCGTGTTGGCGAACTTCACATGTCTTCGAAATATTTTTTTTTTATTTATTTCTCTGACATGCAGGTTTCCTCACGATGTTTTCCTTCACCGCCGAGCACGTGGTAAATCAGCACTTAAAATTGCAATTAACAATTCCATTGGTGCCAGCGGGGATCGAACCCGGTTTGCTCGCGTACTGTGAAATTTACAACGAGCGCTAATCATCTGAGCTACCACGGCTCTATATATATATATATATATATATATATATATATATATATATATATATATATATATATATATATATATATATATATATATACTTACTAAGTAAGTATACTAAAATCGTATATTTATGGAAACATTATTAAATAAGCTATCAGATTATGCATAACAGATATATATATATATATATATATATATATATATATATATATATATATATATATATCATAATATATGTGTTATAAATAGTTTGCTATTACTCGACGCCAGAATATGGCGTTTGTACTGACGAGGGGATAAAGAAAGATTTTTCTGTAAAGTACGGTGGAACTGGAAAGATCCTTAGTCCTTACATTTCGCGACACAAGGAGAAGCAAAAGCTGAAGAAACATGCTGAGAGTCATAGATTATCATCATTTATCATTACAGCCCTTCGGAAGTACATTGCTGGACTTATAACTTCTACAAACAATGCTGCTATACACGGACGTTAGCCACCAACATCCGTCGACTTCTAGCTCACTCTCGCTTACTGGTACAAATCTTCTATTCGGAAACCTTACTTCCCCAGCTAAGTGGGCTTTGGAACGTACTATGTGATTTTCTATGGAATTGCGTAACTTTTGTTAGAAAGTTATCAACTTATGGTAAATAACGGGCACTTATGATAAATTACGGGCCTGAATTAATTAACGAACTGATATAAGGTGACGATATTATTATAAATCATATTTGATATATAGTTATGAATCACACTTTTAATTAACTGACGAACCCGTACCTACCACATCGAATTACGATACTTTGTAATAATAAACCCAGGATTTCCGTCCGTACATTATAGCAACGACCCATGCTTGTATTTATTTATTTATTTTGCTAGTGGATGACCCTCGTAAAGTTTGCTTTATTATTTCAGCAATTAACCAAACGAACTCTTTTTCTTATTGTATCGGATAGATTTATGTAATAATATATTTTTATTTGATATAAAACGGTGTATCGATAGATGCAGGTATCTTAAGATTGTTTTCTGGCAGTCATTCCGTCATCAGTCATTCACCTGAGAGGCATTCCATTTTAGTCCTAAGTGGTAATAACGCATAGTCTGCGGTATCTTTCTCCTTCTAAAGTTGTTCATAGGTGGTCATGTGCTGCTAATATCAGTTACTATCAGATAGACTGTTAGTTCGATTGTCATTTCAATATTATAAAAAATGAGCATGGTGTAAAAAAATCACTTTTACCTAGGCGACTATCTATGGATCTAAATTAACTGTGCTTATAAAATAAATAAAACGGTGTCGATGCTTCTAAGGGTTTATAATTATGGATGTAGTTGTTTTAATTCTTTAATAATATTTGCTATGCATATTCTTTATTTTATTAAATAGGATATAATCCATATGTGGTCCTATATAAATATCACATATTTTACCTCTCTTTATAGGGCATTTTATAGGGGACAAAGAATTTAATTCAAGTATTAAGATGACAGTCTAGTAGTCTAGTAGTCGCCTTTTGAAGTCGGGTTACAATTTTCTTTAAAATGTTTTTATAATTCTTTAACATTCATATATGGTTTGATAAGTTACGGCATATTTTTTACAGCTTGCAAAAAATAACGCTTGTTGATTATTCTTGATATTATTAAAATTTCATAATATTCTAATTATGTTGACGGAAAAACCATACAATATTTCATATAATTTGTCTTTACAAATTCTTTTATAGAAGTAAGAATAACAAACGAGAACTCATTCCATTTTATTATAAGTGGATGTCGTGGAATATAGAAGCCTACATTTTTTTTTTATAGAAGTGTTAAGACAAAGCCATGCCTTCAGACAAGCCGAACGAAGCAGGTGAGTAGGTCGTACTTATACTCAAGTACAAATAAAATGCTAATGCGTTGTCACCTCTGAGGATTAAGGCGTAATGACGTGTAATCAGTAAAAAGCGACATCCTGTGCTACGATCCACTTGTCAAGCATGGCAAACCATTTATGGCAAATCTTCACTGGCCTCATATTTCTATTGAACTGTTACGGGCTTCAAAAATGGATTGAGATTTGGTGGAATAAATTCATGGATATTGAAGGCACCCATTAAAATTATATTCATTTAAATGTACATCTTATGCATTTAGTATCTTAGAATGTCTAAATTGTCATAAGCTTTGCAACACCTGGCGGGAAATTGATAGCTATAATAACAAAATATACGAAATATACAATTAATTTTATTTACATTAGCGCAATTTGACGTAAAACCCTTCATGTATATTTTAGCCTCAAGAGTGGCTGGAAGTAGTGGAGTTTTAAATTTAAAGTTTATTTTTTCTCTTGTCGTTTCTTAGCTATCATCTGAACTAGAGCACTGTTAATATTGGTGTAAATTTCTACAATATTTAGTAGGCACGTCTTGTTATCTTAAGATCCGTTATGTTATACACGTTAAGGCATAACGAAGGTTGTTAATTAAGAGAGGCATAAACTTTTAGTAAGCTTTAGTGGAAAAGTAGGTGAATCTTTAATTATAAAAAGGAATTAATTTGGTTATGAAATATTGATCAATCAATTTTTATCATTAAATTCTAAATTTATTAAAATTGAGTTGTGATCAAAGAGTTGCGGCAATAAGTACTGTTGGTGATGAAGGCCACTAGTGTCGTTTGGGAGAAAAATAAACTAAAAAATTTTGGTGTGAGCGTGTACATCCGCGGGGAGGTAGACATAGGTGTCACCCCGTATGATGTTCTAGTGCAACTGAATAAGCGCGGGAGCTGGAGCATGACCTCAGCGGTGCAACACCGGTGTTGCAAATATACCTTCATCCTACAATAAAAATCGCGGTAAGTACTACCGTCCCCGTATGCAAGTACTTATTTATTATAGAAAAATAACAAGTACAAAAGGTAAGTAACAATTTCTTATGTATACAATATTTAACGTAATTAACGCACACCCTCCGACACCCCAATTAGTATATTATGTTATAATCATAATACATACACTGAATTTTTAGTTAAACATTTTTATGCAATGATTATTTATCAAATTAGTTATACTAATTCTGGAAGAATGTTGTGGTCACAGTACAAATCCACGAACGCAAAGACTTTAAAGTGCTTGAAATAAAGTTCATTTTTCTTTATTTTTATGAATGACAGAATTAGTAATAATACAAATAAAACTGCACTCTTAAAAGTCTTATTGTCTTATGTTACGGTCCATTTCAGTTTGATTTGACTGTACAGATTTAGTGTGACTGTAATTTACGTAGCTTTATTTATTTTTGGGATAAAAATTACCTATACTAAAAATGACAGGAATCGATTCAGTAAACATTCTGAATAATCTACTTTTTCAAAGTGCGTTAATTATGTTACATGTTGTATATATTTTACATATATTATGTTTTATTAATTAATATTATTTATATTTCAGATATCCGAGAATCAACGTGAGCGTCGTCAACATCCTCCCTCCAAGTGTCGATTTGCCTACACTCATTACCAAGCTGGAGAAATCAAAGAAAATAATCGCTTCATCACTCCTGACTTAGACCTAACGTCAACTACTCTAACTCTGCCGTCTGAACCTGGATACACCTTTTCAATGACACCCGTTGGCCAACAGTTACAAAATAATGATAGATCGACTATTACAACAAGATCCCCTACTTTTAATTGCGGACCTTCCCTATCCCATTTACGACGAGGAATTAGCTATGGCAAACACTCTTTTACCCATCTGCTCCAAAATAAGTCTGTTAACCGTTGGGCAATATACGTCACTGTCGTCTAAGATACTAGGTGGATTGAAAAGTACTCGGCCTAACACAGATCCATTCAATTCTAAAAATCAAATCTACCCACATTATTTAGTTCAGTTCAGACTAGTTCATTGTGTGAAGTTCGAAACGTGTGCGATAATTAGTTGTGATTTTATAAATTTATTAACAAAGTAATCGGACATAATTTCCGCGAATGGAGCAAATCGAGCAGCGTGCCGTCATCAAGTACCTCCATAAGAAGGGGCTATCATCAAAAGCCATCCATGATGATATGGTCAGTACATTAGGCGATTGTGCTCTGTCATATTCATCCGTCAAAAAATGGATAGCAGAATTTAAGCGTGGTAGAGAGAGTGTGAAAGATGAACCCCGCTCTGGAAGGCCTTCGACGTCAACTACTGACGAAAATATTAAAAAAGTACTTGATTTAATAATGGGAGACCGCAGATTAAAAATTAGAGAGATAGCCGAGATTATAGGCATCTCTTATGAATGAACTCAAAACAACATTGTCAACGAGTTGGGTTTCCACAAGGTGTCTGCGAGGTGGGTTCCGCGACTGCTTTCAGTTGAACAAAAAAGGACGCGATTAACTATTTCACGCGACTGTTTGGAGTTATTTGAAGCCGATGCAGATGATTTTTTGAATCGTTTTGTTACTATGGACGAAACATGGGTTCATTACTGTACACCGGAAACAAAACAACAATCAAAACAGTGGAGAAGACCTGGTTCACCACCCCCTAAAAAGGCTAAGTCGATTTTGTCGGCAAATAAGGTGATGGCTTCAGTATTCTGGGACTCGAAAGGTGTGATTATGATTGATTATCTTGAAAGGGGTCAGACTATAAACTCTGATTACTACTGCACCTTACTACGTCGTTTACGAGAGGAAATAAAAGAAAAACGTCGAGGAATGCTCAGAAGAAAAGTCCTGTTTCATCAAGATAACGCCCGTGTTCACACGTCAGTACAGTCAATGGCTGAAATTCACAACTGTGGCTTTGAACTGTTACCGCATCCGCCGTATTCACCTGATCTGGCACCATCAGAATTTTTTCTGTTCCCTAACCTAAAAAAGCACTTGGGAGGTCAAAGATTTTCGACAAACGACGAGGTCAAAGCAGCTGTAGACGCATATTTTGACTCTAAGGAAGAATCATTTTTTTTCAACGGTCTAAATGCTTGGAAGGGGAGGTGGCAAAAGTGTATTGAACTTGATGGTGATTATGTAGAAAAATAAAAATATAACTGATTTAGTATGTGTTTATTTTCTTGGTTAGGCCGAGTACTTTTCAATCCACCCTCGTAGATGTCTCCATCGTCGAAGACCCCGGGTACAGGTTAGTTCGAAGAAGATCCTAGTAAAAAATGAGTTGGAGTTAATGCCTCTTTGCTTTGAGGGTCCACCGAAACATGGGTAAGCGGTCTACTATTAATAATATTTTCTACTTCAACGAGAAGTGTTACTAAAACTTCCTCTCATGGAGCCCTTTTTCTAAGAACGAATTTCAGTGTCGTTTTCATACTTGTGATATACATAAACTAATATGTATAAACTGCCAAGAAACTCCTTTGTTTAATGCTTCGGTTATAACTTGCTGTTGTATAATTTCCTGAAAAGATTTTCGAAGCACAGCATCAGCACCTCGCATGTTGATACCATTGTCAGATATGAGAGTGTGAAGCCAACCGCGGCGTGCAGCCATCCTCCTCAGCGCCATAATTAGGGAGTCTACTGTTAGCGTCGATACTATTTCAATATGAACCGCTAGTATTGTTAAACATGCAAAAAGAACACTATATGTTTTGGGTCTCTGCCTACCCACAGTCACTTCGATCGATCCGAATAAGTGCACTCCACAAACGGTAAAGGGTCTTTGATGATGACCCAACCTTTTAAATGGTAAGTCCCCGAGGCGGGGCGGTTTTGGTGCTACTTATCGTATTCGACAAACTAGACACTGTGCAGCTACGGAGCGAACTGTAGGTCTCAAATTTACAATCCAATATTTTTGTCGTAGCTCGTTTATTACAAATTCGTTATACGAATGAGCCGCGTGAACGTGGAAGTCCGAAACCACCAGCCTTGCTATGCGATGTCTACCATCTAGAATCAACTGGGTTTTTCATATTTTCAGTGACGTTTGCCGCCGCTTTTATACGTCCTCAGACGAGCAATAAGCCGTCATTGTCTAAAAATGGTGTTAATGAACGTAAACGACTATCATGATTTATTTCTTTATTTTGTTGCAGCAAATCAATTTCAGTCTGAAATGATTGCGATTGTGAGTGGCGTACAAAAGTACTTCGGCTCTATTCATTAACAAATTATTAATGCACCGAGTACCGGTTTTTCTACATTTTTCTATAAATAGTAGCTCAGATGCTGTGCTGCAAAACAAGCGCAGCCATACGGAGAAACGGTTTGGATCCGGAATAGGTAAATCATAAATACTATTACGATTTAACTCTGGTGACTTTAATACCACAAATATTTTATCCAACTGCTCATTGTTGCTCTTTTCTTTATTTTCAGGCTCTCGGGGCCAATACTTTTCTTCCATGTACAGAAAAGATGGGCCCGCAAACCAAGAGGGTCCTTGTTGAAGTCGTAATCATTATTTTTTTGTTGCTAAATCTGCTATATTTAAATATGTAGGCACATAAAACCACTCATCAATTTTACTTACCTCATCAATTTCGCCTAATCTATTTGCAATAAAAACTTTGTAATTTCTATGCTCGTTAAGAATCCAATATATAACAATCATTGGATCGGTCCAATAAAAAACACGCGATGGTTTAATTCTACATGTTAACAACTTGTTAACATGTAGAAATGAATAGAAATGTTTTAAAGGCGCGACGCGACTTTTACTCGCAATGAATGAGACCTGTACGCCGTTACTGTCTTGTTTACACCAATTACGTGCGTAAGCGCATGGAGATCCATCACAACAAATATGAAACTGCAACGACGTCTCATTTTCGTTTACAGCACGACCGCGCTTCTCGTTCACACCGACAGAGACGTCGTCATAAAACTACCAGCGCGGAATACGAACGTTACTCATAGCTTGTAATTGCGAAATCCAATCCTTAAATAAAGTAAATAGACTCTCTGCTATTTCATCATCCCATTTTATACCTATATTCCATATCTCACGCATTAAAATTTTGGATTTTATCTTAAAAAGTGATAAAAGACCATGAATATCATATACAGACATTATAATGCGAAGATCTTCACGCTTAGTCGGTTTTTGTGATAGTTGTAAAATATCACTCGATATATATTTTAACGAAAGATCGAACCCGAACATATCACTCGCGGGAAACCACAAAAGCCCAAGCGTTTGTTCAGGCTGAGATTCGACATTAAACCTTATCGCCATGTCATGGCATATCATTAAGAACCTCTAACTAGTTACTTAAAAGAAAGCGCAATGTTTTTATGTTGATTTATATATTACGCTTTAAATGGGGAGCAATTAGCGCCAAAAATCAGTGACGTCATAACATTTTTTTATTTATTTGGGACAACAAACAATAGTACAATATATATTATAAAGAATAGAAGTTTAAATTAGAATTTGAATGGTTAATTGTACAATCAACTACGTTATCCACGTCTTACTTAGTTTTGCTTAGTACAAACTAAATTAAACTCATACAATATATTTATATATAGTAAAAGAAACATATTAATAAAGAAAAAAATCATAACATATATGTTATTTTAAGTGTAACAGTAGTTGTTTTTTGGCCTTGTTGCAAAAATATCTATATCTAAAAACTTATCATTATATACTGACATCAACCGTCGTAGTGGTATGCGTTTGCCGGCATTAGTACGGCAAGCTCTAATGGCGAACACACATCGTCGGCGTACACTGCGTAAGTTATTATGGCGAGGTACTATTAATCCTATCTGGTTTAAAAGCGCTGGGCAATCAATTTATTAT
Source organism: Parnassius apollo (assembly GCA_907164705.1). Lineage (NCBI taxonomy): Eukaryota > Metazoa > Arthropoda > Insecta > Lepidoptera > Papilionidae > Parnassius > Parnassius apollo. Next base: position 10,509,538 of record CAJQZP010000288.1, on the reverse strand, counting down.
GACAAATATTAAACAAAAACATAGCCTGCAATAATAAACGTCTCGATCTCATTGTGACTAAATTATATTTCACACGAAGTTTATCATATGAAAGGGTAAAATATTTAAGACGATAATGTATGGTGCGTAAAAACTTGCTTTGAACACTTTCTATGGCTTCACTATATTTTGCATAGTAGGGGTCCCATATAACACAAGCATATTCTAATTGCGGCTGAATCAAGGACTTAAGCAAAATGTTGAAGGCTTTTTGAATTTTTATGATGATCTCATGACAAGACCACAAAGTTGATATGCTTTGCTTATATTTTTTTCTAAATGTAAATCGAAGTGGAGTTTTCGGTCCAAAATTACACCAAGATCTCGAACAAAAGAGGCTCTATGCAACAGTTTGTCACAGAGGGTATAGTTGAATTTAACCACTTTTTTGTTTTAGTAAAAGATTCAGACACTGGGATACTAAGATAAAGTTTATTTTTTAGACAATACAAACTCAAATTCTTAAATCTTCTTGAAAAAGTAAACAATCATTTACATTTTTTATAATTTTATAAGCCTTCGGATCATCAGCATATAATAAATATTTTGAGTGCTTAAACATTCGTTTATGTCATTTATAAAGAGGATGAAGAGCAACGGACCAAGGATAGATCCCTGTGGCACACCAGATATTACTGTTATTGTATTGGAACAGTGGCCATTTATAACAACTGTCTGGGTCCTATTTAAAATATATGAAGAAAACCACCATAATAGATTGCTTCTTATTCCACTAAACGCTATTTTTTTAAGAAGTAGTTCATGGTCAACTTTGTCAAACGCTTTCTGGAATCTGTTTGAATTCGATTATAGATGATAACATTTTTTAACAGAATGTAGCATAGGTGATTTCGACCCTTTGCTATTACTTTCGAAGCCTAACTGTTCATTTTCATTACGTAAATAAATATCTTTCCACAAAAAACACAACGAATTACCATCTTATTTTCGTATATTAATTCTTAAAAACATATCTTTTGTATCCCCTATGATGCCTGTACGGTTTTCTCTAAATCTTAACATTATTCCTAATAACGACTGTAACAAATCAGGGCCTTGTAAAAGAAAATCATTTAAAGAATAACCGTTTGACTTTGCTGACGCGTCATAAACTAAGCGCATTTTTTTTCTTATTTGGGCTATCTACACCAAAGTGCGGCAAATACCATATTATGCGTTTATTTGAGTTTTCATCGGCCTCATTAAGTTCTCTAGGATAACCATTGGAAAATAAGTATGTCATTCTTTCACAGTAACGAGTCGCATACTCTTTGTTTTGCTGAAATTTTCTTTCTATTGACTTCAACCGAGGTTAAGAGTCAGGAAAATGCGACTCATTGTATTTCCACGGTAAGCCGACAGTCAATTGTCCATTTACTAATTCTGCAGTATCATCTAAAATTTGTAAAGCGCGTATTTCATCTGGGTTGCGGCGCGGCTTCGAACCTACACCAATAGATTCTAACGTGAACGACCTACGAACCGCGTCGTACAACTGCGCGTAGGTGTATTTATTGTTATCATTAGTGAGAGAGGGATAGCTAGTTATCGATTTTACCGTGTGTAAGTGAAAAACAGAATATGGCGGTTCTGCCTTATCCGCGCAACTAATAATGAAAGAGACAAAGCGATCAGTGCAATTAACATCACTTACCATATATCCGTGCACACACCATCCAAGCGCAGTTTGAGTTATATACGGCTCACGCTGTTTACCACGAACACAACGAATAGGAGTAATTAAATGATGATTGTCCTGACCAATTAATAATTTCGGCTTTGCATTACAATTACATAACATAAAATCTTCACTTAAGAGTCCGTAATTATTAATGTCCATATTCCACCTTTTTTTTGCGCGTATGTTGGTCCCCGTGTCGGCAAATTTAATTCTTTAATTTTACGCGCACGGAAAGTAAACATTTCGTTACACGAATTAGTAACACTTACACTCACTACTTGAGATTCACACACAAGTCGCCCAAGTCCCATACGCTGCGCGCGCGTATTATCACGTTTTCATCGTATAATCCGTGCTCAACTGCGATATCAGCGGATATTACCGTCACGGTAGCTCCATCATTCAGGGAATGCGTATGGAAACTGCTATTCGGTCCGTGAAGTGTGAGCGGCACTACTTTCAAAAGCACCTTGTGACAGTGGGGTGCCACCGTATGAGTCACTGTTTCATTGGTGCTGGGATGCTCGTCCACACCTTGCACCGCAGTTTTTAAGCTTTCTTTGATGGCTTGATCCAGTGCAGTAAACGATGATGCAGTTCATTGCAGCCTTCAATGTCGCAATTACTGCCATTACACATACCATTCGTGTGGCGAGGGTAAAGGCATTTGAAGTAAAGTTTATTTACAGCGATCTTTGAGTAAGGCGCGCTTAAAATGTAAACAATTAGCGAGATCATGAGCCCCTTTTCGGCAAAATTTACACTTTTCTGCGTTTTTAATTGATTACTATTTGTATACAGTAACAGCGAGTGTGAACGGTGTTACGTTCATTGAGCTTCTTTAAACTATATTGGGAGTGAATATGACTTACCTCTGATGTAGCTGTTTTAGTGGCCTCCTAATATAAAAAAATCACTAAGCAATTCTATTTTCGGTGAATTATACTCTCGCCGTTCATAAATATAATCGGTCCATTTTGCAACAAGTAAAGTACAACAATAGATATTAATTCCGGGCTGCGAAGGTAATCACTTCGTTGCAAAGCTTTGGCAGCAACCACGTAGTTCTTTATTTTTAAAGCGAAGTTAATAATATCGTTATGATAAATTAACGGCAATGGGCTTAATTTTTTTTTACCTGTAGAACTATTTTATACATAATTGTTTCCGGTTAGCCAAATCGAAGTTCCAAAGTGTCGATTATTAAGTCGGGTGTAGTTCCACCAATCAAGAGTGAAGTCACCACTTCTTTAGCATCGCGACGAAGACACTTACGTAGCCGCCATACATTTTCTGTGTCACTAAATTTGCATAATTGGGTTGATTCTTGGTACGCTTGTTTAAACTGCAACCACTCCATTGGATCTCCAAAAAATAAAGGCAGGTCTTTAGACGTTGCTAATCTTATTAAGAGCTCCTGGTTCTGTTTTTTGTAGGATGAGGTAGCCACTGCCTCATTTAAGGCCTGCTTTCCTAAGCCGATTGTTTCCCGAAATCAATCTTCCCGGTTCTCCTCATGCTGGTTTCATGGTGGTGCATTCAGCCAATTTTCAACTTTGCTGGTTGAAGATCCTACAACCGTCTTGTGGGAGGATTTGATTCTTCTGCCACCTCAGCTGCAAGCTGTTTGTTAAGCAGCTTCGATTGAATGTCTTCCTTGATCTTGACGGCTTCTGTCTGAGCACTTTTAACCTTGGCTTATACTTCAGCTTCCGCTGCTTGTATTTTCACGAGAGCCATAGCTTTAGCGGTTTCATATTCCAATTGCCGCTTGCGTGCCATACTTGACGATGTGCCTACGGTCTTTAACGGCTTTTTACTCTTACTACAGGCACTTTGCGCATTTCCAGGTTTTTCTAGCACTTTGTCCTTTAAACTAAACGATGGTAACACATCTTGGTGGTTCTTGCACTCCGATATTGCAGCGGTTTTATGCTGCATAGCCGGCGTGTTTAACATAACTGGTACTTATTATTATTATACTGTTTGCAGGTGACGTAATTATTTGGCCGAAGGACCACTTTGTTGGTGATGTAGGCCCCTGGTGTTGTCTGAGAAAAAAATAAAAAATTGGTGAGCGCGTGTACATCAGCGGGGAGGGAGACATAGGTGTCACCCCGTATGATATTCTAGTGCAACTGAATAAACGCGGGAGCATGAACTCAGCGGTGCAACACCGGTATTGCAAATATACCTTCATCCTAAAATAAAAATCGCGGTGAGTGCCACCGTCTCCATACGCACGTACTTATTTATTATAGAAAAACAACAAGTACAAAAGGTAAGTATCAATTTCTTACGTATATTATATTTTTTAAATCAAAATTCACATATTAAAAATATAATAAACACATTTAAAAGGACATCCCAAATTATGTTTAATTATCTCGCGAAACTCCTACAGCATCCCTCGTGAAATGGATTGATTCGGGTACGGATATATGAATATATCTGTCAAATTAATTAGAGCATGACACCTTTTATTTTCGAGTCACTATCATAGCGGAATTTAATTAGATCATAATCGCTTTCTCTAGACTAATGCAAAAACTACAAAGTCAAGTTTGTACGCAAATGATAGTTCTTACTTTTTCCTTATTTATTGTTTTTTAGATTGAAAATCCCATTTGATGTGATTTTTTTAAATATAGGATAAGGGTGACAAACGAGCACGCAGTCCACCTGATGGTAAGTGGATGCTATGGCCCATAAACATCTACATTCTATTAAGAATCAAAATGCAGACGCGTTGTCACCCCTGAGGACTAAGACGGAATGCCTAGATCCCAGTAAAACGAGAAAAGTAGAACTGTAGCTGCTGCAACCTCCCTGATGCGATGGGAACGACGATCCTGTCGCACGGCTTCCACCTCCAGTGCATGTGCAAGGCGTCTATTAGTGTATCGTGGTGCTCTAGCCTCACAGCAGCTCTGACTTAAAGGTCGCGGATGTTGTCGATGAATTTCTGCACCAGGTTCCCTTCAATAAGCACAAGTACAGATTGGTATGCTCTTCGAACCAGATTCTCCACCTCAAGGGCCCAATAGTGTAAATTTTCGTTGATGTGTTGCACGCGATCTTTAAGCTGCGCACGAAAGACGTGTTCCAGGTGAGCATCGCCATATCTTGCCTCCAATGCCTCAATGAGCTGCTCGTAGGTCACTTTCTTACCTATAGCTTCCACAACAAATAAGGCCTAGTCGCAGGCCTAGTGTAAGAGCAGTCAAGGCCTTACTTTTATTCCGGCCGTTCGCCTTCATGATAGCTTCGAACAGGATTTTGTAGGCCGACCAGGAAGAAGTCCCGTCAAACGGCGGTACTTTGAATCCTCGTAGCGAAGGTGTAGCAGCTGCTACGGGAGCTGTAGTGCCATCCCCAAGTTTGAGTTCGTCCAGTGATTTGTTCATGTCAGCCATCACGTTGTCAACATGATTGTTCACTTGGTCGATTCTGGTTTCAGCTTCCGACAGGCGGTTGTCATATTAAGCAACCCTATTCTTCACTTTTCTTATCTCTTGCCCGAACGTAGTGTCAATGTCCTTCACGAAGAGCATCTGCTCTTTCTTATCGCGTTTGAGCTGCTCTTTCAAACGACGGCCTGTTCCTCCTATCGACGGGCTTGTTCCTCCTGTTACTCTTTTAACTAACGGGTCTGTTCCTCTTGTCGATGGGCCTGTTCCTCCTGATGCCTTTTCAACCAACGGGCCTGTTCCTCCTGTCAGCAAGCCTGCTTCTGCAGCGTCACCATTAGAGCACCTAAATCAGGTGCTGCAAATGTTGGAGCTACTGACGGGCTGGCTTCCGTAGCCAGCGGCTGGCCCTCCAACGTCTGCATCGTTGCACCACCAAATCATCTCTGGTCTATCTCCTGCTAGCTTTGACTTCAGGTACGGACACCATCCGTGTCGTTCTTAGGTAAAATCGGCATGAATTTATCCCACTTCTGACACCAATAGTTACGAGCTTAGGGTTCGTGACAATAAAAAATGCCGATTGAGTTACCAAAATTGACACTTTAAATGATGCTGCTACTCAATACTAGATGGCGCTAGTACCCTGTACCAGGCATCAACTATGATGCGCAACAGTATGTTCTATTGTTATCTCGTTAAAACTTAAAACACACTAAAAATTAATCACACTGAACACTTTAGTTCATTTTATTTCGCTCCGAAATCTTCGCTTGCATGGCCAATTCGAGTCTGACTCGGATCGCGGTCAATAATAGTCTTATATAGGATCCTACTGAAAACGTCTAAAATGTTCGACTAGAATATCGATATTTCTGCCACTCCATACTAGATGGCGCTAGTGAATTTTCAAGAAAGATCTTGATGCTCCTATTTCTGCTACTTGATACTTGATGGCGCTAATAACCCGCCTTGCACTAGGCATTAACTATGGCGCGCAACAATTTATTTAAAAGAAGTTAAGCCAACTTCATAAATTAAAAAATTATTTCCACATAATTAATATTCAATACCTTTGATTATATATTTTATACAAATTAAATCTTTGATGGTATTTTTTTAATTTAATACGGTATGTTAATTGGAGACTTCGGCGCAAAATTAGGCACAAGAGACAACAGTGACATGAAGGTAGGGAAATTCATGATATGGCAACAAAAACCGATCGGCTAGCAGCTGGCCGTTTTCATTGAGGAAGAGGGACTATGTATGATAAACTCTTTTATACAGAAGTGGGCCCACAGAAAGTTGACCTGGCCAAACCCTAAAGATTCTACAAAAAATGAGATTAACTTCATTATGATGACTGGACGGCAACTGTTCAGTGATGTCTCAGTATTCGCTCGCGAAGGTGAAATCTGGTAGTGATGTCTTAATGTTAAGAGGCATAATGAACCTTAACCCCTCAGTCCCCAGATAAAATGATTTACACCACCAGCTCACTTCGCGTGATGCGGCTTTGCTAAAAATAACCTAACCTTGAATTGGTCGTACATTTATTTTCTATAAAAGTCGTTATTAATTTCAATATAATACCTGTTTCTGATTATTTATTATGTTATATTACTAGTTTTTACTTCTTTACAAATATATTTTTATTGTATTTTTATAGTTAAAAATGTACTTACCCAGCGCAGGACAGCAGCTTGATTTTCACAGTTATTTCTATTTATTACTCAAATGTATTTACGTAAAAAGATAAATTGTATTCACACAAAAACTTTTATAATAATTTTATAGTAAAACACTATACTAACTATACTATATAAAACTCAACACAATAACGAAATAATGACGACGAGCATGTACGCGTAAGTATATAAATCATGCCAAATGGAAGTCTGTAGTCTCTGCCTACCCCTATGAGTAACAGGCGTGAGTTTTTATGTTTTATGTATGTTATTATGTCGCTAATATATTTTGTCGCTAAGTATTCATATTGATAATCGATGCAAATATTTTTTTTTTTCAAATTATGTATAATTAATTACGTATTAATTAAAATTTATAAAAAGTCTTGTGTGACGTCCCATTGTTGCCTACGCAGTAAAGGAAAATGCTCCTGAAAAGAATTAAAAAATATATTTCGAATGAAAGTTGAAACTACCAGTTTTAGTGGAAAATTCACTAAGTTGGCAACATTAGAAAACACCTAATATCAGCACGCACCGAACGCGCCTCATTAGGCATCATTAGCATGCGTCCTTCATTATTCTGATACCTGCTACATTTTGTAAAATGCAGCACGTACGGTGCGGCTGCGAAATGCGATGTTTCATATGATTTCACACAACGAATTCTAAAATATGGTGCGTACGGTGCGTACGGTGATGACAAATGTGCGTTAAGTTTTAGCCGTTGTTTCTGCACCTGATTTCTCTGCGGACTTATTCGATTGCCTTCTAATCGAACTTTGAAAGCGCATACACGTCGTGCACTATTTTTTTGTACTGCGTAGTTAACAAATCTCCGTTGACACTAGCCGCCGTAACAGAAATTCACTTTAGTTTTCAATTCACATAATTGGCGTTTAGGTACATGGATATGTAGGTACTACTATTCCTTCTATTGATAGAGAATCAAAATGCAAATACGTTGTCACTTCTAGATTTAAAATTGATACCTCCTTACCAGTAAAAATTTACATCAATTTTTGTCACTCACCCTACGAAACACAACAACATTGTACAGGTATACATAATGATCATATTCTCTCGCTCTCGCTGATGACTCAACTTCAGTTTAGTTTTGAGGATAGATTAATTTTATCTTTTTTCATATTAGCCATCTGAACTTAAATTTTCAACTACAATCTATCAGCAAAAATTTTGAAGCTAATTAAAGTGAAATAATAAAATGGAAGAAATAATACGTGATTTGGATAGTTATAAACAAAAACTGAAATTACATGGTCAAACTTATGTGTCACAATTTATTCATGGCTAAACCTAGGTGTTGTAAATAACTTAAAATGCATCTGTGATGGTACATAGACCTTTCTAAATCTATCATCACCGTACTGAAACGAACAAATATACGAGTATATAAATTATTCAGCTAATGATAATATTTATTTCAAATGAATAAAATATGTAATAAAATGCTGCCTTAAACTTATTTTTATATGAAAACTAGCCTTCCGATTTTTTCCAGCCACCTCCAAATTTTTTAGATCTAAATGTGAATTTAAATCATCCACTCAAACACACACAAGAATTTTAATCAAAATCTAAAACTAATGGACAGCAATAAATTTTTATATATAACACTACTCATTTCTAAACAATACTTGACGTGTTTTGTCAATTATACATACGTACTAAACTTTGCTTTGTAATGTGTGAAAGTGTTGGGAAACCGATCCTGAACGAAGTGGTTCAAGGAAGTGTTTATCAAAGTTAGTAGTTACCATAATGCTTTGTTTAACAAAGCTGCTACAGCCAATGCATGTACATCTAATGATTCATTTGTGGTGATTACACTTGACGTTATTGAACTCACTTAATGGCCAGTGTTAAAGTGTTGAGAACAAATAAAAATTTATGGTTTGTATTCAGAATACTAGAAGTTATATTGGAATCATTAACAAAATAACTAAATGACATTAATTAAAAATTATGCAATTTTAAGGTTATGAAAAAAAAGAAAATTAAAACCAAGTACAAAATAAGTTATTTTAATAAACCATATAATGGTAATTTAGCTTGTAGTATCAAAACAAACAACAAAAAATTATTTACATTTATTAACAAAGACTAAATACTGCAATTGTAAATTAAAACGATAGCTTTCAACTTTGTTAAATAAAGTAGAGTGCGCCGTAAACACACTTAAGAGCTTATTGTTACGCCAGCCCCAGTAACGTGGAAATTGCGGTACCCAACGTTTGTTTAAGTTTTACCCATCTTTAGGTAATTTTCATTATACCTACCATTATTTCGTGCTCTTTATGACTTCGTAAATATTTACGGTGTCGTTACTCAAATCCTACGATGAACTCACTTAAGCACAGAATTACTAGGTAGGTCGTGACCGGACGGAGTCTAGGTGATATAATTTAATTTCAGACAAATCGTTAAAAAAAGGAACAAGAACAGAAAACCATGAATTTATTTGAATATCGTTTGCACGTCATATATGGATACTGCTATGAGCATTTGTCTTTAATAGTTAATTTAGGTATTTTATATTTGTAATCAACGAACTACCCGTGCGGTTAAAGAAAAGGATTGAAAATGGCATCGCCTCTATTTACCTCTCTCTCGCAAAAATAAAATCCCGCTGGTAACTGGGGCTTTAAAAAAACACATTGTGATAATGCATTTTTGTACGTTCTATAACTTCAGTCTAACTTGTCATTTGAATATTCACAAATTCATTTCAATATTAACAAAATGTCATTAACAAAAAGAAATAGTGCGGTTTTGCTAACTTGTGAGCTGCGACACATTCTGAGAGTTTCCTTCATAATTTTTATTGATTTTGTTTGTTAATATTTTTTAAATATTAATCTGCCATTGAGATATAAGTAGAATTTTTTTAAATTTTCGTTTGTCTGTTTGTCCGAGATAATTGTCGAAAGGGCTAAACGGATTGTAACAAAATATCACGAATAAATAGTAAGTAACACCAGGTGTGGTCAAGACTAAATTTTGTCTGTAAAATTTAGAGATTTTCGTAAAATAGGAATATTGATAAGATTAAGAACTATCTTAAGTCTTAACGATGCCGCATTATTAGAAACCTCCCAGAAAACCACCGAGGACAGAGCAGATTTCTAGTTATAAATTTATTTTAAAAATAATATACCTACTTGCGCGTAAATTTTTTTTCAAATATTTTATTATTAAAAGAAAATTTCCAATTTAAACTTTTGTATCAATGAATGCAAATACTTTCTTAAAGTTAATTAGTGTGTGGTCCTAGGAGCGAAAATTAAAAATTTCAACCGAGTAAAAAAAAGGAGCGTGGTAGTAGCAATGAACATAAATATGTGCAAAAATGTATTTGTGGTTTTTCACGTACAGTACGGTGAAGGAGGCCTATATATATGTAAACATATATATATATATATATATATATATATATATATATATATATATATATATATATATATATATATATGTTTACATCCAATCTGTGGATTCACTGAATGAACCTAAGAGCAAATAACATTAACGTTTTGAAAATTGTAAATAGTATTGTAGGTTAGATCTATTTTTGTTTGAATAATATGTTCATGGAATTTTATACCAATTTTACAAGTTGCTTAGGATGGCTTTTTCGTCAGCCACTTAAGGCAAGGCAAGAAAATGTTTACCGGGCTGCCGTTATTCGTCTTGATGAACTTTACATGTTACTGAAACATTATTTTTAATTTTGTAGACAAGACGCCGAAGAAATGATAAATACTTATGCACTTAAAATTTCAATTACAAATTTTAATATAGTGTTGATGTTCGTTTTGATATTAGATGTTTGTTTTCGCTGAATTGATGTAGAAGTATCGATTAGAAGCTTCTGTTTTATTTAAATTAAAATTATATTTTAAGTTACGAAACGCTATCATTATTGAACTGTATACTCGGAAGGCGACGTAATTCGATACTCCTGTTGTCTCGCGACCTAAAATGGCGGGAAATGCAAATTTTTGCTAATTTGCAAACTTTTATATATTTTCTCTTTGAGACAATATTTATGGATAAAACTTACAGGAATTCTTTTTGAATGTATAAACTATCGAATAAAATTATTTGGGGTTGCTAGAAATTGTAATAAAATTCATAAATTACCCTTTATAGCATGGTAGTAGTAGACACTTCACTTTTAGTCACAAAATTAGTACTAATTTGAAATTTACACGTTTGTTTTTGGATAAATCTATATGAAAATGTTTGAAAATATGTATATTTTTATGTTTTATGTGTTTCTATTCGTTACTCATACCAAAATATAAAAAAAAATAAAAAAAAAACAAAATTAATTTTTATCTGTACGAAATTTCGAAGAATATTTAAAATATATTTTTGTGTGAATTTGAAATAAATACAACTTCAATTATTTGAAATATGTTATAAAACTATTTTTCAGTTACATTTTACACTAAAAATAAATGATAATTGGTAAAATAACACATTTACTAACACACACATTACTACTTTTGGCACTTACTTGTCACTTTTTATGCCACAAATTATATATCTACGTGTTTGTCATATTACAAGGTATACACAAAAATATAAAACTCACTTTTATCAAACACAAGAAAAACGGAGAATCAGCAATAGCTCACGCTACTAAATTTCTGGTGTAAAGACCCGTTACGTCAGAATGAGTTTTTATTGTTTATTTTTTATATGACATTGACCGATTATGGTACCAAATTAAAGAGTATTTCTTTGCTTATGTCTGTATTATATATTTCAGTATAACTTTGTTATAATTTTTAATGACAAACCTTTTTTTGTCGGGTTCGCCCCCATAAGTTCTTAGTAAGCGTATGTGAAAAATTGTCTGAAATTTGCTCATACGAAACCCATAGTACTAAACTCGACGACAAATGAGACAATAGGGTTTTTAACCAATCGATAGTGTGAAGTGCACATTCAATCTAATTAATGACGTCATTATTAGATGAGATAAATATCAGGTCATTTCATGAGTTTTTAATAAATTAAATACTATCCTTATTTTAAATACCTTTGGATAGCAAAATTTTGAAACGAACTATACCTAAACGGTTTAAAAATCATTGTGAATTATAATTTTTTTTAACAAACTGAATTAAAACATTTACAGTATAAGCTCATATTGTATGCAATGATGACATTATAATTTTTCAGTACTCTATTATATAATTTATTCGAAGACCATTTAGTTCGAGTTTAGTTATATTCAACAATTTTTAGTACAGTTTTTTAATATTGACCAGGATGAGTGACCAGGATTAAGAAAGTAATGCTTCGGTGGTTTGGTCATATGGAAAGAATGGATAAGGAAAGAGTGACAAAGAAAATTTATGTTGCAGAAGTGAATGGCAGAGCCGGAAAAGGACGTCCTAGGCGAAAATTTATCGACCAAATTGGCGATTTATTGAAAACGGGCCAAATTAGGAGTACCCTTAACCGACGAGCATGCATGCGTTGGCAGGTGGTCAGGATCGTGCCAAATGGAAGTCTGTAGTCTCTGCCTACCCCTCTGGGTGACAGGCGTGAGTGTTTATGTTTTATGTATATGTTTTTTAATATTGACTTTTTAATTTGCTTTATATTTACGTAGTAGGTATTCCGTGACACGAGCGTTACACAGTCACGTCGACAATTATTTATATACCTTACGCACTGTAGAAACATTTAAAGGACTTTTATACATCTTTCAAAGTGTAACTACATTTTAACATAGTAAAGTTTTCACGGTATAGCAGCAACATAAGAAGTGATAAGCATAATTTTCCGTAATAATGCTATAAATTAGAAATTAGACATCGCATGAACTTTGACTTATAACCACAGAAATCGTAATAATATGGCAATAGAAGTCGCATAGTTGACACGTGACGTTGTCGTCGCTATTATGTGTTGACGTACATAATTCACCATTTTGTGATTTAGTTGCGCGGGGAACGTCGCAAGTGAATTTATGTTATTATAATGGTGAACTGCAGCATAATAGTAAAAAAGTAGAAAAACTCATCAAGAACGTGTAATTCAACTAATAAGGGCATAAAATTTCATCGGTAAGTTGATTATGTACTAATTGCCATTGTTTTAACTAATTTATATCTAGATTAATACTTTAATATGATATTTACCTTTATAAACTATCATTTATTACTTTTGTATTGACAATTACCATTGCTGCTTTTGTTCTACCGTAATACGTGACGCACACGACGTTGAAAACTCGCCAAGCAATGTTATATGAAACATTAGATATCACTGTGCATTGCGTATGTTTATAATACAGCTGCAGGTGGTAACATCGGTTTCGGAAGTAATCGAGCACTAATTCATTTCCTTTGTCTTATCATTACGATTTTTGTGTTTATAACCATTTCCTTAGAATCAAATATCTGCAAAATGCACTTTTAGTATACATTTAAAGTTTCGTGTTTTTTTTATTATAGAATAAGGGTGACAAAGGAGCACACTATCCAGCTTTTGGTAAGTGAATGCTTAGACACCTATACCTAAAATTGATTAAAAAAGTAAGTACGCTATCACCCCTGAAGGTTAAAAAAGAAAGTCGCGTTATCGGTGAAAAGTTTCTCCAGATATCGATGTTTACTTTACGAAGCATTGAAACTGTAATTATTATACTGTAGTTGCAAAGAAGCTCTATCAAGTTAAAATAATATACACATATAGAAATTAAAATTAAAGAAGGATTACAATATTATATAATTTCATAACGTTTAATGTTTATTAAATACAAGTAAAACTAATTTCTATGTATAGTTATATTAAAATACTTATCTTAAAATGTATCTGAAATGATTTCTTACAATTACGCGAACAACTACAAACCTTAAAACATTGTTTTTTACAATTTCATCGCATTTGGTTTTAACGTTATTTTAATTTTCTATGTTTAGTTTACTTTGCACCTTGGAGGACATCTGAGGGACTTCCCTCGCAACCATGAGTGCTGCAAAACACTCGAAGGAGTCAAAGTAAAAATATCAAAAAAACACCAGAAGGGGGACTTATAATGTAACTTTTCTAATTATTAAAGATCATTCTGAAAAAAATTTGGAGCTACATTAGCCGTACCACCACCGTATACTCGTAGTATAGTAGGCACCGTATACTATAAAATGAATGCTAAGGAGAATAAATAGCACTTTCAGAATTACATTGCACGGTTTCAACCTATTTGACTTTAAAACTCATTGGAACCCCGATATTACACAGAAGTTATAAAATAGCTGACCTAATTTAATGACTTACATATTTTTTATAAATTAAACGTCTAAAATACAATCAAAATATTATCACAATACATTTTAACTAACCGAATATAAACCTTTTAAAAACATACGTCACTGAAAAGCGTACACATAATTGCATAAAATTATGTTATGATGTTAACAAAAAGTAGATTTTTTCTTCGAAACAAAATTTTAAGATTTGTTAAACGTGTGATAATGTTCTCAAGACCAAATATCAGTCACGGCTGCCAGTTTTGACGGGGGCTAGCTATCTACTCATGGCGGAATTGTGTACTGTCCGATGAGACGGACGGCTTTCTTGCTTTTTGAGGCAGGAAGGTAAAAACACAACCAACTTGCTGATCCTGGACAGCTACTGCGGTTTTTTGTCATAATAACCAAATAACAGATTATTGGCCCGACCCGGAATTCGAATCCGATACCCAATAATCAGCAGTCGCGCTTATGACCAATAGACTAACGAGGCAGTCATAAAGACATAAAGACATTTATTCCAATACTTACATCTAAACACATTACACATTACAATTAAAGAAAAATAAGTGACTTATTAACTTCCAAACAAAAAAATGGAATAAAAATAGTACATTCATCCTTTACATGTGTATGCATGGGTTTTAAAGATTTTTTCAATTCAAATTATTAGCTTTATAAGAAGAAATTATGTTTTTTTTTATCATACTAATTTTCTACGGCGATTGAAAAATTAATATTTTTATTTAAAACAAAAAAAAATATTTAATTACGAAATTGCGTTCGTTCGCCAGGATGAATTCCTGCCCACACCATGATTGTCCTGCCTTGATATGAGTGGACCTCCTGAGGTTGCTGTAGACGGACTCTCCCTGGATTTCTCCAAATACGTGTTGTAAACAACACCAAAGACCATTGTTCGTCAATCCATGGTAAATGCTCCCACGCCCACGAAAGCCGCCGACTGCTATTGCTACGTCGCTATGTCCAGCATATGCTGGAACAAATAGCGGTGTTTTAGCATGAAAACCATCTTCATGCAACTTTCCTCGCACGGTTTTGCTCACTTACCAGCAGCTGTTGGTCCTCCTCGAGCTTTTGTAGAAGTTACATCGCTGTGATATTGGTTGTCTTCTGGTGGTCATTTGGAGAAATCGATCCTGTCTTTGCGTGTGCCATTCAGTCACATCCCCAGTACTGCGATAACGTGACCACAATCTTGATATCACATTTTGGCTGGTGTGTAGGGCTTCAGCTACGACGCCTTGAATAGTACCATTTTCTAACATATCCACGGGTTTGTGAAGGTAAGTTGAATAAAATAACAATCTAATCCCTTTTCGTTAATTAATGTCAGTAGAAAAATTTTAATTGCACTGCAGCGAGATTTTGGACAAAAAAATTAACCCATATAGGCCTACCGTACCCTATGTGGTACAGTTACTTTGTAAAAATATTTTGATGTACCCACAAATTATTAACTTTTTTGGTTAGTTGTGGCAGATAACTCAGAGTATTAGTTTTATATCAACAATATAACATACACATTTTATGCGAGTTATTATCAGTTTATATTAAAATTGCTAGACAGAAACGGAAAAAAACAATTTACAATGTCTTCAAGAAGGTAAGTTTCATGTTATCTATAGTAAATCATATTATTTGTTGGTATTATTTTAAATACTAGGCTACAATAGACGTAATAGCTACAAATAAGTTTCACTTGGGTCATTTTAGTAAGGTGTACACAGTGCTAGATTAGGTGTATCATATATGGTACAGTAGGTCTATGTATGAGCACAAAATACCTAAGTCAATTTACATATTATTATATTAGCTTTTTATTTATCTTTTTGTGTTTTATTGTTTTAGGTCATTGACATTACATGAAATTGCTACAGTTCTTGAGGAAGATGATGATTTTAGCAACCAGAGACAAGATTTTGATATTTTTTTTACTTCCACCTGACACCGCCAATGATTACCAAACTGACGAGGACTCGGGTGAAGAAGATAACGTCAGCATAAATAATTTGCCTGGAAGTTTGCTTCGAGCTCCAGCGGAGCTTGCTGCCTCAACCTCAATGGAAAAACCAGAAACTGAGGACCAAACCCCTCCCGAATTTCAAGAACCTTTAAAAAAACGTGTCATGAATTACAATTGGCGAAAACGAGACTTGCAGCTAAGACCTATTGTTTGGAAACCCCTTTATCATACTCCTATTGAAAGAAGCCCGATAGAATGGTTTTCTTTATTATTTTCAGAAGAAGTATTTGAGATGCTTACTATTGAAACCAATAGATACTTAGCACGTAAGCTTCTCTCTGCTGACGTCAAGATTGAAGAGATGAAATGTTTGGTAGGGATTTTGTTAGTCAGTGGCTACTGCCAAGTGAGCAGAAGAAGAATGTACTGGGAAAATGCATCTGACTCAAGAAATAGTTTGATTGCTTCAGCCTTGTCTCGAGATAGATTTACACTAATTTACTCTAATATTCATGTTGCTGATAATCTAAATTTAGATACATCCGATAAATTTGCAAAAGTTCGTCCTTTATTAAAAGTTTTAACTATGAGGTTTCTTGAGCACTGTCCACATAAGGAGAATCATAGTGTTGATGAGGCTATGGTCCCATATTTTGGTCATCACGGCTGCAAACAGTTTATTAGAGGCAAGCCTATAAGATATGGATACAAATTATGGGTTGGTGCAACATCAGGAGGTTACATTGCATGGTTTGAACCATACCAAGGTGCTTCTACATTTACGAATGCCCAATATTCCCTGCTTGGTCTTGGTGCAAGTGTGGTTTTGTCTTATGCAGATCAACTAGCAACATTAGGCTATGGAAAAAACTACCATCTCTTCATAGATAACTTTTTTTACCGGTTTGCCTTTGGTTCATGAACTTACTGAGAGGGGATTTCGTGTAACTGGTACTATCAGAGAAAATAGATCTGGAAAGTGCCCTCTATTAAGTAACAAAGAAGCAAAGACAAAAGAAAGAGGCTTTTATGATTATCGCATATCTGATGATATTATAATTTGCAAGTGGCATGACAATAGTATAGTGTCAGTATGCTCTAATGCAGTTGGTGTTGATCCTGTCCACAAATCTGAACGCTATTCTCAGCAACTAAAAAAGAAAATATCTGTTTCTCAACCTCATCTCATTCAACAATACAATAAAAATATGGGTGGAGTAGATTTATCAGATCAGAATATATCGTCATTGCGAACTAGCATTCGAGGAAAAAAGTGGTATATGCCTCTGATTCTCCATTGTATAGACATGTCTGTACAAAATGCATGGCTGCTGTACAGACATAATGGAGGGAATATCGACTTGCTAAACTTTCGACGTCGTATTGCAAACTATATTATCGATTGTAATAAACAACGCGAAAGGCCAGGTCCTAGTCGACCATCTTCAATAACATCAGACTCTCGATACGACGGCAAAGAACACTATGTCAGCAAGCAGGAAAAGAGGACCAGGTGTGGCCTATGCCACAAACAATGTCCTACAAGATGTGTCAAGTGCAATATCGGTGTCCACGTAGAGTGCTTTATTATGTATCACACCAAAAAAGTAAATAAAATCTAATTAGTAAAATCATGTCTTTTTTTTTCATACATATAGTCCTACTGTACCATATGTGGTACGTCCCTTCAGTCGCCCCCCCTCTTATTAATTTTTTTTTAAATATTTTTCCCCCGGTTTTTAGGCTTTCTTGGATCAGGTTTTGTTAATGAAACATGAATTTTTCACAAAAATAATTATCGGTCTAAATGGGTTAATAGAGTTAACTCCAACGCGGGATGAACGACTTCAGATATACCTAAAAATAAGTCCCGAAATATTTTTTTTAACTTTTCAGATATGCAAGTTTTCTTGCGATGTTTGCCACCACCACTGAGAACGTGGTAAATCGACACTTCAAATTGCAATTAGAATGTGGGTGGTATCGGTACAGATCGAATTTGGGGTAGTTACGTTTTATGAAATTAACGTCCGGATTAGTTCGATTATCGGCTTTGACAGATTACTTTCAAGATTCTGTTAGTGAAGTTCCATTCATAGTCAAAAATAAAATAAACATGTGAATAATATTTGCTGTCTTTGATATTTATAGTAATTTTTCGCAAGAGCTTGTTCACTAACTCACGTGAGTTATGAATCCGTTACTGTCACAAGAATTTTATTATGTCTAAATATATAAAAGCTATCTTGATATATGACAAACTATTTTCACAAGTCTCATTAAAAGAAAACGCAACTTACATACGTCTTATAACTGTGTTCAGTGCTCCTAATTATCCAAAGAGTTTTTTTTTAAATCCCCACGAAGTTATTCGTCACCACTTATTCGTCACACTAAGCACGTGGAAAATAAACAAAAATAAAATTTCCTTACCAGTTTCACTGACCCTTTCTTTTTGTTCCTTTGCTATGAAATCTTACAGCAAGCTCAACGGGTCTCGAATTTATTTAAATAAATTTAATAAAAACTGAAAAGAAGCTTTACTTTTATTTATACGATTGCACATCTAGCTATTAATTAGTCATTCACATAAATACAAAAAGAATTTGTTGAATATAGCTATTCCAATGGACACACTGCATTTTAAGTTAAGACCTCTTTTAATCACAGTTTTGTTAGTCATTTTAGTAAAAGTAACAATCACAATAAATCATCCCGACAGTGGCCACCGGTTGGGATGTTTTAAGTCTGACAATTTTTGAAGCTGCAAGAACAACTATTTCATAGAATTCTCCCTAATTTCATTATTTACTTATTACTAGTTTATTTAGCCGTAAATAGATGACACTATTAGATTCAAACTATGAAAACCAAAACTGTACCCTCTTGTACTGAGCGGCAATAAGTTTAAGTGCGACTGGGTTGATCCAACCGCACAACAAAGCCACAAACATTTATATTATACATGAGTTAAACATAAAGTGATATAGAATGCATGGTTAAAATTCAGTATTATCAGCCGCATTGTTGAACGCAAAAAGCTGATACATTTCATGATGTGCGTTACAATTAGGCGTTTTTTAATACGTCTTATTTATGTTTTGGCTGCAGCATACATTCGTGCTGACTGAATGCTGCGGAAACCACTCCTTCCCGCCGCAAACGAAAACCTTTCGTTTCAGATTATTATTTTTTGATTTTGTTCTTTCTTATGTTTTTTACGGGCTAATTACTTGTTAAATTTTATCTTACTATATAATGAATTCATAAACAGTTTCTAATAATTATTTTTATGCCTATCGTATAATGCTGATTGATATTTACAAAATTATACAACATTATTGTTGTTAACAAAAAATAAAAATAATATCGGTGGAAATTTTGAACAATTACTGCTATATCGCTAATATTGCAAAAATTGTTCCAAATGTCCACCGATTCGTTCTAAACACAAACTAGCGCGTCTTTGTAAATTGTTTGTTAAACTTTCATCAACACTTTGTGCTTTTTCTGTGTACACTAATAATTTAAGTTCGGCCCAAAAATAAAAGTCTAAAGGTTTTAGGTCTAGTAATCTCGCTAGCCAGTTCACGGTTCAGCCGCGATCTATCCACCTATCACAGAATTGGCTATTCAGTTATGCGTGCATGGATCATTCGTAATGAGCTGGACAACCGTTGTGCTGGAAGTACGTTCCTTGCAGATGGCTCAGGGAACGTTCTACAACATTGTTCCCATGACTGAACGTATAATTTGCATATACGTTACTCCTGTCAATCGATCTTCAATCCATATCGAACCAATGATGTGATCGTTAATGATTGCCACCCAGACGTTAACACAGAAACGAACTTGATGAGTATGTTCTTTGATTTAGTGTGGGTTTTGTGTGCTCATTTTCCATATTGTAAATTTCAACATGTGTAAACATCGACTCGTCGCAAAGTCTAAGTTTTCACCAGACAAGACATTTAACAAAAATTTCGCCAATTCTAGGTACTCTTAAGAGTATTGGTACATGCTTACAATAACGAAAGAAGCCTATGCTTCTACTCCGTTCACCTGTTACATCCTATTTTTTTTTTTCAAAACGGTAAAAAATCATCCAGTATGTATATATTATAACTATGAAAAACCTTTGTTGAATAAAAAATATTCTATTCTGAACTTAAATATTACGTTAGCTACTATTAACTGATATTGACGAATACAACTTTTGTTTTTTTATCGTGTTTGAAATAATATTACTTTCTTACTTTTTATTTTAATTTAATTGTAGACGATTTTAATTGAATCATCTTGTCAATTTAAATTTAAGGCGCTGTAGGGTGATGGTGAAACGGTTAAAAAATCTTTATAGTATGCATAGTACAGCCGTGTGGTATCGCCGTATGGGAATATATCACACTATTTTATGCGTATTGTAAGAGACGACTATGGCGACGGGTCATACGTATACTAATGCAAGTGCAAAAACACAACTTTACAGGAGAGTGATTTAAAGATCAAGAACTTGTAACTTTTAATAAATGTTTGAAAATGATTGTATAATAATAATATAACAATATTCACAGCATTGAAAATTTGAAATGTTATACCTATATGTTATAGGAAAAAGATTGCTTGTTTTAAAATTGTAAAACACGCAAACTGTTACAAGCAGCCACTTGTATGAAATTATTTCGTTTTGTACTACGAATTAAGGAAAAAGAAAAGAAAAACTATATTTTACATGAATTTGCACTTTACCATATTAATATTCAGCGCTTTTAACTTAAAAATCATTATTTTTTACGAACTTCTATCACTTGCACTAGTATACAAATGTTATGTTATCTAAAGTTCCAAAACCCTTTTTTTCTTATAACTTAAAATATTTTTCAACGGTTTTAATAATACATAACACAAAAATATGAAAGAAACAAAGTAAAGGTTTGTATAAAGTAATTTTGCCTGACCTTCTTTAAAAGTTTTCAGAAGTTAATCTATCATCTAAGAGATAAAGTTCCATAGCCGTGTTTCTTACATTCTCATATTAAAAGATTTGTGTTATCATGTATGTGTATGTACTTTTTTGGACATTTGGCAGCTGCTTCATTGATTTCATATTTATTCTTCCCGTTTGACTAAAATCTGAAAACGGCTCGTATCTTTTTAATTTTATTTTTCATTGTAATCTAGCTGGGTTAGTTGAATGTGTAATCACACAGTTTTAATTTAATTCTGAAAAATTATCACACGCATTTTTAGTTTGTTGTTTGTTGCGGCGTTGTCTTCGCGCCACAAGGGAAACACATCGAAGCCTAAATCGCACTCTTAAAGTTTCGAAATAAAAACAGTGAATATAGAATAGTTTCGAACTACCACTTGGAACATTTGCCGCTCCCGGGCTAGAACACCTTACCCATTGAGAGATCTTTCCTTTTCCTGCCACGGCCACAATGGTGACCCCAACGTAATCTGAACACGAAACCACCAACCTTCGGAAACTTCAACTTTAAGCTTCATCATCGTCATAAAGTACCACACCCATTCGCTCCCGAGCAGATATCTTCTGCAGCCTTGAAATCCTGCAAACCATCTAGCTTTACAAGGTTCATCGTAGTACTGAAATAATAATGCTTCCTGTTCCTTCAAGCTACCTCTGCGCTACAGTGTTCGGCACGGCTCTGGGCCTTGCTGCTCGCCTCTGCTTCACGACACTGTCGCAAATTACTTACCTTGACTTCTTCTCGATTCATCGCAAGTTTTTCATTGCATTATTTCAAATGTTAAATTTATTCTTACCTTATTAATTTTCTGTAGTTTTTTTTGATGCCTTTTATCTAACAATTTTTCATTTAATTGGCCTTTCGAACGCTTTATACTATTT
The DNA here is from genome assembly GCA_907164705.1 of Parnassius apollo. Taxonomy (NCBI): domain Eukaryota; kingdom Metazoa; phylum Arthropoda; class Insecta; order Lepidoptera; family Papilionidae; genus Parnassius; species Parnassius apollo. Next base: position 10,487,566 of record CAJQZP010000288.1, on the reverse strand, counting down.
AATGGTTACCACTGTTACAGATAAACAATATATATTATAAACACACGTAAACTAAACACGCAAGCTTAAATGAATCGTAAGGTATAAGAGCCTAGGGAGCAAATTGATTTAACTACTACTACTTGATCTAACTAACACTTGCACTGGCACAGCATATGGAACGCGACTTTCTATAGTGGTGCAAATAACTTGCATCAGTGTAGGCAGTCGCTTGGTTAAAAATGATATCACTTGCATCAGAGCACAAATTTGTATATCAAGATTTCCTGACATATTTCCGAGTAAATATCTTGTTAAAATCCTCAGGAGCATGAAGCAGCCTAAAGGTGCCTGTTGTTTGATATTGCGATTCGTAATCCACCCCTAAGTGTGGCGATTAAGAAATTATGGGGAATCCTCTTACAATGGGGAGATCTGCAACCAATAGTGGACTTATACTGGCTCATAAAGAATGTATAGTATCAGTATGCAAAATGGCCTTGCATCAAATTTGCATATCAAACTACATTTAACGCCGATTGCAATATGGTACAATGGCTTACCACATCAGTCGGTGTGATAATTTATCGTGTCAGTAAAATTCACGTTGAAATTGACCGTTAAATGTGGTCTCATCAATGTGGCCTCCTTTTTAAGTATGAACATGCACTTATCATATTTACATACTTGCCGGAAACGTTACCTAAAACTCGATTAAGCTACCACTATACACGAATTAATAATTTAGCTACATTGTTTCTTACTTTGTAATTTTTAGAGCAAGCAAAACTTGCAAATTATGACTAGCTTTTATGCAAAAAGGTACAAAAAAGAAGGAACTAGGTAGTAAAACGAATTTAATGGTTTTTTTAAAGTGGTTTGGTAGAAATTACAATAAAATGACACGAAGAAGACGAATAATAAATAAGTTAAGGTATTTTTAACTGACGAGTATGTATGCGTGGATTTTATGTATGTAAGTTTTTTTATTATCTTTGGTGTACATTTTAAAAACGTTTAGATTGATGGCTTAAATGGATTATTTGTAATAAAATATGTGTTCTGACAATCAGTTAACCAAAAACTAGCTATTTTTGTGCTTATGAATAGTCTCCGCAATAGTCCTTTCGTCATAGCAATAAACCCTTTTACCTCTTACAAAACCACCCACCAAACAGAAGGAAAACCACCGCTGTGTTATATTAAGAAGGGCAAGTAATATAATTATAGGATTTGAGTTATATCCGCTCTATATACCAGAATGTGACAACGGATCTTCCACTTTATTTGGATGAAGATAATTGTACAAATCCATGGGTTGCAATTCTTTTTTATTAGAAGGCTGAAAAAAAACCATGCAGATCACCCGAATGATAAGCTGCAGATGCCGAAAATAAACACCTGTAACCTAATAGCATATGCAAATGCAACATTTTAGAAAGGATTATTCACTTTCCTCCAAGGTTCCTAAACATAGAACAACTAGCTAGCAACAGTGAATTTCACGAAAAAGGCGAGCGTCGCAAAACATCGCATTCATATAGAGATGCTTACCGTAAAGGGGACTGCTTGCGTATTACTCGCTCTTATACTATAAAAAGCCTTTATAGTCCTTATTTTTAATATGTAAATAAAGTTTTTTGTAGAAAATAATTTTTTAAATATTTTACATTCTTGCATCCATGAATTACATCTTTGAATAACAAATTGGAAGCTTTTATGTACTGAGAATAAAAAAAAAACTCTAAGTCGTGTTTGAAAATTAAAATAAAAAACAGTTTGCTCTTGCTTTTTGAATACAAATTCAAGTAAAGTGTACGTGGTAGAGTCACGCTGCAGCTATATTATAATTGCAGCACGAATGGCTCGGCTCGACCGGGGTTGGACCACGTCCTCACAGAATCATCATCATCATCATCATTTTACAGCCCTTCACAAGTCCACTGCTGAACATAGGCCTCCCCCTAAGTAATCCCTCACAGAATACAAGTGTAAAGTAGCAACTAATACTGCTGTGTTTCGCATGGTGAGTATAGAGAACAGGAGACCCTTTTTACTGGAAATCAGGCATTCCATGTTAGTCCTCAGGGGTGACAACGCATTTGCGTTTTGATTCTTAATCGAGGATAAATGTAGATGTCTATGGACCACAGTATCCACTTACCATCAGGTGGACTGTGTGCTCGTTTGTCACCCTATTCTGTAAAAATAATATTATCGAAGATATAAAAGTTTTATCCAGTATATCATTCTGTTAACAGGTACACAATAATGCGGCGTTTATTAAGCATCACACTTGTCACCATCGCTTTTGATTATGTGTCTTCACAAGAGAACAGAGAACACCAAGGGCTTCTAACATGCGGTGGACATCTAAGGGGGCACGTGGGAACAATACAGACCCCAAATTTTCCAAACCCGTTTCCAGTTCCCATAAAATGTCGATGGGTCATTGAGCATGATATAGTTAATGGTACTATATCGATATATTTCACACAGCAGTATACCACGAGTGGGTTAACGTTCACTGAGTACATGTATTACGATGAATCGTACAAATTAGGCGAGAGAAGAGCCTTGACGGTTACAGAGGAAAATATAACAAGGATTAAGTGGTTACAGGCAAGAAATTTATTTTTAACAACAAAACACGAAAACGAATATTTTCAATAAATATATTTACTTTTGTTTTTTTTTATTTGCGGCCTCAGCTGCTATATTTGGATTGATGTACAAGTTTAATTATAAATTGTTTATTTGTTGCATATTAATTAATATTACATTTAAAAATTTAAAAATTAGTAGAATATTTAGTATATTTACACTTAAATATTCTAAAGGATTACTAATGTACTATATACTGACGGTTTCAGGTCCAAAGTCCGGTCTTAGTCGTAGAATTAAATTTAGATAGATTAGAGGGAACCCAGCTAAGAGCACTAGATCTGCTGTCAGTATTCGGATTTAACGTTACGTACGTTGTTCAAAAACCTCAAGACCCACCGGGGCCACCATCATGCAGCGCGATTGAGTGTCGATTATTAGGACACTGCTATGCTAGACACGATTACAAGTAAGTTTTATTTTTGTTTGAACCTCACCCACAGTCAGGTAAACTCATCATTCTCTAAACCATTTCCCATTATCTGGGGTCGGCGCAGTAAATCTTCTCGTTCCATTCCTCTCTATCAGCCGTCATTTCCATACTTACTCCTTTCATTCTCATATCACTCTTCACACAATCGATCCATCTTTTATTCGGCCTTCCCTCTGCCCGTGTGTCCCTCCACATTCATATTCAACACTCGTTTTGTGACATGACTTTCATCCCTCCGCATCACATGCCCAAACCATGCCAATCTGCTTCCTCTCACCTTTTCTACCACTGGCGCTACTTTCAGGCTTCCTCTTATATACTCATTCCATATCTTATCCATCCTTGTCACACCACACATCCATCGTAACATTCTCATTTCATTCGCATGCAGTCTATTTTCATCCTTCTTCTTGACGGCCCAGCATTCACTTCCATACATGACGACAGGTCGGATGATCGATTTGTAAATTTTCCCCTTCAGCCTTATTGGCATTCGGGGATCGCACGTTGTGGCTGTGACCTGTCGCCATTTCATCCACCCTGCGTTAATCCTATGCTGCACAGCTCTATCTATTCCGCCGTCGCCTTGAATGAGGGAACCGAGGTACTTGAAATCTGAGCAGGTAGGCAGTATAGCGCCATCCAACGACATGGGTACAGGACTGGAAAGACCGCCGAAATCACAGCACAGATATTCGGTTTTGGATCTGCTGATCTTCAAGCCAACACTTTCCAGCCTCTGTTGCCACCCCGTCAGTCTGCTCTGTACCTCGATGCCTTCTTCCCCCGACAAGCACGATGTCATCGGCAAAGAGCATGCACCAGGGTGCCTCATCCTGCAGGTCCGACGTCAAAGCGTCCATAATCAGTAGGAAGAGGTAAGGGCTCAATGCCGACCCTTGGTGCAGCCCTACCGCCACATCGATACTGCCCGTAGTTCCCGCGGCAGATCGTACACATGTACGGGATGCTCTGTACATAGCACGGACTAACCTCACATACTTCCCAGGCATACCTTTCATCTCGCATCGCCCACCACAAAACCTCACGGGGAACCCGATCGTACGCCTTTTCAAGGTCGACAAAAACCATGTGCAGATTTTTATGCACGCGCTTGTACTTTTCGCACAATTGGCGTAATGCGAAAATGGTATCTGTCGTACCTCGACCGGGCATGAATCCGAACTGGTTTTGTGTTATCTCACACTCTTCTCTCATTCTTTTCTCTATTATTCTTTCCCAGACTTTCATCGTATGTGACATGAGTTTTATTCCCCGGTAACTGCTGCAGTTTTGAACGTCTCCTTTGTTTTTAAAAATGGGGACCAGTATACTACTGCACCATTCCTCAGGTATTTGTTCTTCCTGCAACAATTTACCGAAAAATAAACTCAACCACTTCCATCCATCCGCACTCAGCAACTTCCACACTTCTACTGGTATTGCACCTGGGCCGACCGCCTTCCCATTCTTCATATTCCTAACAGCCATTTTTACTTCTTCCACACTAATTTCTCTCACTAAGCCCATATTCACTGGTGGGTTTTCAAGCATACCATTCCATTCATTCTCCTCATTCATCAATTTCTCAAAATACTCCTTTCATCGCTTCTTTATACTTTCATCGTCAGTCAAAATCCTTCCAGAATCATCTTTTATATATTTTACATGTGAAACATCTCTTCCATTCCTTTCTCTCGCTTTTGCAATTTGAAAAAGTCGTTTTTGACCTTCGGGGCTTTCAAGGGACCGATATAATTTATCTTGCGCCTCTGCCCTACAAATAGCAACTTCTTTCTTTACTCTCTTCTTACATTCTTTATACGCCCCTCTCTTACTTTCTTTTATGGAATCATTCTGGTCTTCTACGCTCTGCCATTCTTTAAAGGCATTTTTCTTTTCTCTCAAAACTTCTCTAATACTTTCACTCCACCACCACCCATCCTTATCTATCATACGCTTCCCTTTTGTTTCTCCTAACACCTTCCTTGCCACACTTCGGATACAATCAGCCATTTCCTTCCAGCACACATTCACACTCATTCCTTCCATATCACCCATCTCTATCATCTTGTTTACAACTAGCTCTCTAAATTCACTTGCATACTCCTCCTTATGCAACAAATGCCACTTTATTTTGGGTGGGGGACGATCCTTATGTTTGTTGAGGCGAACAGTTAAGCAGATGTCAGCCAGCAGAATTCGGTGCTGGGATACTAAGTCTTCACCTGGAAGCACTTTGCAGTTTTTTACACTCTTGATTTGGTTCCGTCTTATCAGAAGATAGTCGATCTGTGTCGCGTGGTGGCCACTTTTATAAGTAACAAGATGCTGATCTCGTTTTTGGAACCACGTGTTTACTACAGCCAGGTCGAAAGCACATGCTGCTTGCAGAAGAACTTCCCCCTCACGGTTCCGCACTCCGTACCCCCATCCACCGTGTACTCTTTCATACCCGTCATTCACTCTCCCTACATGTCCATTAAAATCTCCTCCCATATAAACATCCTCACTCTCAGGTATTCCCATCATCATACAATCAAATTCCTCCCAAAACTTCTCTTTCACACTCTCTTCACAGCCTGTTTGCGGAGCATACACACTTACAACATTCACTACTTTGTTTTCAATCATTAATTTAACAACTATCATTCTGTCATTTACTCTTTTCACATCTGTCACTCGTTCTTTCATTCCACTATCTAACACAACTCCTACTCCATTTCGCTTCCCATCACTTCCACAATAATAAAACTTGTATCCTTCCCCAATCTCTCTTGCTTTATTGCCCTTCCATTTTGTTTCCTGCAAACAGGCAACATTCACTCTTCGTCGTTTCAAAACATCTGCTAACTCTCTTCCTCTTCCAGTCATCGTACCTACATTCCAGCTTGCAAACCTCACTCTGACATTCTTCTCTCTCCGGGCTCGCCTCTTACGTCGCACCCGCTCCGTAGGTGCGACAACCCTTGCCCACTTCCCACAGGAGCCGGGTGCTGTCCCTGCGCGTCGCCTGCGGGGTGCGCCCTAGCCCTGTCATATATCCCACAACTCGTAATATTCATAGGTTTACTGCATGGGATTTGGCAAAAGTTTTCTTCTTGGGTTTCTCTTTGGGTATGCTATTGTTGGTAGAGGAAGCTACCATTTTGGGAAAAGGAAAAAGAAGGTTGGGGGTAGGAGCGCAGGTGTAAGGATACTGTTATCTCGGCAGGAAAGGTACGAGAATAACAGTAGCTCGGGGAGCCGGGGTCGCGTACCCGTATTCCATAACAGGATCACCGGAAAGGTAGACCAGCATGAAAACCCCCTGCCACAGTCAGGTAAACTATTAGTTTTAAATGCCAAAATAATCTTTTGAGCCTTAACTTTGTTAACTTGTTATAGTTAAATAATTTCTATTAAAAAGTGTTAAATTAGAAAATTAAAAATCGAAGCACGTTTTTATATTGAATACCGATCAAACAAAATTTCAAAGGTCAATATCTCAGAGGTAACCTTTTGTGGGTTGGTTACTTTTTGCATAACTAAAATCCATAGTTAAACATTTTATGAAAATAATAGTCGTTAAAAGTCCTCTCTCTTTCAATTTCACTGCTATCAAAAATTGCTTAAGTATTTGAAATTGTTTTAAAATTCCGTAAAAAAATCCTTTCATGAAAAAACCTTTATTTAAATTATTTTATATGATATGAGATACAAGTTTCTCCAAGGCTGGAACACGTTCATCAATTCATATATTTATCTAACGTTTTTTTTTTCATTCAGGAAATTTTTCTGTTCGTGTTTCGAGGGATATACTGGAGTTGATTGCGGAGTTGGTCCATTATGTCCAAGAACATCTAACATGTGCAAAAATGGTGGTACTTGCAGGTAACTGTTTTATTTGCTTACTCTTTGTAATGTATTATGCTAAAAGAAATTGACGATTCATAAGAATAGTTATCAAAAACGGCAGAAATGAAATTTATAATATTATAAGTTTACTTGACAATTTTTACGATTTTTGTTTTTATTTAATTGAAGTGCATTAATTTAATTATTTTTGTATCAAACTCTAGTAACGCATTATTATAAAAATGCGCATCCTACGAACGTGAATCTAAAATTGTATTAAATTTTTAATTACTTTAATTAGAACTTTTTTTGTTTTAATTAACTTATAATGTATACATATACATAAAAGGAAGTACTTTTTACGAAAACCGTAATCGCTACACTGGGCTCGCCGGTGGTAAATTACATTTTGCAATTGTTTTATTTTCTTTCATTGTACTATAGTATTAATTTAAAAATAAATCGGATAACAAACGATGCTGATACATTTTCACAACATTATCCAGAGTTGTAGCGGTTTGAGAATATTCTCTATCGCATATCGTCCCATGAGTGTCGTTAGAGGCGAGTAAGGCATCTTCCTAAAAATAACCAAAAAAATAAATACTGCGGTTACAGGTTACAGCCCACCTAACAAGCGAAGAAACTATCAAATATCCCTCTTTTGAGGCAGTTATTGGGGTAGGCCTATGTTGAGCAGTAGACTTGGTAGGCTTTAATGAATGAAAAAGTGCATAGATTAAACATTTACATCACACAATTAAACCAAACATATAACTTCAAAAGGAGGCCAACCATTCTGTCATATCTGTAGGTCCGTACTACTGATTGGTGGTCGCAGTGGTAGGTGACTGTTGCCAGTCTACAATCGGTACCGATAATTGAAAAATAAAAAATGAATGGGAATGTTATAATACCTCAACGTTATGTTACGTAACTTAGGTGGATTAGTTTATAATATACACAATATATACAACAATAAAAAACTTATACATCAATATATATATATAGGGTTACTTATCGGTTTAAAAACCTTTCTTTCTCTCAAGTTGTCAAAACTGCACACAGTGTGCAAAATTTCATTGAAATTAGTTCAGTAGTTTAGGAGTTCATCGTGGACAAACAACGCGACACGTAATTTTTATATATAAAGATATAATGTGCGTTATAGTTTCTAGAACATTCCTTTCCTTTACTCTAAGACGTTGTGTTTGGGCGAGGAAACAACCATCCCTCTTGTAATGAATGACAAGAGGGATGGTTATTTCTTCACCCATTAATCAGACCGCAAACAAAGTGCTCTTGAGATAAAAGGCCGTCAAAGAATATGTATACGCTTTTTCCTTTGACTCCTTTTCTATCAAGGGCTTGTGCTATCAGGGATTAATTCCGCAGACAGATGGGTCCAGCGGCAGTTAGTTGTATTTGCTCACCGGGCTACACGGGTGACCTTTGTGAGTCACAAATAGCTGCTCCAGGTATGTATATATCAAACACATATGATTCATTGCAATTATAGTTTTTGAAGTAAATCTCCTTAAACCGCTGCTTGAGAGCTACTAACTAAGATCATTTTCGCACGGAAGTAACATTCAATAAATATATTGTACTTTTGCAAAGTGTCCGCCTTTTTAAAATTAGTTAATTACTATAGTATTAGTGTTATTTTTACGTAATATGATGTACAATTTTCAGACAAGCAGGCAGGCATTATATTTAAATTAATTGTTCGGCCTGTTGTACATATATTACTATATAGTTCAGTACCAATTAAATATTATTTTATCAATTATACACCGTCATTACATTGATAATAAATACAGAACAGAAATATTAATTCTATTAATATTATTATTATATAAATTAAGCGAGTTATTCTTATTTATTACAGTTATTATATTACAGTGGTATGAGCAAGCACTCCATTTGACGGAAAGTGTTAATGTAACTAATGAACTCCTGTAACTAATTTCAAACATAGGTCACAAATGTGTTATTTATTACCTTTATGGTCTAAAACTCATGGCCTAAAGAATCACACCTTATTAATAAGCAACCAGAGTTGTGCGAGGCAGAATTCTTATACAGCTTTGAATTAAACACATTGATAATTTCCTGTTACGGTAATTGAACGTCAGGAATTCATCATCATTGTTTTTTATAAACGTGCGTGCGCGTACTGCCATCTGTGAATCTGTCATAATACTGGCTACTGCACCCGAAACGAAGTTTGTTTGATATCAGTGTGGTCAAATTCATACGAAAAACTACATGACCTATTGAAAGGCATACTTCCTGTGCCGAAAAATAACGGATCGGATGTCTAAAACAATAACAGTATTTTCTGTTTGCTTTTTTGTAAAATTCGGGATTGAATGTCCCCGGATTAACTGTAGTCAATATTGATGCTAGAATAAACCAAGTGTTTTCTTGTGAAACAGATTGAATCCATATTAGTCCGGGACCTTTTTTTCGCAGATCCTTGGAATACCGGAAGCTTTTTAATCCGAGCCTAAGCTTGATAAACGTTTTAATAATGTTTGAACAATACTTGATCTTATTAATTCAATAGTTTATGTGTTTCAGAATGTGGGATCGAGGAATGTTTTGAAGGTTGTAAAAAAACAACTGGATGTGACTGTAGCCCCAAAGAAAGCGACTTTAGTAAGTATTATAGTATATATAGTATATATTCATACTTTACTACTGTGACTGCTTATCAAACCACCACTGCTGAATATAGGGCCTCTAGGTCAATAGTGTCTCCAGACGAAAGAATGAACATGGACACGACAAAGATCATGTTTATCTTCCAAATCATACCTATGCCGGTTGTTGTTGGAAACACTACACTCGAAGTTGTTGACCTATGACCTATGTTTACCTCGGACATATTGTCTGATTAGGTAAGTCCAACTTCTACCGAGAGAGAAGTTCTAAGAAAGAGGTAGATGTATACTTGATGATGATGTAGACCTGAGATATTATTTTTATTCTATGTATGTTTTGACCTTAATTTGTGACAAATAAAAATAAATCAAATTATATCAGGTTTCAAACAAAAACTGCGTAAAATAATATTATTTTTTATTTTTAGCTTCAGCGCGTTTCGAAACTAGACTACAGATTATAGATCAAGGAAGTAATAACATTACACAAGAAATTGAAAGACAGGTATAATGCCTTGATTATTATTGTATTTTAATATATTTATTTTGTATATGACGATGTTTTAAATGTGGTAATGTAAGCAAATGGGCAATTTTAAAGAGTTGTAGTAGTTTTAAAACTATTTGCAACACAATTAAGTATTACGTATATTGCTTCCCCAAATCTTTATGGAAATATCGATGTAGGTAAATAGCATTATTTACAAAAATTTATAGTTTATGAATGCTGTTTTACTTAAAAAAATAGTATCCAACAGTTACTGTTTGTAATAAAAGCTATCTATTTTATTACACCAGTATACTATTATACTATTTCGTGTACTCAGTATACTATACTTATACTATTACAGTATTCTGTAGCTTCTTATCGAAGTATTTACTTATATACCAATTTATATTATCCATTTATATTACCATTTAATGGTTTATAAAAAAAAGCCCAACCACACACATGTTTTTATTGGTTTCTTGTAATCCTGTCAATATTGTTACGAGCTTGAGGTTCGTGACAATAAAAATTGCCGATAAAATTACCTAAATTAACACTTTAATTTACTTTACACAATTAAAGTTAAAACACTAATAATTTAAACACACTAATTCACTTAATTTCACTCCGAAGCTTCGCTTGTTTCGCCCAAATCAACACTGCTTCGATCGCATCTTGCAGCGCCTATATATTTGAATTAGCAAAGAAATATCCAGAATGTTCAAGTAACCACGGGCAAGGTACCGAGCGTTCGAGTTTCGACTAGGCGCTGTCGGTTGAGTAATTTGTGATGTCATTTTCTCAATGCTCCCCTCGCTCTCGTTCCTGACACTAGATGGCGCTAGTGTATCGTTGACTGGAGCGCGTAACACTGCCCCCTCCTAAGACATGCTCGTCCCGAGCATTATCGGCCCCATAATAACGCGCCAAGCGATTCACATGGACGATCTTAGGAGTCCCTCTTGCGCCTTTCTGTAACGGCTCCGCAATGTCAAGGGCTGTCCTATCCCGTGGTGCACCAACATTGTACAATTTCGGTGCTCCTCTACTACGTGTCTGAGGTCCCCGCTCGGCCGCACAACTTGTACATGTACGACACCAATCCTCGACATCGTCACGATAATGAACCCAGTAAAACTGTTCTCGGACCTTCAGTAGAGTTCGTTTAACTCCCAGATGGACTCTTGAACGACCATTATGGCACAACTGTAGAACGTTCGGCACTTTAGCTTTAGGGACAACCATTTGCAAACGACAGCTGTCTCTTCGACCATTGTCCCATTTACGGCACAGGACACCATCCTGAATCAGCAAGCTGTCCCATTGGGCCCAATAGCTTTTCGTGGTTGAACTCATCGCTGAGACGTCCCTCCACTTAGGCTTGGTAGCACGGGCCTTCATCCATCCCAGAATCGGCTTGATGTCCGGATCTTCCTGCTGTGCATGTCGTAGGTTGTCCTTCCACCCGTTGCTGAGGTGGTCTGTCCTGAGCATCCTCACGGATACCACCTCCTTACTCTCTTGCCTACTACAATGGTTGCAATCTTCAGGACAAGGTCTTCTTGACAATGCATCTGCGTTGCCGTGAGATTTCCCGCTGCAGTGTCTGATAGTAAAGTCGTATTCCTGCTGCTGCTGGGCGGTGCTGTTAGCCGCACTTCCTTTCTGAGACCGTTCACCTTCCCTTCGTAGGGTGTGCTCAGGGTAGCTGGACCGAAGATGGCCCCTTTCCCCACAGCCATAGCACCTAGGGCTGTCTCCTCTGTTGCGGTCGCGAACTGCAGCTGCTGCAACCTCCCTGATGCGATGGGAACGATGATCCTGCCGCACGGCTTCCACCTCCAGTGCATGGGCCAAGGCGTTCTTAAGCGTGTCGTGGTGTCCGAGTCTCACAGCAGCTCTGACTTCAAGGTCGCGGATGCCGTCGATGAATGTCTGAACCAGGTTCCCTTCAATGAGCGCAGGTACAGACTGGTATGCTTTTCGAACCATCTTCTCCACCTCAAGGGCCCACTGCTGCAGGTTTTCGTTGCTGCGCTGCACGCGATCTTTAAGCTGCGCGCGAAAGACATGTTCCAGATGAGCGTCGCCATATCTCGCTTCCAAGGCCTCAAGAAGCTGCTCATAGGTCACTTTCTTACCGAGAGCTTCCAACACAGTTAAGGCTTGGTCGCGCAGGCCTAGGGTGAGTGCAGTCATGGCTTGGCTTTTATTCCAGCCGTTCGCCTCCATGACGGCCTCGAACTGGATTTTGTAGGCCGACCAGGAAGAGGTACTGTCGAACGGTGGCACCTTGAACCCACGTAGCGAAGGTGTTGTAGCTACTACGGGAGCTGTAGCTCCATCTCCAAGTTTGAGTTCGTCCAGTGATTTCTTCATGTCAGCCATTACGTTGTCAACCCGATTGTTCACTTGGTCGATTCGGGTTTCAGCTTTCGCGATTTGGGTTTCAGCTTCCGACAGGCGGTTGTCATGCTGAGCAACCCTATCCTTCACCTCCCTTATCTCTTTCCCGAAGGTAGCGTGAAGGTCCTTCACGAGAAGCATCTGCTCTTCCAACCGACGGGCCTGTTCCTCTTGTCGGCGGGCCTGTTCATCCTGTCCGCCCCGCAGCTGCTCTTCCAATCGGCGTGCCTGTTCCGCCTGCTGGCGAGCCTGTTCCTGCAGCATCACCATCAGAGCACCTAAGTCAGGTGCTGCAGATGTAGGAGCTACCGACGGGCCTGCAGCCGGTGGCTGGTCCTCCGACGTCTGCGGCGTTGCACCACCAAATCTTCGTTGGTCCGTCTCCTGCTGGCGTTGACTTCGGGTACGGACACCCTCCGTTTCCTCCTTAGGTAAAATCGGCATGATTTTATCCCACTTCTGACACCAATTGTTACGAGCTTGAGGTTCGTGACAATAAAAATTGCCGATAAAATTACCTAAATTAACACTTTAATTTACTTTACACAATTAAAGTTAAAACACTAATAATTTAAACACACTAATTCACTTAATTTCACTCCGAAGCTTCGCTTGTTTCGCCCAAATCAACACTGCTTCGATCGCATCTTGCAGCGCCTATATATTTGAATTAGCAAAGAAATATCCAGAATGTTCAAGTAACCACGGGCAAGGTACCGAGCGTTCGAGTTTCGACTAGGCGCTGTCGGTTGAGTAATTTGTGATGTCATTTTCTCAATGCTCCCCTCGCTCTCGTTCCTGACACTAGATGGCGCTAGTGTATCGTTGACTGGAGCGCGTAACAATATAAAGGTAGTCTGGAAGAGATCGCTTTTAGCGATAAGACCACTCAATATATTTTTGACATAAAATATTGTTTATCTATCTATCTAATAACATTAACACTGTATTTTATTACTTACAAACGATCCACTTCGGCTTCGCCTGGTTAGGATTTAATAAGTGTGATGTTATTTAGATTTAAGATAATCAAAGACAATTTATTTAATCAATATTTTTCTTTTTTTTAAATATTTTTATATAAAAAATTGCATAGATTTTCTCTGACGTTGCTTTCTGTCAGTTTGTAAAATTTCATCACAATCCGTTCAGCCATTCCAAAGATTAGCCCGGACGGACTGACATAAAAAATGTTTAATCACGTTTTAACGGCATGCAAATAGCGCCGATGGCTAAATAGAAGCCAATATTATTGCAGTTATTGATAGATTACAGAAGTACATCGACAGATATTTCCGCCCATCAAAAGTCTACTGCTGAACATAGGTCTCATTAAAAGATTCCCACATAGTGATGATGATACTCGCCATAGTCTTCATGCTTGGCAGGCGAGTTGACGCAGTTACATTATTTTTTATGCGGAAGATGTTTTCTCCATATCCTGTTGCATTTACCCTTGTCGCCTCTTACCTCACCAATGGAATGATAGTATGTGGTACTGGATTATTTTACACTGTTTTTATATAATTGATAAATAATAGGCAATCATAATAAATTGTCTCTTCAATATTGGCCGTATGAGGACGCTCAAGGTCTTCTATGCTTGGAATTTCTCTGCGTGATAAACTTAGAAATGAGGATATCCGCAGTAGAACCAGAGTGACCAACATAGCCTAAAGGATTAGTAAGCTGAAGTGGCAATGGGCCTACCATGTAGCTCAAAAAACCGAAAATTGATGGCGAAAAAAGGTTCTCGAGTGGCAGCCTCTTACCAGTGGACGTAGTGTAGGGCGACCCCCACTAGATAGAGTGATGACCAGGTAAGATATGCAGGAAGTCTATGAATGCAAGTGGTTCAGGACCGTGCTTTGTGGCGTTCCTTGGGGGCCTGTGTTCAGCAGTGGACTTGACCAGAACTGTATTAATGATGATAATAAATTAATAGAATTCTCTTATATAGAATGCTGTCTTAAGTTTTGTATTGAATCATTAATTGTTGGATTATAATTTAATTATTTTTCAGATATTTAATTATCTCAGAGCATCTAATATTACATTAGAAGATGAAATTGAAATTTTAAATATGAGGTAAGAGGGAATAACATTATACATCCAATATTAAAACAAATTTTTATATTAAACAAGTTCTATTCTTGAAACTGCGTCAAGTAGATCACAGAAAAAAAATTGTACCACAACAAAGACGAATCTAACTATACCACATAATATGTTCAAAATCATGAAGCCGGTTAGGCTACAGAGCGCGTAAAGAAATAGAACGAAAAACGTTACCCTCATTCTGGGGCTGTCGGGTAAATATTGTAATTGACATTTGCCATTTTCCAGTCCAAATAAAAATAAATTTTAAAGTAATGATATAATATTTGTGTTTTGTGTGTGTAACATACTTTGTCTGATATAATCTTCGATCAATGATTATACTAGATTAAGGATCAGGAACAAAAATAAGTCGCTCAAGTGGCCACGTTTGCACACACATAAACATCTACATTTCTTACTATGAAATATAAAAAAAAAAGATTAAAAATATTAACAACTTTAGTTTATTATAAACCTTATCACTCAAACAAAAAGTTTAAATATCATTGCAAAATAAATGTTTACTTAAGTTATGGCATCCGACAAAGATACCGCTTGAATATAAAAAGTCATAAGTACACAAATATTTATTCTAAAATGAAACTTAAAGTCTAAGTGATAAGGTTAAAATATTGTGTTAATAATTTCATACTTACTCTATTTTATTCTTGGTATTACATTTCAATGTTCGTTAAAATGGCTGTGATTGGACCATACTAATTTGAAATAAGACCACAAAAGTATTTGTGGTCTTATATTTCGGGCGGTTTTTGAAGCGCTTATCGAGAATCTAGTAGTATTATTGATTAAAGTATATAATACTAAATCGATATATTTGCTGCTGAACATATAAAATAATGCCTAAGATCAATTTGATTTGATTGGACTGTACTTAAAAGCCCGCAATAAGTGTTATTTTACGCTCCAATTGAAAATGTGTTCAAAGCCGAAGAAAAACTCTTGTATAAACTATGTAAAGTCAGTATGTAAAGCGGGTTGGCTAGCGCTGTAGTTTTTGATCATAGACACTACGTATTAATTTAATATCTACAAAGTAATGCAAAAAATTATAAATCTTAAGACTTTTAATACAATATAGGTGACAAAATAGCACACAGTCCACTCGACGGTATGTGGATGCTATGGCTCATAGAAATCTTTTTCTATGCTATATATTTATTATTTTATTTTTTCTCAGCTCTCCGGAGATAAATGGCGCTCGAACAGTTTGGTTGCGAGTATGGAGCACGCGTCGAGAAGCAGGCACTTTGAGAGCGGCTTTTTCTCGTCTAGCTGCAACGCGGACTCTCACTGACCAGCTAAGAGTCTTACCAGCAACATTACATTTTGATATGCAGCCGGCTCTCAGTTTACATGTGAATACTCTTTTATTATTTGTAGTTCAAATAATATAAGACATGAAATTTTCATTCATTTATTAATTAAAACTAGTTAACAGTCCCGTACTGAACATGGGTCTCTCTCATTGATTGCTTCACAGTGGGAATATTTTCTATACTTGCCACGCTTTGCAGGTGGGTAAACAACCACGGTTTTTTTTTAATTTTTCTTGCCCTTATTAGAAAGATGATACTGTCCATCTTTTGTTTCATTTTCCGTCTATCGCCTCTTACGTCACCAGCAGGCTAATATTATGGGGTACAGAATACTCTCACGCCGCTATTTCATGGCACGCTGCACTTTGTACATTTTTAGGATTATATTTCTTACTATTGTTGTAGGCTTTAATAGTCAACCAAAGACCGGAGGTGTGGGAGGGATCTGAGTTTATTTTCAGCTGTATGGCGTATGGATCACCGGATATT
The DNA here is from genome assembly GCA_907164705.1 of Parnassius apollo. Taxonomy (NCBI): domain Eukaryota; kingdom Metazoa; phylum Arthropoda; class Insecta; order Lepidoptera; family Papilionidae; genus Parnassius; species Parnassius apollo. Next base: position 10,471,162 of record CAJQZP010000288.1, on the reverse strand, counting down.
GAATTTACTTGGTATAAAGATGGAGTTAACATTAACTTTAATGGAACTACCAGGTATGGAAATACAGATATTATATTTCTAACAGAAGTGTAAGTACAGTAAATAGCTTGTTACTTATATTAACGTATCAGTATTTTTAAAATTAATTTTATTTCTTATTTTTTCTCTTAAGCTGATATTATAGTATGATATGGGTTTTGTCTTAATCTCGCTGTGTAGATATATTCGCAAACGCCAGAATATCTATATATACCAGAAATCTGGCACTTTTAATGCTGCTCTTTCTGAGGGTGGTATATACCTATATCTGTCATCTTATATGATCAGAAAAGTTTAATCTAGGCAAGAACGTGTTTTTGGCCGCCAGCGATGGTGGAGCAGAGGACGTTTGCGAAAGCACTATGTCAGCTTATGGCCTGAAAGTAATTGCTCCAGGTCTGCGCGTTTGTTCTTGTAAAACGTATGTATATTAACTACCCTCACGATATAGGAGAAAATCTAAGTGTGAAGGTGATATTTTTAATAAGAAGAAGAACACCACGGGGCTTTAATCGGTGCGGGTTCGACATAATCCGTCGTTACATTGCAAGTCGAGATGCGCAGTTATTTCCCCATCGGAAAAAAATGACAAAAAGGGTGCCTCTGATATTTCGAATTATAGACCAATCCTTAACCACTATTAACTCAATAGTACGAGACAATCTGCTTGAAAGCATATTAGCATATGCAACTAAAAGATAACGAATTTGAATTTAGGTCCGGTTTGTCGACAACATGCTATTTTGTCCTTAAACAGACTGTCCACTACTATACTGTCAGATAAAACGCCTGCAGTCGCAAGTTTTTTGGATTTGTCTAGAGTTCTGACGTTATAAATTATGGTAAATTGTGAAAGAAGCTATAAGATGGGAATATATCAGTACTGGTACGGACACCAGAAAAATGTTGAAATGAGATAGCTCTTTTTCTGATGTATATGGGTTGCAATATGGCATGAGGCAGGGTGAGATAAGCTCTCCAAGACTGTTTTACCTCTATGTAAACCAGCTGATGGGTCGACTCAACAGTACCAACGTTGTCTGTTACGTAGATAGTTTTAATATCAGTTATCCTGACGATATGGTGCTGATAAGTCCACCTATTAGCGGGATGGGACGAGTTTCGTCTGGTTGTGAGGGCTACGGCTATGGCTCATGGGCTTAAGTATAACACAAGTAAAAGTGGAAGTATTCAATTTAAGTTGTGATCAGTTATTTACACTGAAATTCCGGAAATTTTATTGTGTGGGTAACCTTTAAAGTGGGTTGCGAGTTATAAGCACCTGGGCCAATGGGTTATAGTTGATTTGAAAAGTGAAATGGGGCGTAGATTGTTGGCGGTTTGTTGTAATATGCTGACTCTCAGGTTTGCGCATTGTAGTAGGTTAGTTTAAGTAAGGCTTTTTAAAGCTTCTTGTCAGTCGTTCTACTGTTGCAGCCTGTAGTTTAGATATACCCAGCGAGCAGGCAGCAATTTTCGTGTTGAATATAACAATACCTTGAGGATACTTTTGGGGACGCCATGGCGATGGAGCACCTCTGGCATATTCGCTGATACTCGTATTGACGGCATCGCCACGATTGTTTAGAGGCGATGTGCATCCGCGTCGATCCGTTTGAGGAACAGCACCAAAATTATCATTTGTGCGTTTGCTGATTGGTGGGACTTGCCACCTCTACAAGCGTGGGTGCGGGTCCATACAGCTGCATATCACACAATTGTTGGAATTTTCCTTTTGTTTTAATAGCTTTCTTATGTTATTTTACTAATAGATATAATATATAATACAATTTGTTAATAACATACATCGGCTGTGCGTAAAATATATAAATATAAAGTAAATTACTGAATTAAAAGCGTAAAGATTGTTACTTGCTTATATAAACCTAATGTAATAAACTCTCTGATTTGTTTCAATCACTGACTGCTGATCCCCATAAATCTATTAATAAAAGAGGTAAGTAAAATTTAATAATAAGAAATAACTTAATATTTTTAGGGATATTTGGACCCGCACAGTAGCTGAAGATGCTTTGGGGAGGCGTATGTCAGTGTTAGGAGTATCTGAAGCTAGAACACTAGATAGTGGAAGATGGTCTTGTTCTGCTTATGACGCAGGCAGACGACGCTGCAGAGCACTAAGACTTGTAGTACTTCGTCCACCTGATATTCGTCTTATGCCCTCTGCCTTGACCGTTAATAAGGTATTATGTTAATTTATCTATTTGCACCCACGGAATGAAGATCGAATTTTCTCTCATATATTATTACGCACGCCATATATTACTTGGTAAATTATATATTAAATTAAAAACAGGTCTTTAAATTGATTACCAATTGCAACAATCAACGTGAGTTGTTTTCTGTGCATGTTATTTCAAAGTATTTTATCAAATAAACTCAGTAAGTATTGCTGCCTCTTTTGTTAATTTTTAATGAATATTGTTTTCCACCCAATCACTAATAAAGTCAGATGATAGCAATAACATTTGTTTAAATAAATCAGTGCTTCGTATGTTAAGTGAAGAATAACGGAATCCATTATTCTTAGAAAGAAACAAACATTCCATCTTAATTCGTAGATATGACAAAACGGAAGGGTTTGTGAGTCAAAGCATCCACTTACCATTAGGTGGACTGTATGTCGATGTACCCTTATTTTTATAGAGTCTTTGAGTCTAAAAGTTCTTATAATTTATGTTTTTATGTCTTTTTTATAGGATAGGGTGACAAACAAGCACACAGTCCACCTGATGGTAAGTGGTTGCTGCGGCCCATAGACATATACAGCTATCCTCGATTACGAATCAAAATGCAGATGCGTTGTCACCCGTGAGGACCAAGATGGAACGCCTCGTTTCCAGTAAAAAGGGTCTCCGGCTCTCTACACTCACCATACGAAACACAGCATCATTAAGCTACTATTTGACGCTGGTATTCTGTGACAGCGTGGTCCTTCCCCGGTCGAGCCAACCCACTCGTGCTACAACTATACTACTAATATAACAGCAGTTAATATTTTACGACCTAAGATGTTTATTTTACATTTTCTGATACACCTCGCTTTGACGCAAAAAAATACTCGTACAATTTTCAAAAAACTCGTATATTTTGCGTTATATTGAATTTTTTTATTCAGTATTGATATGTCTTCTTTGTTTAAACTCTTTATTTAGAATTCACGTTGCAGTTCGTTGAAATAATAAAAGTAAGTGTAGTAATTGTTCCTCAAGCAGTGAAAAGAGGCTTAAAATCTCACTGCATGTTATTATTTTTAAAATTCCCTTGAAACTATACTTCAATCATATACTCGCACATAATCTAATCAATGCAAGTTGGAAAATACAAATGCATGCGGCTAAATATTTAGCTAACTTAATTCTTTCTCTTCTCTTTGCGGTAAACTTAAGTCCAGCGGTGGACTTACAAAGTTTTATGATGAAGATGAGAATGACATTTCGTAATAGTATTGAATTTCGTATTTAAAAAAATATACCTAATTTACCTTCCATAATTTAACAGGGTGATAACGTAAGCATCACATGTTTAGCTGGTGCTAGTCGAGCTCACGGAGCACTTGGTTTTAGTTGGGCGAGGGAGAAAACACTGTTGAAACTTGCTCCTGGACGAGAAGTTTGGGAAGACCTTTATCCCGCCGGTAGTGTGCTTAAACTATATAACGTTCAAGTAAGTTTTAATTAAATTTACTCTAATTTGTTATTTTGCCGTATTGTCTCTTAATTTAGTGAAATTGATTGATCTAGGTATGGCTTATTTTATGTCTAAGAGTCTATCTATTTAGGTCTCTCAATCAATTCTGCTGCTAATTAGTAATGGAACCACTACTGTGATCCAGTTTGAAGCATGTGAAATCCAGTATAATGACTACGACGTATTCCATTTTAGTACCTATCTTAATGATGCTAACACGCCCCTGGTCTACTTTATTTGTTGTCAAATATTATCCTTTAAAATTTCTCGAAGGTTGACGAAAAATGCAAGATATAAATAATTTATACTCGGTACAAAATATCAAAGTCTACGAAAGTATTAAAAAAAATTAGGTCCCTTGTACATTGAACAAAGTAACATAAATTTCCAAAACAAAATTACCTAATTTTATACGTCGCCAACGAAGCGACGTCATAGATGAAACATGACTGATTGTCGATCCGTTGCACCCCAAGCGTAGTATTGAAAACAAATATCTTCTATTAATAAGGCTCAGGTTGTTTAATTTAATTAACGTGCAGACTATAATGAATATTCATTATTAAATATAAACATTTTATACAGAAATCTGGCGAATTCCGTTGCCAAGTTTCATCGATCGTGGGAACGAATGCAAAAGGAGTTACCATGTGGGTTCTGGGAGGGAACGATGAAGCTTGTGAAGCTGAAGCGTCCCATGGACTTCGTTGGCCGAAAACTGCACCCGGTGCTCACGCTTCTGCATCTTGTCCACCCGGTCATACTGGAGAAACTACACGGTACTTTCAATATTATGAAATAAATTATGCCATTAACGTTGATTACGGCACTAAATTAAAAATTGTTTCAGCTTTTGCGAACCAAAAACTACTCAACATGGAGTAAAATGGATGTTGCCGGATTTTTCAGGTTGCATTGCTGATTCTTTACGAGATATTTACGATCAGGTATATTTTGTAATTCAATTTTATATTTTGAGGGTATAATAAATATTTTTCTTAAAAGTGGGTTCATCATCATCATCATTACAGCCCTTCACAAGTCCACTGCTGAACATAGGCCTCCCCCAAGTAATGCCACAAAGCACGGTCCTGAGCCACCTGCGTCCATCGACTTCCTGCATGTCTTACCAGGTCGTCACTCCATCTAGTGGGGGGTCGCCCTACACTACGCCTACCTGTACGAGGCTGCCACTCGAGAACCTTTCTTCCCCATCGGTTATCGGTTCTTCGAGCTATATGGCCGGCCCATTGCCACTTCAGCTTACTAATCCGTTGGGCTATGTCGGTCACTCTGGTTTTACTGCGGATATCCTCATTTCTGAGTCTATCACGCAGAGAAACTCCAAGCATAGCCCTCTCCATAGCTCGCTGAGCGACCTTAAGCGTCCTCATACGGCCAGCAGTGAAGGACCACGTCTCAGATCCGTAAGTCATCACTGGCAACACGCACTGGTTGTACAATCTAGTTTTTAGAGATTGAGGTATACCTGACGAAAAGATATGTTGTAATTTCCCGAACGCTGCCCAGCCGAGTTGAATCCGTCGATTGACCTCTCGGTCGAAGTTGGACTTACCTAGTCGGACTATTTGTCCCAGGTAAACGTACTCGTCAACAACTTCGAGCATAGTGCTCCCAACAACTACCGGCATAGGTGTGACATGGACATTAAACATGATCTTTGTTTTGTCCATGTTCATCTTAAGACCTATCCGTTGGGAGGCACTATTGAGGTCATTGAGCATAATGCTTAAGTCCTCCAGCGATTCTGCCATAATGACTATATCGTCGGCAAATCTAAGGTGAGTGATGTACTCGCCATTGATGTTAATACCGTATCCTTTCCAGTCCAGTAGCTTGAAAACGTCTTCCAACGCAGCGGTGAAGAGTTTCGGGGATATAACATCACCCTGTCTTACACCTCTCTGCAGTTGGATAGGTTTCGAACTCTGGTTCTGTACTCGGATAGCCATCGTAGCCCTACTGTACAAACACTTCAGCACTTCGATGTACCGACAGTCAACTTGGCACCGCTGAAGGGACTGTAGCACCGCCCAAATTTCGACGGAATCAAAGGCTTTCTCATAGTCCACATATGCCAGGCAAAGTGGCAGATTGTACTCTTCGGTCTTCTGTACAATCTGCCGCAGGGTATGTATGTGGTCTATGGTACTGAAGCCTTTTCGGAAACCGGCTTGTTCGGGAGGCTGGAAGTCGTCGAGTCTGCGTGCGAGACGATTCGTAATGACTCTCGAAAATAGCATGTAGACGCGGCTCAGAAGGGAAATCGGTCTGTAGTTCTTCAAGAGAGCGTTGTCGCCTTTCTTAAAGAACAAAACCACCGCGCTTCTGCTCCACGCCTCGGGAGTAGTGCCACCATGGAGGACGGAATTGAAGAGCTTCCGAAGGACTTCAAGTACCGGTTTTCCACCCGCTTTCAGAAGCTCCGCCGTAATTCCATCCTCGCCCGGGGCCTTGCCGTTTTTAAGGTGGTGGAGAGCCATTCTAATCTCGCTCAGACTGACGTCCGGGATATCATCGGAATAGTGTCGGATAAGACTTGCTCTTGGATCGTTACTCACACTTGCGTGTGGCTCCAACGATGATGTGTACAGCTGCCCATAGAACCTCTCAATCTCACTCAAAATCTCAGGTGTCCCGGAAACGATGTTGCCACACTCAGTCTTCAGCTTTGACAGTTGGCTCTTTCTGGCAGACAGATGGCAAAGACTTTGGAGCCCTGGTTCCGCTCGATCGCTTCTTTAATACGAGAGGTATTAAAGTTGCGTAAGTCTCGCCGCATGCATTTGGAGATCTGTCTGTTCAGTTGCCTGTATGCTGTCAAATCTGTTGACGATTGCAGCCTCATCTCCCGTCTAACAGCCATGAGATTAAGAGTGTGATCGGAGACTTTTTGTGTTCTTCTGCGGCGGGTCTTGCAGAACTTAGCTCCGATCGCATGGACAGTTTCCACGAGCTTGTCGTTCATATCATCCACTGCATTGCAATCTTCTAGGCACTGGAAGCGGTTACGTAACTCGAGCTGAAAGGTTTCGGGATTCTGGATTAGAGCACGAGGGGGACGGAGCGTTGACTTCATTAGACGAGACCTCTCCAACTTAACGTTTAGGTTCAGTGTGCCTCTAACCATTCGGTGATCGCTGCCAGTTTTCACCCTTGCGATCACTGAGACATCACTGAACAGTTGGCGTCTGGTCGTCATAATGAAGTCAATCTCATTTTTTGTCGAACCGTCGGGGCTCGACCAGGTCCACTTCCTGTGGGGCCGCTTCTGGAAGATAGAGTTCATCATAAAGAGTCCCTCTTTCTCCATAAAGTCGGCCAGCTGCTGGCCCCTTCGGTTCCGTTGCCCTACTCCAAATTTCCCTACCTTCAGCTCACCGCTTTCTCTTGTGCCTAGTTTTGCGTTGAAGTCTCCCATCAACACCGTGTAGTGGGTTTTGGAGGAATGTATGGCTCTGGAAATATCCTCATACATTTCCTCCACCTCCTCATCGGGATGTGCCGAGGTTGGTGCGTAAACCTGAATGACCTTCAGCGAATACCGTTTGGTGATTCTGAGTATCAGGTACGCGACCCTCGTCGACACACTCCCAATCTTTACAACGTTGTTGACGAGAGACTTGTGGACGATAAATCCGACACCTCCTTGGGACAGATGGTCGCCCTCCCGGTGATAGAACAAGTTGCCGGACTCGAGGATTGCCGTGTCCTCCCCCTCTCTTCGGACCTCGGATAATCCAATAATATGCCAGCGCAACTTGTCTACCTCTTCTTCCAGCTCTAGTATCTTCTCGTCAGTCCTCAGGGTGCGTGCGTTATATGTTGCCAGGTCGAGTCGTCGTAGGTGGCAACCGAACCTCCACTGGAGATTCTTAGCACCCCCTGCCCCGCCATTACCATGGTCGAAAAAAAAGTTCCGGTTGAGAATATCCACCGGTTGAGAATATCCACTACCCCATATCTTCCCGTGGGTGTCGTAAAAGGCGACAGAGCGAGACAGGCAGGAGATGGGCAGCAGCATCTTCCTGATAACAACTGTGACGTAATAAAAAACTGCGGTTGCCAACCCGCTCGCCAAGCGTGGCAACTATGGCAAATACCCCCCAATGAATAAATACACAAAAGTGGGTTACTTAGTTAAAAATATAAACTTAGGCTTTTCAAGCTTTATATTATTGCAGTTTACGCGTATATCTTATGGTTACTCATGGTCAAACGTAGCGGACATTGCGCATCAATACGGTGCTTTATTACGTTCTCTCCCCGCCCTTCCTGGAGCGGGAGTAATTCCACTTCGTCATTCTCGCAGCATGGTTGAGTATCTTCTATCAGCAGCTGGAAATTTAAGAGATCGATTTAAAAGTATCGAACATTTGCTAAGTATTTATGATACGCTTTTGAGGCATCCGGATTCATTTCTCGACGAAGAGGTAAGCGCCTACTTTGGTGTAATTACGTATCTTTGTATATACAAGGTTATTTTTCTAAGAGTATTCAAACGTTTATATAAGTTCAAATATATTAATAATTATATACCGTTATTAAAGTTGATGAAAATATGTTCATGGACCACAGCATCCACTTATAATCAGGTGGCCTGTGTGGTAGTTTGTACAAAAAAAGGAAATATGTTGGCTTCTACTTTTATTTTGAATAATTCCAAATTGCGCGCTCCTCTGTATGCGATTCATTTCTCAACGTTTTTGTCAACAAATGTGTGCTTAGGTAACATAGTAAAGTAGGCGTAACATATTTATAATTGAAAATAAGTTGAAATAATGCATTATCACGCATTCTGAATTTAAACGATAAAAAGGATAAAATGTTTAAGAATATTTAACTAAATTTTCTTCACCGTTCGCATAGATATATATAGAGAATTTCGTATAGATTCTATAATGCCAAACTTATTTAAAGAAAAGTAGTGTATAAATATAAGTTTTAATGATTTTAAGTGCTGTGCGTGGGTGCAGTCCCATGCGACCGCTCGGGTTTTGATGGACGTATGCCATAAAACTTATATATATATATATATATATATATATATATATATATATATATATATAAGTTTTTCTATCAAGAAGTTTGACATTATAGAATCTCCACAAAATTCTATATTCTGTAGCTTAAACAAAAGACAGTTATTCAATGGATTAATCAATAAAAAATATTGCATATTGGTAACTAGGTACATACCAAGCGGATGTCGGTAGAGTGAAAATTACTACTACTTCTATATATTATTCGAAATTATTTACGTACACAGATAAATTATAAATTTTTTATATAATAAAAAACAATTTTATTATATAAAAACTGGTCTTAACTTAGGAAAATCAACGCAACAATGCACAACAACAAACACTCGACAAACACTTTGAATGTAGATCATAAATGAATATCTATAGACTAACTGAATTTTTATTCAATTATAGTATAGAAAATTTCATATTGATCCTATAATGCCAAACGTCTTCATAGAAAAGTAGTTTTTAAATATAAGATGTTATGGAATATAGTGCTGTGGGTGGGTGCGGTCTCATGACCGCTAGGGATTTGAGGCTGGTTTTATCGTTACGCGTCTCGGCAGCGCTGTTGGTGCGCGAGCGTTCCGATATGTATTGGGGTAGTAGTTGCGTTTCAAAGTCGCTCGCTTGAGCTCGTTCAGTAAGCGCGCGTTGTTCACCGGCACTGCCGAAGCGCGCGCCGCTCAGGCGCCTCTACATCCACATCCAGTATGCGTTTTAGTGTGAGGCCGTTGAGACGTGCCGTTAGGTACTGTGGTGTACAACATTACAGCGATACGAGACGAGTAACTGAGGAAGTGCGATTTAGAAGATGTTTATGGGACACAAAATTAGAGTGTGCTTAAAATAAGACTGATTAAAAATGTTAATGTTATTCAATACTCTTTTTTTTCACTAATCTTAGAGTGATCGCCAATTTTTACAGAGGAGTTATGGGGATGCAACGTAAGCTAGATCGTCGTAAAGAAAACTCTAACTTGCAGAGTAATTCGACGAAACCGCTTGTTGATATGCGAAAATATTTATAAAATTTATAATTATTTCCTCGTAAGTCGGAGAAAGATGTTACGTGTTCGCCTCTCAGTAACCTTGTTATAAGGATCAACTACTCTTCTTTTAAATCGGTGTTGTCTATTCCATAAAATGTAAGCAGCCAGTACTCTAGACGCATTCACGTGATACATTTTGTACACGACTATCTCACAGCAGCGGAACGCGCGGTACAAATTTCGTTTTATAGTGCACGCTGCGCAGCGGCGCGTCTAGCGGCGTGACGATAAAACCACCGAGACGGAATATGGCCGCGGTCTCATGAGACCGCTAGGGCATTGAGCGGTTAAATTATCAAACTTAACCTTGAATAACACTTATTTTCAGGTACCTGTTTCTAAAGTTATGCTTTAATAAGCTAATGAAATGGATTTTTAATACAAGCTCGATGTTGTAGCCCGAATTGTAATTAGCGCAATGATTAGTCATTTTGTGTTGTCATCTTCTATAGTTCTTTTTTAGCAGTAAAAATAAGCGTTGATGTCGATGAGTTGTACTGGACATGTAACTTGTTTCAATAACATTTACAAATTATAATTGTATTATAGAGAAAATAAGTTTTAAATGAAATTGATGGTTTTAGAAAATATACGAGCTCCAAAATGCAGTTGTCGAAACGGCTGGTATGAAAGAATATGTGAACATATTAAACCGAGAACTTACAGTTAAAACTCAACCGATAAAAGAAGACAATGCTGCGCATTTTAACTTTTCACCCTCCGTCGGCACTTACGATTGGGTACTTACATCTGCTGGAGTGGAATTAATAGGAAGAATTGGAAATGCTTCAGTCATTGTGATTCAATATCGCAACTTAACGCCAAGACTACCTTCTCTGAGAAAATCATTTGAGCATAGGTAAGTCACTATTATTACCTGGGTGGATTGAAAAGTACTCGGCCTAACACAGATCCATTCAATTCTAAAAATCAAATCTACCCACATTATTTAGTTCAGTTCAGACTAGTTCATTGTGTGAAGTTCGAAACGTGTGCGATAATTAGTTGTGATTTTATAAATTTATTAACAAAGTAATCGGACATAATTTCCGCGAATGGAGCAAATCGAGCAGCGTGCCGTCATTAAGTACCTCCATAAGAAGGGGCTATCATCAAAAGCCATCCATGATGACATGGTAAGTACATTAGGCGATTGTGTTCTGTCATATTCATCCGTCAAAAAATGGATAGCAGAATTTAAGCGTGGTAGAGAGAGTGTGAAAGATGAACCCCGCTCTGGAAGGCCTTCGACGTCAACTACTGACGAAAATATTAAAAAAGTACTTGATTCAATAATGGGAGACCGCAGATTAAAAATTAGAGAGATAGCCGAGATTATAGGCATCTCTTATGAACGAACTCAAAACATCATTGCCAACGAGTTGGGTTTCCACAAGGTGTCTGCGAGGTGGGTTCCGCGACTGCTTTCAGTTGAACAAAAAAGGACGCGATTGACTATTTCACGCGACTGTTTGGAGTTATTTGAAGCCGATGCAGATGATTTTTTGAATCGTTTTGTTACTATGGACGAAACATGGGTTCATTACTGTACACCGGAAACAAAACAACAATCAAAACAGTGGAGAAGACCTGGTTCACCACCCCCTAAAAAGGCTAAATCGATTTTGTCGGCAAATAAGGTGATGGCTTCAGTATTCTGGGACTCGAAAGGTGTGATTATGATTGATTATCTTGAAAGGGGTCAGACTATAAACTCTGATTACTAATGCACCTTACTACGTCGTTTATGAGAGGAAATAAAAGAAAAACGTCGAGGAATGCTCAGAAGAAAAGTCCTGTTTCATCAAGATAACGCCCGTGTTCACACGTCAGTACAGTCAATGGCTGAAATTCACAACTGTGGCTTTTGAACTGTTGTGTTTTTGAACTGTTACCGCATCCGCCGTATTCACCTGATCTGGCACCATCAGACTTCTTTCTGTTCCCTAACCTAAAAAAGCACTTGGGAGGTCAAACATTTTCGACAAACGACGAGGTCAAAGCAGCTGTAGACGCATATTTTGACTCTAAGGAATAATCATTTTTTTTCAACGGTCTAAATGCTTGGAAGGGGAGGTGGCAAAAGTGTTTGAACTTGATGGTGATTATGTAGAAAAATAAAAATATAACTGATTTAGTATGTGTTTATTTTCTTGGTTAGGCCGAGTACTTTTCAATCCACCCTCGTACAAAACTAAATTAAACAAACTATTTAAAATAATTAACATTCAGTTCATGTACCACGCTTTAAATTGCTTAGCACAAAGTATAAAAACCAGGAATATTTTACTTACTGCAAACTTACAAATCAAATTCGTTAAAAGCGATTTTATTTTATTATTGATCTTTTTTTATAGGATAGGGTGACAAAAGAGCACACAGTCCACCTGATGGTAAGTGGTTGCTGTGGCCGATAAACATCTACATCTATCCTCGATTACGAATAAAAATGCAGATGGGTTTTCACCCGTGAGGACTAAGATGGAATGCCTCGTTTCCAGTAGAGTCTCCGATTCTCTATACTCACCATATTAAACACAGCAGTATTAATCTACTATTTACGTTGGTATTCTGTGATACAATGTACAATGTATTTTTATATACAAATAAGTGTATCATCAAACTTATTTTTTTCTTGTTCAATAATAGCGCTTTTACCCCCGCGGGGACTCTTTACCAGTTTTAAAAGGGTCTTCGTTTCTAGGCGTATAACAACAACTAACAAATACAGATATAACGCTTTACGCTCATTTTATGAGTGAGCATGATTCTTTTCCAGTAGAGCTAATCTATAATTGCAGCAAAAATAACGCATCAACAGCGTGGCTATATCACGAAAAATGAAATTTTGAATAATTGATAACAATATGGCTTCTAAATTTTACATTTTTTTATCTATCACACCTAATAAATTTGTTTATGCTCGCACATAATGTAATTTGCACCGAAGTTAAATCAAAATCCAAAAACCTTTCTTAGTATCAAATTAATTTAACTTGTTATAGCACTACAATATAACCGATTTTCCAGCCGTCCATTTTCCCCAAACGGACGTGAGCTGGAATATATGCCGACGTCACAACAAATTCAAGTGTCAGCTCACGCCAATGGTTTAGATTTATCACTGCAACACTCAGTGACTCTGCTTTTTACACATTATAAGAACTATAGCACTGTAGGTAAGAATATAATATAAGATACCATATTATATTAAGAGAAAATGATAATTAAATCAAAAAAATATGTTAATTGATAGTGATCATTTCCTTCGTTGTATGTATCGAAACTTGAACTTTAATAGGCTGTAATACACAATGAGAAATTCATTCAAGAATTCATGCAAGCGTTTCAAGCCTATCAAAGTCCATTTCTGAACCTAGGCCTCACTCATAGATTGTCTCATAGGAGGAACTTGTCATAGTTGCTACGCTTGGCAAATTTTTTATTGTGAGTAGTTGTCGGGAAGATTACCTATCTCTGTTTTAATTTTCTTTGTCGCCTCATACGACACTGGACTACTGCATGTTATAAAGAGTAGTGGATTTTCACTCCGCCACTACACGACAAAATGAAGTAACACCTGTCCGTAATACAACTAATTATTAAATTTTACTCCTCTAAAATTTTCATTTCTAAAATTGAATAAAAGAGATTATTTATTAGTAAATAATTCAACTTTTCTATCATAGCTTATTATATATGAATCTATTTTGCAGAATCTAGGTTAGCTTGTGGTTTACGCACAACTTCAGAACCTCATATTTGGAATATAAAAGCATGCGACGTGCGTATTGCAGAATCAACTTATGTCTCTTGTCGATGTCGTGGACTCGGCACTTTTGCACTGTTTACAATAGCGCAACCTAAGCTCGTAAGTATATATTTGGCAAGTAATTAGTATACAACAAAAAAGATAAGAATGATTTGTAGTTAAAGTGTTTAGTCAAAAAAATAAGATGTTTTTCTGAGACACGAATACTAGAAGTGAAACTTTTTTGGCATAGACCCAAATGATTTTATCTCGCAATTGCCGAAAGTTTGTTCTCGTCCCACCCTTCAAATTTACGTGATCCGTCATTTGATACGTGTAAGCTAATAGAAAACTGGACAAAAAGATACACTTGAAAATTTTTGACGAGCTAAGTTTACTCGTATTTTGAAATCAATACAATCATGTCTTATTTTAACCAAACATAAATAAGATGACAGGAATAATGTATGTCGTGTAGTGGCGGCGTTAGAAATCCACGACACCATATCATTCTGTAGGAGATGTAAGAGGCGACATTAGAAACACAAGTATTACAGCAATATTGCTTTGCCTAATCCTACAGCTTCGTTTAGTGGAGCATGTAGCGTGGCTGCGTGTTTTTCATACAACTTTAGCGGGTCCACTCTAGATACTAATAATAGAGCGAGTAATTGCTATGACGTCATATTTTTTTAGAAGACCTTCATATAAAACTCAGTACTAAGCGTGAAACGGGTCGGAGCTTATGGCGCATATGATAAATCCACCCTCTTTTATTAAAGTGTCCTGAGTGGAGACTGCCCGAAATGTATGCCGAAAGCGTCGCAAAACATACTTGATGAACAACTTTCACTCAGACCGTAGGTTCAAAAATGCTGACTTATAATACTGAAGTCACTAGATTCGTTTCGGTGGCACTGCATCGCAATGATTTCGCCGCACTGCATGACAAACAGGCGTTGTATCGTCACAGCGTCACAATCATCGCGAAACTTCATTTGTATATGATTGACTGAACAGTTTCGCCTTAAGACATCACTAACTTTACTTAAATACTCTGATGATGCTGTAAGGCAAAATCCGGTCGGTTATATGGTAAACACATCGAAATTTATATAAAACAAGGACATTCACGTGTCAATTCTTTACAAATCTTAATATGTTTTCTGATTCCCACAGACTGATGTTGATAGGGATCTACGAGGGGTGGTGAAAATTACTGTTGGTTTAGGCGGAGCGATGTGTCTTACGGCTGCGGTTTTACAGCTTTTGGCTCTAGTTCCAGCCAAAAAGCCTCGGCTGCCCGTCCTATTAAAAGCTGCAACAGCAGGCACACATTCCGCTGCAATATTAATGCTGTTGGAATGTGATAGTAGACAGGTAACTATTTTATTAAACAATATATGCATATCAATACTAGTATTTCTGTATATCTAATAAATGTGGTACTAGAGATGGTTTACGATTTAGTTACCAATACTCATATATATTACGTATGTATTCGTCATATAGTCGAATAGAGAATCCACAGTCAAAGTAAGAACCCATTTTTACTGATAGGGCTGCTTTTTTACTTAGGAGTAGGTGTGCTAATCAGCAATGCAACTATTGATATGTGGCTATTACAGGCTGCGAGGCATTTCATTTTAGTCCACAGGGGTAGCAACTCATCTGTGGCTTTTTGTATTTAAATTACTCACGTAAAAGTGTTTTAGCGAAACATTTATGTAAAGCTATTTTATTTAAGTGTAACTCTAAAAACCTAAGAGAAGCATAAGCAAACTAAAATATAACACCAATTTAATGATTAAGGTTAACATAATCTACACATTTATACTGTATATACTCTCGGCTCGGTGTATATTAATATCAGTTAGTCATAAAACTCTGTTTTGATAAGCAGCAAAAGTTAAAAATATGTTATTATGTATACGTTACTGTTACGATTATATAATATAAATCTGGTTCTCTTTGTAAGACAGTAACGTCATATTTATTTATTTACTTCATGAAAATATATCTACACTATTTATTATAATCCTACTTTCTGTGATATTATGCCAAGATCGTTGACTGTGTTTCCTTGCTGAATGGCTATACTTAGCTTTTGAGCGAGAAAAAAACCAGCTTCTTATATTAAAGCCAATCAGCTCTTATCATCAACGGCGACGACAAGTCGCGCATACAGTTCTAACATGAATTTAACCGCACTAAGGACTGACACGGACCTTTCAGAGACTTATATTTGCATGATTTCGTTTTGCTTCATTTTACTTACAGTATATCCGAACGGGCTACAATTACTATGTACTCTATTATATATTGTGAAGAATCATAAAAATAAAGCTCATAGCGGTTTTATTGTTGTTGTTAAAGGATCTTCATATCATAGAATTTTTTATTGTGTAGTATAAATTTAAAACCAAAAGAGCAGCTTAATTAATTAATGTAAAAACTTATGTTTTTGGGTAGTTAAAAAAAATCAATAAATATTTAAAAGGAGGAGGCATGTCCAGGAGCGCTTGGTTGGTTTTGCGCAGCATGTTGGTGCGCAGGGTGGGCCGCGCTATGTGCGCAACCGTTAATGCTTCAAGCTGAGTTAGCTGGAAGGGGTCAACGAGCGCCATCAGTTGGCTTAGTGGCAGGTTAGCGATTTTAGCTCGTACACCTTTATCCTTGACTCAGACTCGATTCTAACGGCAACTCCTATATGGAGCAATGTATTGAATTTTATAACTAAGTCTACGTCGTAGAGCCATTATTAGTAGTATAGTTGTAGCACGAATGGGTCGGCTCAACCGGGGAAGGGCCACACTCTCACAGAATACCGGCGTAAAATATTAGCTTAATACTGCTATGTTTTGTATAGTGAATGTAAAGAAACAGAGACTTTTTTTGTTAGAAACGAGGCATTCCATCTTAGTCCTCACGGGTGACAACGCATGTGCATTTTGATTCGTAATCGAGGATAGATTTAGATGTTTATGGACCACAGCAACCACTTACCATCAGGTGGACTGTGTGCTCGTTTGTCAACCTATCCTATAAAAAGTCATTGGAATTATGCAGGGCCCATTAATGTTAAATTTTAATTCTTTTTTTTAAACAATGGCAGAATAAAATGGTTAATAAATAGATCCTCTGGGTTTCGTTATTTTCTTATCTGTTTTTGTCTGTTTTGTCTTCTATAAATTTCTGTCTATTATTTTGTGTTATATTCGACTCTATCAGTGTATTTGTCGTTTTTAGGCTGTTCTTTAAAAGTTATGTAAAGTTATAAAGAGGAGAGAATTATTTTATAGAGGGCTTTGGAGTAGTTAGTCCCCCGAGCTGCTCCAGTGCGTTATTTTTTCAAT
Source organism: Parnassius apollo (assembly GCA_907164705.1). Classification (NCBI taxonomy): domain Eukaryota; kingdom Metazoa; phylum Arthropoda; class Insecta; order Lepidoptera; family Papilionidae; genus Parnassius; species Parnassius apollo. The sequence continues at coordinate 10,454,205 of CAJQZP010000288.1, read as the reverse complement.
ATTGAACTCAGTTTACTCTATTATGCAGTTTTAGATATACTCTTATCTTTTGTCTGAACTCGTGCTAAGATTTCATTTTGGTTTTTTTTAAATACATTTACTCAATATACTTTAATTCAAAAGCATCTTCTACTAAGCACTTTTTGAAATATTCAAGAAAAATACACCAACGCTCAATAAATTTCTACTGCGGATATCTTGAGACAAGCAGCGGCAAGATACTACTATTTTACTCTAAGAGATACTTATTTCACTGAATTATTTTCAGGAGTATGCACACTTGCTTGGCTGACTGCTCGTCTTTGTGGAGGTGCTCCATTACAATTGGGATCAGCTTCGCAAGTTGTGTGTGCAGCTGGATGTGCACTTCTGGCTATTTTGTGTATTATTTTGGCTTTGTGTGTATCGTTTCGATTAAGAACAATAACACATAAAATGCCAGCAGAAAGGAGAACATATCTTAATGATCGGTAAGTTTTTTATTAAATCATTAAAATTCTACTGTAATTCAAAAAATCAGTGCAGCATTTTTATGATTAAATAGACTATAATATGACATGAATGAAAAGTCGAAAAGTTATATTGCCATATTATGTATGTGAGTACTTTTAATTAATTCGCATAAGTTTTCATTCGTTTAGAACTAACAGATTTGTTTTTGCGAATGCAGATACGCAATGTTTCCTTCTCTTCATAATTTGTCCTTAAATTCGAGTTCTTTTTTATGATAAAAAAGAGATCTAGGTGCGACCCGAAAGATCCGCACGACTAACTTCCCAGTGAAAAGAATAAAAAAATATTATATGTTTTAATATTTTACACAATTTTTCATTCTGCACAATAACGACTTCGCCGATTTTTCTCAAAATTTGATGAGGTCTAAGTTATATAATATGCGTTAAATTAAACTGGTCCCATGTCAATATCTCTATTTGTTCTCGAGATACATACGTACATGTGCATACACGGACATCCCCATAAAAACCATATTATTTGACTCTATAGACCTTAAAACGTGAAGATATGTTAAAATAACCAATTTGCAAAATCGGACCAATTACAATAACTTCCCACTGGGAAGTTAACCAGTACGTAGGGTATATGGATATAATGTAAATGTGATTCTACTGAAGTTTTCCTCGTAGCATTGCTGGCAGTATTAAATTTACCCATTTCATTGTGGACTAACAGGCGCCGTATTATTCGGCACACGCTTGTGTTGCTCTTCACAACATCCGCAGCACAGACCACAGGAGTGATGTATGTTCAACCAGGCACACGGCACATAGCACAGGTTGCCGCCTTTTCTGCAGCTGTTTTAGCTAATGTATGTAATTCTATATTCTTATTTTTATAAAAAAATATTTTCTAAAACTTGATATTTATTAAAATATCTTCTATTTTTATCATTGAATACGCTTAAAACCATACTGTTTAAAAATTATAATTATGAACCTCTTGTAGGGCATAGCTATGCTGATTTGCTACGTTATACACGACGACGAGTGTTTACAATCTGCAAAGAGAGTGCTTTCGTTGCCATCTCATCGTGAATGGGAAGACTCACCAGCCGGTGACACTTCACTGAGCTGTCAGTAATTTCAAGTAAATCTATCTTTTTATTCATTATTTCCATAAAGCATCATAGTCCACCAGCGGCGGTCCGGAGTTCCGGCAATGCACTATTTTATATTTTTACATTATTTCATTCACATTTATTACGCAATTTTTTCTCGAATTTAGAGACAATCTCGAGTGTAAACAAAACATCACAATATAAAAAATTGTGTAATACCTATTCAAGCAAATTATTTCAATAGCGTGAATTTATAGTTTAAGCGTTATTGTCGTGTTAATATTAAATGATCATTAAAGAACAACTGTAAAATTTTGATACCATAAAATGTTACGTATTTATACCGTATTATAACTTTTGCGCAACTATAATTGTTTTAAAGAAATACCTTAGATAATATTACCTTATTATAATTAACATCATACCTCACAATAATTTTATGCTAAATAGTTAGTATGATCCATTAACTGTCTAGTTATCATGGGCGGCGGTAGTCACTTAACATCAGGTGAGCCGCATGCTCGTTTGCCCCCTCTTATATAAAAAAAATAACTCGATGCTTTGAACTGGGTAACTTATACCACTTCCTTACCTATTTTTGCTGCCAAATAGAAGTGCCTGCTCGTGTGTTCCGGTTTGAAGGGTATAGAAATTACAGACTACAGACTACAGGTATTCCATTTTAGTCCTCAGAGGTGACAACGCATCTGTAGCTTTCTTTGTTTAAAGCTGGCCGAAGGAAGCCGTGTGTTGCAGCAGGTATTTACCATCAGGTGAACTGTAAGTTCATTTGTCAGTTGATTTTTCATGTTCATAAAAATTTTAAGTGAATCCTAAAGCCATTATTCTTTTATTTGAGACAAATTTAGTTTACTGGGATTTAAAACACGCTGATAACATTTTTTTTATCTTCGTCAGTTTTTCTTAATTCACTCAACCAAAATGATTTATGAGCAAAAATAGATAGTTATGGATTATTCAAGATACATATTTTTTACGATATAATTACTTATCATTTTAAACTATTATTTCATTTCAAATATGAAAACGGCGTATTTATAATGACAGTTTCTTATACTCGTATTTACGCCAATAAGACACACGAAATAAAAGTAGTTTTATTATTTTATAGTGTTTCATTTTAAGTAATTTTTAATACCAACATTTTCTTTTTGTGTTTAAATTTGCATCATTTATAAATGATTTTAGTGTATATAAAACAAAACGGTGAAGTGGAAAGTCGGGGAGGTGTTGGTATGTTGGAATCATCGTCTTCGCCAGTGTCTCCAGTTACGTCATACTGGCGAGCACCAGGCCTTGAAAGTCCTACAGGAATGCATAGGTAATAAGTTAGGAAAAATAATTATATATAAACCTGGTAGATATTAGACATTGAGATTTAGAAGGAAATAACTGGCTAACCACGGCTTTGTAGAGCACCATCCTTGTTACTCATACCTTTGTGACGTTTTGTCGCTGACTTCTAACAGTACGTTTGCACCGAGAAACATCTAACACGTAATGTTTTGAAAAAAAATCGCATACAATAAATCGTACAACATGTTTTGTTGTTGGTGGCGTTTGCACTCACAAAAACTGTGTAAAATTTTCACCAGATATATAAACTTATCTTTCAACATGACAATATTTCTACAAACTTGTTTTCAAACATTTTGTTTCTGTAGTTATAAAGATATAATTTAGTTAAAATATGTAATGTACAATAAACTGTCCAACATATTTCAATACAACATTTTCTTTGACTATGCAAACGCTTTTTGATACATTGACAGAAAACAGTGTTTAAAAACATGTTTTTTCGTAAAAATCACATCAGTGCAAACTCACGGTTAGTTGTTCTACTAAATCGGTCGAGTCCATGGTCTATTTCGAATATATAGGTATAGTTTGTTAAGATCCCAATTTTGAAACGGTAATATGGTATCTTAACAATGAAGTAACCTGTAAACGGTCAATTATACGAATTTGTTTACAGTTGTTTGAAATAATATGCACATTTTATAAAAAAAGGATTTCGTTTTCATATTTAAGTGTTTCCATTTAATTACAAAAAAAACGTAGTTGTTTAAACATCTTATAAGTTAATAGTCTATGAAACCTAATCCGGCAGGTTTTCTTTTTCTAAAGCTTGATGTGCAATATTTACTGCCAGGCTCTGTAATATGAATGCTTCACCATTATGTTCTTAAATTTGTTGAATTTGGGGTAGAATTTACTTTTCTTGATATTTGAATTCTAAACGGATCGATTAACATGTTTAGGAAAACACTTTTCGATCCGTGAGTTCACCTATCGTGATATGATTTTGTTCATGTAACTTTTTCTATGACTATTCTTAAATCTAATCTAATCTTTATTAATAATACCCTAAATAAGTAAAATTTTAATGATTTAGTGAAAATTACACTGCAATACATGTGGTGAAAAATATGTGGGTCAAAACTTTGACCTCTGTTGACTTCAAGTTTCAATTATTGTTTATTCGATAGTTCTTAATATTAATTTTAATTATTTCGACGTCATGTAAATAATTGTAATTAACATTGTTTAATGTAAACGCCGGTGTTGTCAGCTGTAGTAAAAACTTGTCATTTAATAAGTTGTATGATATAAAATATATTAAATATGATGATTTTTTTGGTAATTTCATTATCATACTTATGAGATTTTGGATCGAACGGGGTATTTTTCACATACATATTTTATACAAGCTTCTTGTTTCCGTCTTCTACCTAGACGTCCGTGTAGGTTGGTACCAACACATAATATAGAATATTTCTACCGTCAATCAGCTATGTTTCGGTTTGAAGACTTAAAGAACCTGTATAATATAATAGGTTGTTGGGCATTTCATCTTAGTTGCAACAGTTTAAACAGTTTAAGGCCTGTTAAAGAGTTAATTTCAGGTGGCCGGGTGCTACAGAAGTTACACTTTTGTCACTATAATATTTTAAAATAACAATATAATACGAAATAACAGTGCCGTGAAGTTACATCATATAATACGTATGTATTAAAATATTACGTATTAAATGACATTTTATATTACGTGTCGTATCGTAAGAGGCAACTACAGGAAATATCATAAAAATCATATTATAGTCGTTATAATATTGCCGTAATGATAAAGGTTTACTATGTATGATTAATTATTAAATCCTTCCTATAATGGCAGAGTTCCATGTACAGCAGTGGATTCTAAGAGACTGTAAAAATAACAAGATTAAAATACGTAAATAGCACTTGCTTCATTTAATTGCAGGAGGCAATCAATGCCCGATAGCCGAGCTGATATAGTACGTTGTGTAGAATTCAAAGATTCTATAGCAACCCCGCATCGATTTGAAACTCGACATATCACCAAAACCCATGCAGCTTGCGATCTGATTCCACACTCATCAATCCAGACAGAATACATAGCAAGGGTTTGCTTGGAACTGGGAGTCGTCAACACTCCGCCTCCTAGAGAATCTCCAGTGTCTGTCCTGACGTGTTCTGTGGATTTTGAACCGTACTCGGAAAAACGATTCGATACGTCCAAAGAGTCTTGTTCAATATGCATTCAGTCCAATCCTAATATGTCTAGAATACCATCACCACCTATTAAAAGCTGCTTAAAAAAGAAGGACAAAAATCAGAAATTTACTTCTAGCATTTCACTGCCGTCCATGGACGTGACGTGTGAGGAACCGAAAATGAAATCGGATATTGATCAAGTCAATAGAGAGTGGAAAAAAGCATATGATTCTCCTGAAACAAATAAAATGTTAAGTAAAATATCAAACGATTTAGATTTTTTATTAAATAGGACCCAGGTATTTAGCAAAAACAGTATACATAATTACATGGAAAAAGTCTCAACTTAAAACTTCACGAGAGAAATTGTATTTTAAGAAATAACATTAAGAAAAAATGGAAACAGGGGTGCAGTAGGCCAAACATTAGATGAAATATTTTGTGTATATCATTTGTAAATGTTTAAAATATACTACCTATTAATCTATTTCAAAAATTTTGACAGTAAGAATTGGTGTAAATATTGTGGAAGTGTTCGCTTTAAATATTTAAGTTAATAACAAAAACTGTTAAGAGAATCTTGTTAATGATGAATTATTTTAATATATTTATTAGTTACAAAATAATAATGTAACAATTGTGATCAACGTCTTTTATCCTATTTTTTTGTTAAGCAACGATATCTGCACCCATTAACTACTAGCTAAAAAATCGTGCAGAGCATTTTCATGGACGTACGCCAGTTTTAATTTATTTAATCTGTGGAGCTGTGTGAGTTCTTAATTATTTTTAAAAGACTGAATTTTTTATAAATGGGTACTTACTTAAACAAATAAATACACAAAAAAGAACTTTTATTACTTACGGTTATAGTATATTTCATTAGACTGTGTGCTACGTGGTAATTATTTAATTAATAATTACTTAATAAAAAAGTATTTTATTAACTTTCATTATATCAGTAGCTAATATGAAATAATTAGAGTATAAAATATGTTTAAGCATATTTTAGGTTCTCATTCATGAAGTCATTTTTGGTTATATTTGTAAAAAAAAATATTTTAAGAAAAAACTAACACATTACTTATTACATAATATCTAGTCAAATTTATAAACTCCTTACTTTTAAAAATCACACTGAAGTATATTATAATAATTTACTTTTATGGATAATATTTCATACATCTAACTTCATTATGTATTGAAAGTATATGAAATGAACGTGTACTTCAAAATAATATGTTATTAACTCTGGGAGTTATTATATTGGGAGACTATGGATAACACATGTAGGTGCTTGTACTTGAAATATATTAAAGCGTCAGCAAACTTACAAGTTCTTATTACAACTGAATAATATTTTTAAATAATGAAGATGCGTGAAACTTTGCCGGCTAGTTGCCGCCAAGCCTACCGCCGCTATAATGTAGCGTTTAGACGATATTATAATTTGCAACAGTCATAATGGAATCTCTATATAAACGATAAAAAGTGAGATAAAGAGTAGAAAGATAGTGAGGAGGAGCAGATATTTTAAAATACAAATCAAGTTCACTCTATTATACACACTTGAAGTAACGATTTCATATTTAGAACAGTATTTAAATTAAATCATTAAATTATATTTAGAAAAAATATATCCATTTATTAGTATCAGTTTATTTTATTCATAAAATAAGTAAAATTTGATGAAATTATTTAATATTTTGGGCCAAAAATTTAACTATGTAAGCTGTACATATTATATTAATTGTAAATATTGTTAAGATTATTATGTACGAATTAAAATTTAAGTTAATGGAATACAATATATTTTTGTTTAAAATAAATTTTTTACCATTCGCATAATGTTTTATTTATTAACAGTCTGTTCAGCGAGTATTTCAGTTTTTTTTAATGTCCTGTTGTTATAACGTCATATTGCTTATGAAATGTATTATGATTTTTGCGGATCCAAATATACGCAAATAAACATATTATATCTGATTAAAGTTATAAAAATGCTTTCTTTATTGTTTGAGATCGCAATATAGTTGGTGTCAGTTACTAAAATCCTGTAATTAGTAATTTCAGATAAAATATTTTTAATTTTCGACAAGCCGATTTTGTCACGATCTTATCCTGCATCGCCGAGCAAGTACTTTAACTTAGCATTTAACATCGCATTTAACAATTTTAGTGATGCCGTTGGAATCTAGCTCATATTGCCCGTAGATAGAAAGGTATATAGGAAGCGGCGAGGTTTAGATCCCACTTTCTATATTTGACGACATTAATTCTGCCCTATCGGTACATTGCAAATTCAGTAGTCAATAATTGGTAGAGGCATAAAGCAAGTTCGTAGACTACGATTATTGTGTATGCATAACAATAACCTACAATATAGCCCACTCAACATTGACCAACGCTCATAACATGCACGTTGATGAAATGTATTTTCTTTTAAATTCTTAACACTTTCTCTTAAAATTCGAGGAGATTTCAAATTTTAATGATAAAGGTGTTAAACTAAAGTAACTTAAAAAAAATTAGTGCCTTCACAATACTTCTTACTTCGTAATAAAATTAGAAAATTCTTTGCGCATGCATTGCTTCGCTAGACTAGAGACGCGCCAGACTAGACGTTGATTTTTTCTAATTTTTCTAATATTTACTAGTATTGCTTCATTTTAAATGAAAATAAATCTTTCGTGATACAAAAGCTATATAATAGCTTTGAAATATTTTTGTAAAATAATTTCATGCACATCTTGTCAATAAATAAACAAAAAAATTGAATTTTATTTTTCGATACGTTTTCTCAACGTATTTAAATAAACATAAGAATTCAGCTTACTAGCATATATGTATTATACGAATTTGAAAAGACAATACACCTACATATTATGTTACATGGATATACTTTAAATTGGCAGGGAAAGAATATCCACTATGCCTTATGTCCTGTAAGTGTTGTAAGAGGTGACAGAGGGAAGCAAACGAACAGGTTGGCAACAGCCTCTTTCTAACAACAGTTGAAAAGAAAAAAGCTGTGGTCAAAATAATAAAGACCAAATCAAGGGGAACGTACTAGCGTACAAACATAGGCGTAAAGATTTTTGTTGGTTCTGGAAGTATGTTAAGTAGTTTAATCCTAGAGCAGATACCCTAGTGAGCGTTGGGGGTGTAAATGAGCTGGCGAATATAGCAAATATTTTAAGGTTTATGATGGATATCCCTTCCAAGTGACCACGAAACTGCACGTCACTCGATATGTCGACGCCGAGGATTCCGATACTGGCTGAGGCAACAAGGGGAGTGCCTTGAAACTGAGGGGATACGACAAAGGGGTTCTTTTTAGCGGTTAACGCGCAAACTTGTGTCTTCTGGGGGTTAAACTGGACTAGATTTAGTCGCCCCCAATCCGAGACTCTGTCCAGCAGAGACTCGACTTCAGACACAAGTTTGTCCCGGCACTCGGAGACGTTTTCCCGAGAAATATTGGCTCGGCCGGTGTAAAGAGCATCACCAGTGCTGTCATCTGCATAGCAATGAATGTTACGGGTACGCAACATGTCATTGATATGCAGAAGAAACAGCGTTGGCGATAGCACACAGCCCTTTGGAACACCAGCGTTAATAGGCTTGCAATCGGAGCTTGCACCGTCTACAACGACCTTGATGCTCCGATCTGCAAGAAAGCTGGTGATCCATGTAGGTTTGCTGCCAATCAAGGCTATAGACCGGCAACCGTATTGGCGGTCACTAATCAGCTGGTGATCTTCAAGGTACCTCATGAACTGGCAGTTTACAATGGACTCCATTGTTTTGGAGAACAAGGAGGTGATGGCGATTGGCCGGTAGTTGGACGGGTCAGAGCGGTCGCCTTTTTTAGGGATCGGGTGGACGTAAGCCGTCTTCCATGATTTTGAGACTACGCCTAGGGAGTAGGAGTACCAGAAAAGACTCGTTAAAACCGGTGCCAACTCTGGAGCACACGTCCTCAGCACAATTGGGGGGATTCCGTCAGGCCCACTCGACTTGTGGATGTCCAGGGAGAGGAGTGCTTTGCGAACCGAGCGCTGTGTGAAGTGCACTTCCAGCATGGAGCACTCACACCGCGGGATGATCAGCGAAATACTCCCCCCCGTCATCGAGAGTCGAGTTAGATGCAAAGAAAGAGCCTAGAAGATCGGCTTTCTCCTTTGCGGTATGGGCCAGTGAGTCGTCCTCCCTGTGCAGAGATGGAAGAGATGGCTGACAGAAATTCCCCTGGACAGCCTTGGCGAGAGACCAGAATGCACGGGTTCCAGAAGGAAGGCGAACTAGTTTCTCGCCAATTCTGCTTATGTGCTCTGACTTTGCCTTGGCAATGACTCTTTTGAAGGATCTAGAGGCGGAATTATACTTCTTTTTTTAGAGCGCTGGTGTTTACATCCCGGGACGCAGATGCATCAGCCCAGGCTTGGTAGCACCCCTGCTTATAGCATGATGCTATTTTACAGGTGCGACCAAAACCATGGCTGAGACTTGCCTCCAATGGGCACCACAGAGGAAGGAATAAAAAGTTCTATACCCTGAATTAGAGCGAGCGGCGAGAAGCAAACCCGCCCCCAATGGTAGGATGCAAAGAAAGACCGCATACCATCCCAATCGGCTGACCTATAGTGCCAAACACGGCGGCAGCCTGCAGAATGCAACCGCGATTTCAGCGTGAGTGGCACCACACTCCGGACCAGATAATGGTCCGAGGAGCCTAAAGGGGCGTCGACGGAAATCTGATATCCGTCCGGGTGAGAGGTCAGCAGAAGGTCCAACAGGGAAGGTGCATGATCCTCCACATCTGGAATCTGCGTAGGCGAAGTAACCAGTTGTGTCAGACCATATGCCAAGGCAAAATCATGAACAGATCTCCCCGCATGATCGGTTAAACGTGAACCAAGCCATTCGGCGTGATGGGCGTTAAAGTCGCCGAGGATCACGATCTCTGCGGAGGGGATCTGCTGTAGCAACGAATCTGCAGCCATTTGGACGTAGTCGAATAGTCGGTCTGTTTCGGCATTACCGCTATGGGACCTATAGAGGCACCCGTAGACGCGCGGATGGTCGTCGCTGTCTACGCGTAGCCAAAGGATGGACAGGTCCGAACCTTCAAGTCTGCCGAGGCGTCGAGAGCAGATGTCCTCTCTGATTTAAACGCAAACTCCAGCCCGAGGCACAAAGGAGTGTTCCAGTTTGTACCCCGGGTAGGAGAGATACGAGACATCAGCCGGAGAGGACACCTGCGTCTCGGTCAGAAAGAGCAGAGCCGGCCTCGCCGTCTCGAGATGGTAGTGGACGGCGTTTAGGTTAGAGTGAAGTCCCCTGATATTGCAGAAATTCACGGAGAGCATGGCAGGGGTCGCCTTGGTCTTGTTGCTCCGTTTGCCCCGAGCAGTTGTAGTCTTGAGCGGAATTTTGCCCCCCCCCCCCAGAATACGCGGGGTAGCCTGAGCACCCACGCTCAGAAGTGGAGAAACATGGTCGTGGATGCTCAGCGAGGGATTCTCCAGGGGTGCTGGTACCCTCCTGGGGTAGTCGATCATTATTTAATTCCGCTACCATGTTGATGGGAGGGGGGGATTTGGGCCTCCGGCCACCTGCACTCACCAGACGAAACGCGGAAGCAGAGCTTCCACTTCACGCCGGTATTCTGTGAGGTCGTGGTACCACCCCGGTTTGAGCCGGCCCATACGTGCAACAGCAAAGCTGCCGCGTGGCTCTACCACTGTTAAACCTAAAATAATTATAGGGAATATAAGGGAAGGCCAAATTGGCCTCTAAAAAGCTTGGCGTGCTCAGCAGAGCGGGACAGTATTTCATGCCGGCACACCGCCTGCAACTTTACAAGGCGCAGGTTCGGCCGCACATGGAATAATGTTCCCATCTCTGGGCTGGGGCTCCCCAGTACCAGCTTCTTCCACTTGACCGCATCCAGCGCAGAGCGGCTCGAATCGTCGACGACCGAGTGCTTTCCGATCGGCTCGACTCACTGGCGCTGCGAAGAGATGTTGCATCTCTTTGCGTATTTTATCGCATCTATCACGGGGAGTGCTCTGAGGAATTGTTCGGATTAATCCCAGCCGCCAAATTTCATGAACGCACTACACGTCAAACGTCCCGATACCATCCACACCATCTGGATGCTTGGCGGTCCACCACTGTACGTTTCACAAGGAGTTTTTTTCCACGTACAACCTCTCTGTGGAATAGTTTACCACCGGCGATTTTTCCGGACCGATATGACCTGGGGACCTTCAAGAAAAGAGCTTACTCCTTTCTAAAGGGCCGGCAACGCACCCGCAATTCTCCTGGTGTTGCGGTTGATCATGGGCGGCGGTAGTCACTTAACATCAGGTGAGCCACGTGCTCGTTTGCCCCTTCTTCTATAAAAAAAAGGTCAATTCCGGATTCAGTCGCCTTTACAGTCACCTGTTGAAGTTGATGCTGAGGTTCATCACCAGACTGGGCAACAACTCATGCTTCCGATCGCATCACCGCAAGGGACAGTTTTTTAGTTTTGATAAAAGGTAGGACTGCAGGAAAGTCACCTTGTACCGATTGCTTTAGCATCGAGCACGTTCAGCACGATTGCCCGCGCTTACCTAGACTACTGGCGCTCTTGTTCTCTAGATTACCCTATATATCAGGTGCCATAATTTGCCGAAAAAGCTGATGAGAAGAGCCGTGGTTCCAATTTCGAAAAACAAAACCAAAGATGTTTTGGATACGTGCAACTATCGGCTCATTTCATTAGTGAATACTGGGGTTGAGATACCTGACAGTATGCTTGAAAGACATTTAAAATTAAATATTAAGTCAAATAGTGCACAATTTGGTTTTAGACCACATTTATCCAATGAGTGTGGAATACTGTCACTAAAGCGCTTTGTGCGGTATAATGCTATAAGCAACATGCCAGTATATGCGGCCTTTCTGGATCTTGGCTCAAAGGCTTTTGGCGTTGTCATTTTTCACACATACTGTGGGAAAAATGCGAAAGGCTGGTCTACCCGTCACGTACATTAGCGTTTTAGCTATCGGTACGATTATCAAATTAATCAGGTCAGGTGGTATAATGCTCTGTCGGACGAGTATAGATTAGAATGCGGTGTGAGGTAAGAGGGGGTTAACCTCACCTACGCTTTTTAATCTGTATATACATACACTGATTTATAGACTCGGAAGTGGAAGTCTCGGCTACTCTACTGATATAATCTGCATAAACAATATCAGTACCGCGGACGATATAGTGCTTCTGAGTCCATAAGCCAGAGCACTCAGACGGCTTTGTTTATATGTGAGGTTTATATAGAAGCCCACGGTCTTAAATATAAAGTTGCGAGGAGTGAGTTCAGTCTGAGTCAAGGTGGGTACGAAGAAACCTAATTTCGTACCACCCGTAACTTTAGTGGGTGTAGCACTTAAATTAATAACTGAATTTAAGTACCTCAGCCATGTGGGTACCGAAGATTTAAAAGATGATAAAGACATAAAAATAGAAAGGCCAGCATATTGCAGCGGACAGCTAGCGCCCTGGCTGTCCGCTGCAATATGCGGGCTCGCCGCGCCGGATCAAACGTTGAACAGTCGAGGTAAAACTTATTTTCATTTAAGGCCTATTGCCAATCCCTCTAACTGCCGCCTTGTGGATCAGATTTACGCGGTAGGCATACAACACCCTACGTATACAATATAATAACGGTTTCAGATTATTTATGGGGCTCCTACGTTTCTGTAGTTCATCAGGTATGTTTGTTGAAGCCCAAGTAGACAATTTTTTGACACTTATTTGCAAAATAACTGCGTTTCTAACGCTAATAGCCTTCTTAATGTAATTAGCAAAAAATCTTAATGTGTTTGTTGAGGCACTGGGGACATGTTCATGTCCATGTAACCTGTGCCTCGGAGAGGCACCTCAACTATTTAAAGTTATATTTATTTAATTTATTACCTACTTTAACTAACATAGATTTTAAGGCTTTTTCTGTTTATCTGTAACAAATTAGGGCCTGCAAGGAAGTATTTATTATTATTATTTGACGAAACTTTCAACGATTTGTCATATTTACCACACTATGTAGGTAGATTTGCGATCAGTATTCATCATCATTATCATTACTGCCCTGCACAAGTCTACTGCTAAGTATAAGCCTCCGCAAGGAATGTTACAAACGCCCCAAGGAATGCTACAAATGCCGAGAGCAACCTGTAAAAAATTGACGATGTAAGCATCTCATATTATCCTGTTTACTCCTTCAAGATGGGACTGATTTTTTTTTCAAGAACAGTGAAAGAAAGGTCGAAGTTCTGTCTCTAAACTTTATTTTATATTTTATTAACCCGTTTATTTTTTATTATCGTTAAACTTGATTGATGGATTTCTAACAATGATGGTTTAAGATAGCATTACCTACGCTACCTTATAATGACGACATTTAAGATTTTTAATATAATTTATTTGCGGAAAAAACAGCATTCAACATACAAATATTTTGATAGGTTCTATTTAAAAAAACCTTCACTTGTCAATTTAATATTAATATAATTTAGTAAACAGTTTTTTTACCTCTAACTAGATGGAGTGACGACCTGGTAAGACATGCAGGAAGTCGATGGATGCAGGTGGCTCAGAACCGTGCTTTGTGGCATTACTTGGGGGAGGCCTATGTTCAGCAGTGGACTTTTGAAGGGCTGTAATGATGATTATGAGACAGTTTTTAGTTAGTGGCACAATATTTTAATCAATGGAGGACACTTTATTCGTTTCTGATACATAAATTGTTCGTTAATTCAAAGGCCCACCATTAGTGTAATAATTTTAACAGCTAGTCTTTGCGCCGGTTGCTAGTCACCGTCGCGTTGCTTGCAGGCTGTAGCTATTCGTCTGTGAAAATCGTTGCGAGTCACTCTTATGGAAATGCACCACGTGAAACTTACAAACGAATGGTTTTGTTTTTTTTGTACAAATAAAATTTAAAGTTACACACTATTAACAAACATGAACCTGCTGTAGCATTAATAAATAAAATGTTTCAATTCCGTTGAACATATCCTCCATATCAACAAGCCGATTATTTCCAGCATGTTTTAAAAAATGAATTGAAGCTTAAAGTTATGGTTTTTCGACAACGAAGACTATTTTTTAAATTGCATGCCTATTTACCTTTACTGAAATACTACTACTGTTACAAAGAATATCGTCTGAGAAATGACTAAATATTTGTGACATTTGCTGTTGAGAATTTGCTGAGTGACACCACAGTCCGTGGTGTCCATGTGAGGTGAAGTTCTTAAATGAACTGCATCCGTGACTTATCGCCGCTGCTAATGACAAGAAGGGAAGTTCCGAAACGAAATTTTTTGAAATGAAAATATCTTTCGGAATACACTATAAAAAAACTACAATTTAAAAATATTTCTTAACAACCCAAAAATAGTTTTTACAACTTTGTGACACTAAGAAGTTTTCAATTCTGACGTGCAGTCTGAATGAGAGTTTTTTTTTTTCACTCAAAGGCTAAGTTTTCAGTGACGAAACACAGAAATAGTTTTGGCTCTATACCACGACGAATAAGATTGTATGATAATTTGAGTTTTTAGTTTGATTATTTTTGTATCACTTTTTTGTTAGTCTCCCCCCTTCCCCGTGACCATAGGTGGTGTAAAGAGCACAAAACGTCAAGAATGTAAAATATGTTTATATATGCGATAAAATCCGAAAAAACTAATTTTATGTAACCATAGTTGAGATTAAAGAAATCTAACTGTTAAAAAGTGTTACGGAGTCGTAATATTTTTCAACAATTTGACATAGAATACAACGTATACAAATTCCTGTTCGATCCAAAAAGGGCTTACATGTAAATACAGATTTAATGTTATTTTATATAATATTATATATGTATAATATACATAATATAAATACATAATAATTTAATATAAAATAAATATTTTATATTAAATTATTATGTATTTATACATAATAATTTAATATAAAATAATATAAATTTAATTTAATATAAAAGGTTATAACAGTAACAGCCTCGTAAAAATGTTGATCAGTCTTCCACTAGATGGAGCCTGGTAAGAGATGCAGGAAGTTGATGGATGCAGATGGTTCAGGATCGTGCGCTGTGGCATTCTTTGGCGCAGGCCAATATTCTGCACTGGACTTATAGTGGGCTTTAATGACGATTATGATGATAATTGAATGAGTTAAACGTAAATCATAAATACAATAACGAAAAAAATGTAAATTAAAATTTCCCCTAAAATGAGCTAACTTTCTTTTTTAATTAAAGTTGGTAAGAATTACGTTGCACATATTCGCTCAATAAAATAAAATGATGTGACTCATCTAGTTTGAAGAACACCTCCTATGCAAATCAACGCCTGTTTCTATTAATTAACTTTCTTCTGTTTGAATAAGGGTGTAATGAGCACATAGCCCACTTGATGGTAAGAAGATTCTATGGCATGAGCCATGGATTTTATATATCTACGTCCATATTTGATAAAGACACAATATGCAGTTGCCTGAGTACTAAGATGCAATAATGTCTTGTTTTCGGTAAAAAGGACATTGAAACTTTCAAAATCTGGCTTAGAAAAATTGTACTCCGCAGCAAATCCGACTATTTTTATAGAATATGTTCACCTAATGGTGTGTATTGGGGCACATAGAAATCTATATTTATTTATGTACCTAAATGCAGAAGCGTTGTAACTCCTAAGGACGCAATAAATGAAATGCAATGCCCCGTATCCAGTAAAAATAGTTTCCTGTTTTTTTTTAAACTAACAATAAGTATCACAGAAACGTTAAGCTGCTATTTTACGCCAGTGTTATGAGAGAGCGTGGTTTTTCCCTGGTCGAGCCGACAGTCTGTGTTTTTGCAGGGGCGCAAATCAAAGGTACCGTGAGAGATCTTAAGCACTGCCGCCGCCGCCACTTCGTTGCGTTTACATGCCGATCACCTGAAATGGCACATGCTTAAATACATGCTGTATGTTAAAGAGCTGTAGTTTTGTACAGAAAATGTACGTTAATCAAAAACTCAAGATTATTATAACCTATTTACGTACCTGCATAAGAGTGAGTACAAGAATGTAGCAGTTCTTGAGATTGTTGAGTGCAGTGCGACGGTTTCAAATGTGTGTTACTGATAATGAATGCTGACTAAAACCACAGAATAAATAACAGTGATAACGTATAAGCAAGAGCCATTGTATTGATTGTCTTTCTTGAGTAATTACTCAGTATCTACATAAAAGATCTGCATTGTTTTTGTTTCTGCTTTTGCTTGCTGAGTTTTCAAAATCCCCATACTTTTTATTTATTTAATTGAATTACATAATATATTAAAACATCACCGAGTGATACCGAATAACACTTTCACGGATGTGGCTGGACTCATTTACATCAAATATTTTTATATTTAACTAGTAATGCATATCGGTTATGCACGGGTGATACCAATATGTACCGGATTCAGTAGTAAATCCAAACTATCCAGGTACCCAATGAAACACAAACAATAAATTTAATTAAAATCAGTGCAGCAGTTACGAAGGAGACAAACACACGTCCAAAAGAGTTTTAAATATAATATTGAAGATGGTAAGATATAACTCTAACATGGTAGAGATTATCAGCTACAAATTATATTTAAACTCAGATGTATAGTTGAATTAAAAGTGACAGATAACGAACATTGTTTAAAATCATTGTATTCCTTATAATTCCTTTTATTACTTAAAGACCTATTGTAAATATTTCTCGAATTATTATTTTCTTTGCGGGTGTCTTTTCGAATTATTTCAACGATAAATTCGTTTGAGATCTTCAAATAATAAAAATAAAAAAACTCGACATTGGCTTGCTCTGCTCCTTATAAATATAATATTGAAGATGGTAAGACTTAAACTCTAACATGGTAGAGATTATCAGCTACAAATTATATTTTGTAGCTGATAAGTAAGTTGGGGGATAAGTCGCTCGCGTCCGTAGGCTCTGACCACCTATTCCTAGGCCCACCCTACACGTGTCCCCCGGGTGGTGCTAAATGAGCGACAAGCCGATAGCACAGACTCGGCTCCACGCCCTGGTAGAGGCGTAAAATATACCACCCTTTATCCGCACCATGAGGAACAATATAATAGAAATGGCCTCGAGTTCCCGGCGCCCCTTTAATGGGGCAGGGGTGCGAAGAATCTCCGGGAGGAAAACCGGCGACGAGGTTCGCCACCCGTCACGTTCTGTCTCCCGGAGAGGCGAAAAGTGGATTGCAGAGGTCCGTCTGGCTACGTTGAATGTATGTGGGGCAATGAATGATAAAATGGATGAAGAATGCGATATGATGAATGATAGAGGAATAGATGTGTTATGTGTAAATGAGACGAAAAGGAAGGGAAAGGATGTCACTACACATGGCATGTATACCGCATACTGGTCTGGTGTAGACGAGATCGAGCGGGCATGCCAGGGAGTAGGTATCATCCTTTCAGAAAGAATGGGCCAATGTGTGAAAGAGTATGAATGTAAGCCCAAGACTGCTGTGGATACGAATGAAAGTGGGCTTAAAGAAGTTGTTTGTGTTAGGGGTCTACGCCTCAGACATGTCTAAGCCCACTTATATCCGAGAGCAGTTTTGGGAAATGGTAAGGATGGTGTTAATGGAGTGTAAGGGAAATGAAAATATTATTATGCTAGGAGATTTTAATGGAAGGGTTGGGGTGAGGAGGCTTGGTTATGAAAGGATATTGGGAACGTTTGGTGATGAAAGTATAAATGAGAATGGTGAAAGTCTCCTCACCGTATGTATGGAAAAGAATCTTTTTGTGACGAACACTTGCTTTCGCCACAAGAGGATTCACATGTATACTTGGGAAAGAGGTGACGATAGAAGCATGATAGATTTAATAATTGTGGATGAAAGATTGAGGGGCGCAGTTGTAGATACAAGGGTTTACCGGGGTTCTAACGTAGGAACGGATCATTATTTGGTTCTATGCCGAATTAATGGTCTATTCAGGCGTTGGCGCCATCGGTCATCTGTGTCTACCACTGCGTTACAGCGTATTAGAACAGAAAGGTTACAAGATGAAGGTGAGAAAAAGAAGTTCAAATGTAGACTGAAAGAAAATATAAGTGGTTTGGATGAATTATGTATGAAGGAGTTAGACTTGGAGAATGTATGGCAAAATGTAAAGAAAGGTTTAGTGGATGCAGCAACCGAAGTATGTGGTGTTAGTAAGAGAAAGAATGAAAGGAAAAATAATACGTTATGGTGGGATGATGAGGTAAGTATGGAAGTTGAAGCAAAGAAGAGAGCATGGCTAGATTTACTAGCAACAAAGGCTGGTAATTCTAGCGGTACGAATGATGATATTGAAAGAAAAAAGGCAGTCTTTAGACATCTTAATAAGAGAGTAAAAGAAGTAGTTGAAAGAAAAAAGCAAGAAAGAACGGATAAGAATGATAGAAGAATATCGGATAATTTCCAGGCAAATATTAAAATGTTCTGGAAACTTGTAAGAACTGCCAGGGGACATTCAAAACAGCCTATGATGAATGCTATAAGAGACGAGAATGGCTATATTCTGAATGATGAAGTTTTGAGTTTAAAGAGATGGAAGGAATATTTTGAAAGTGTGTTTATGAGTGAGGAGACAACGTGTGTACTAAGTGAAGTAGAAATTCCGAAAGAAGAGGAAAGAGGTAGCGAGATTAGTGTAGGTGAAATAATGAAAGCAATGAAAAGCATGAAAGCAGGTAAGGCTGCCGGATATGATAGAGTTTCACTCGAAATGCTAAGGGCTGGAGAGGAAGTGGTGGCAGGCCTGCTGCACACCTTGTTTAATTTATGCTGGGAACTGAAGCGGGTACCGGTAGACTGGTGCAAAGCCGTGATAGTCCCAGTATATAAGGGAAAAGGGTCGCAGCAGGACTGTAAAAACTACCGTGGCATCAGCCTTCTTAGCATTGTGGGAAAACTGTATGCTAAGGTACTGATTGAAAGGGTCATGAAAGAAACTGATGGAAAAATTTGGGATGTGCAAGCAGGATTTAGAAAGGGAATGGGATGTACAGATCAAGTCTTTTCCATGCGCATGATCGCGGAGAAGTTTTTGGCCAAAAACCAAAAGGTTTTTTGTGCGTTCATGGACTTGGAAAAGGCCTATGACAGAGTGAATAGGGATGTGCTATGGCAAACACTGAACTCATTTGGGTTGAGCGCTGGCTTGATACGGGCATTGGAGTCCCTTTATAGGGACTCTAGTGCTTGTGTTAGGATCAACGGGGTCTACTCGGACTGGTTTGACATCCATAAAGGTGTCAGACAGGGCTGTGTAGCTTCCCCGTGGCTGTTCAACCTATTTATGGACAGTTGTTTGCAAAATTTGAAAGTTGAAGAATGCGGATTAAGAATGGGTGAGTTAACCGTCAAATGCCTTTTGTACGCCGATGATCAAGTTATACTTGCGTCGTCGGCGGCCGAGTTGCAAATGATGGTTACATTAATGAACAGATCATTAAAAGAAAGGGGTATGAAAGTGAACGCAAGTAAGACGAAGGTTATGGTTTTTGAAAGAGAAGAAAGTAAAACGATTTGTGAAATAAGAATAGAAGGGGAGTTGATCGAGCAAGTAGATGAGTTTGTATATTTGGGCTGCGTATTTAGCAGGGATGGGAGATATGATAAGGATATAGAACGACGAGTGAATGCGGGAAATAGAGTAAATGGGGCCCTGCACTCTATTGTGAAGAGTCAAAATGTGTCGAAAAAGGCACGTATGGCAATTCACAATGCTGTGTTGGTCCCTACTTTAACATATGGTAGTGAAAGTTGGGTGTGGCAGAAGAAGCACGAGAGTAGAATGAACGCAGTAGAAATGCGGTCGTTAAGGAGTATGTTAGGGCTGAATCTTAATGACAGGGTAAGAAATTGTGTAATAAGAGAAGAGTGTGGTTTGCAAGATGATGTTGTGACCAGGATTAAGAAAGGAATGCTTCGGTGGTTTGGTCATGTGGAAAGAATGAATGAGGAAAGAGTGACAAAGAAAATTTATGTTGCAGAAGTGAATGGCAGAGTCGGAAAGGGACGTCCTAGGCGAAAATTTATCGACCAAATTGGCGATTTATTGAAAACGGGCCAAATTAGGAGTACCCTTAACCGACGAGCATGTATGCGGAGGTGTATGGATGTGAAGGAGGCGAGAGAGGTGTGTCAGGATCGTGCCAAATGGAAGTCTGTAGTCTCTGCCTACCCCTCTGGGTGACAGGCGTGAGTGTTTATGTTATGTTATGTTAAATTATATTTAAACTCAGATGTATAGCTGAATTAAAAGTGACAGATAACGAACGTTGTTTAAAATCATTGTATTCCTTATCATTCCTTTTATTACTTAAAGACCTATTGTAAATATTTCTCGAATTATTATTTTCTTTGCGGGTGTCTTTTCGAATTATTCCAACGATAAATTCGTTTGAGATCTTCAAATAATAAAAATAAAAAAACTCGACATTGGCTTGCTCTGCTCCTTCTGTTTTGTTTTTTGATCTTTCTTTTCATTTATTATTTACAATAAATAATAAAATGAATACTCGCAACGCCAAGATGCGTAAGATGGGGTACCAACTCCAGCTTGCACTCCAAGCACTTAAAGCGTCCAAGGAGCCAAACTGTTGCTTGAGCGAGCACATCACTATTAGTTTATTTTACGGCTTTTTCAATTCGTAAGCAAAAGACCACGTGTCACCAAGCGTCTATAAAAATATTAATCGTCATTTTTATGTAAATTTAGGCAGTTATGTACAAAACGGCATCCCAACTTCGGGGTGCACCAAGGGATAAAAGTTAGGATTCTTTTTTATTTCTCATTTTTTGTTAAAATAAAATAATAATTATGTTTCTTTGATTACATTCTGTGATTGTAAAATCACGAACAATGTAACGAGTTATACTCTGCATGCATTATAACTGCACTATAACTTGTAAAAAGTAGAATGTAAGCTAAGATTAGGATTTCGTAGACACCGATGATTGACATATAAATAACTAATTAATACGCAATACTATAATAATAATGTGCGCATTTTTATGTCTTTACTTTTTGGTGCTATTAGCACCAACTGCAAGTCTAGTTGGTTAATCTTGGTAATATTTTTCCAAAGTGCCTCGTTGGTCTAGTGATTGTAAATGTGAATACTGATCAAGAGGTTCTGGGCTTGAATCCAGTTAAAAAAAAATTCAAAAACCACACTGATAAACAAACCAAAACCTACCGAGGTCGCTATCCGTTGATTATTATCCGTTATAAGAAAAGTTATTGTTTATAAAACTTCTATTCTATTTATAATATGTATATAATATATATATATATATATATATATATATATATATATATATATATATATATATATTGTATAAGTATAAATTAAGTTATATCCCACCATCGGTCACCAAAAAGTGGCCGATAGTAGGTTATTTAACATTTAGGTATTTTGATTCCTTGTACATGTCGCAATATGTACTTAACATAATTTTTGTATACTTGAATGTTTTTTCTAAAACCTGTTTATTAAAGACTTTTATTATATATTCTATGTACATAATAATTGCGACCATAAGTTTTCCTACGTACTAAAATTACATGATAATAAAATAAAACAATACAATTATTTAATTTTATATTTATTTCCCTCTTGTAGACCTTTAAATAATAGTTTACAATTAGCTAGCGGTTAAGACTAAACATAAAATATTGGAATCACATTGAATGACCACATAATTAATACTAAACGATGGTCTACATTTACGTTTATACCGTCTATAAGTCACTTAAGTCTGGTTATAATAAACAATTTAATATTTGATTAAGTTCTATTTGCACCGTTTACATGGCGCAGATCGCACATTAAGAGTCTAAGAAATTATTTAATTAATAATAAACTAACTAAGAATATTACTAATAGATCTTATTGGCTTAAGTAAAATTTTTGAATTTTAAATTAAATTAAAATTCGTACAAAAAGTTTCTTCTTCTTCTCAACACCTTTTAAAAACTTACTGCTCATAAAAGGGAGGGATGGCCCTAATATCCACTTCGGCAGCTGAATTTTTAATTCTAGTATTTGCAGACATCTCGCACGCAGATGTTGGATGCTACATTCCTTCTACAATTTGGAAATTTTTATCTATTGATTAAAACTACTTTTACGGATTTTATCGCGTTTTATTTATATTAATTTTAATACCCGACGTTTCGGGTGCTTTCCAGCACCCATGGTCACGGGGTACTGAGGTGACTGACGTCCCGATGTCAAAGTTAACCCGGAGTACCTTCAACTTTTTAATTATTGTCTTTGGTCCGATCTACGCAGAATGAACTAACTGTATTTTGAAGTCTTGCAGTGGTATGTTTGGGTTTAGTTTTAATTTTATTAATTATAGGATCCCAAGCAGGTGGTAGTACCCAGCCTCCTTCTCTATTGAAATTAGGATGTTTTTTAATTTCAATAGCCTCACGTATCATCCTTGGTAGGAATCGATGTTCTTTCGCGAGGATTTGTGGTCTATCAAATCTAATGTAATGGTTGGGGCCATCTAGAATATGATCGCAAACTGCAGACTTCCCGGAACGTTGATGCTTCACGTCAGCTATGTGTTCTTTTACGCGGGTTCTAATTGATCTCTTTGTTTGCCCTATATATGATAGACCACAATCACAATCAAGCTTGTACACTCCTGCATCTTGTAGAGGAATATGACACTTGACGGATGGTAAGAACTGACTAATCTTCTTCGGCGGCTTGTAGAATGTTCTAATAGAAGCTCGCTACAAGATGTAGCCAATCTTGTCTGTGACACCTCTGACATATGGTAGTATAGCAGGCACACGCTCGAATGTGGCCGGCTTCACTCGGTCACTGTGACGGAGGCGCGGGACCCGAAGCTTGTTATCGTGCAGTACCTGCTTGACGTGCTGAAGCTTGGCGGCCAGGTGTTTGCTGTCACAGATCCCTCGTGCTCTCTAAAACAAAGATTTGCCCACGGTAGCTAACTGTGAACGATGATGGTGAGATTCACCATTTAAGTATCGGTTTGTATGGGTCTTTTTTCTATACACAGTATGACCTATGGTGTTGTTAGGATTTCGGATGACTAACACATCTAGGAAAGGTAAGGAATTATTTGCCTCTAACTCCATAGTAAATTGAATTTTAGTGTTTATAGAATTAAGATGTTCTAAAAATGCAGTTACTTTGTCTGATGGTAAAATTGTGAAAGTATCGTCTACGTACCGCTTGTAGAACCTTGGGGTAACAGGTGCAGTAAGGAGGGCTTTCTCCTCAAAGTCTTCCATGAATGTATCGGCGACAATGGGAGATACAGGTGAGCCCATCGCAACACCATCTACTTGCTTGTAAAACTCTTCCTTCCACAATAGATAGCCAGATGTAAGGCAATGTCTTAGTAGTACTGCATATTCTGGTGGCATGTTATTTTCATCTAGTTTCCTAGTTATAATTGAGATGCAGTCTTCAACAGGTAGACATGTAAATAGAGACTGAACATCAAAACTGACCATGGTTTCATTGTCAGCAAGACTTAGGTCTTTTATCTCACTGACAAAATGATATGAATCCTTAGTATGTGCTCTTGTGTATCCTCTGAGTGGTGATAATATTTTGGCTAAGTGTTGAGCCAATCTGTAAGTTGGCGAATCGATTTGACTCACTATTGGACGTAATGGAGCGTTAGGTTTGTGTATTTTTGGTAACCCATACAACTTGGGAGGTTTTGCACACGAAGGTATCATCGAATTGACGTCTAGATTCAATTTCTCGGAGTATTTCTTAATTAGATCGCTAGTTATTTTAAGCGTATTAGTTGTAGGGTCTGTTTTGACCTTACGGTACGTACTTTCATCCGACAAAAGTTGTTGTATTTTAAAATTGTAATCCGACGTATCCATTACAACCGTAGCATTTCCTTTATCTGCGCGGAGAATCGTAAGGTCTGGTTTGTTGCGTAAGGTTTTTAACGCGTTAAATTCATTTTTGGGAAGATTTAATTTCGGCGCTGTACTTCGACGTAACATAGACGAAATGTCTTGGCGTATGGCCTCTAAATCTTCATTACCAATATTATTTTTATACAGACGATCCTCAACACTACAGATAATGTCTTCATACGGGATTCTCCGCGGTGTAATTGCATAATTAAAACCTCTTCCTAAAACTTTTAATGTGGCGTCGTCCAGAGTATGTTTTGACAGGTTATAGACTACGCCTTGTTTACTATTCGTGTCTGTGGTCGTTTCGTTCTTACGTTGCCATTGATGTTGGACATTTGATTTAGTTGTTAATTTTTGGTATTTATCAATAATTTTATTTTTTGCATTCATTGTATTTAGTTGTTTCACGTTTATCTAAAGTTTCCATGCAATTCTTATAATCAAATGTCGATAAAACTGTCTTTCATTCACTGGACGAATTGTCTATGGTTTTGTTTATGAAACATAGATCGGTACATTTTTGCTGAATCACCGTTATTAACAACTTTTTACTCGCCTGATTTAAGATCTTAGCGCTTCCTCGAATGTCTTTTTTAGTAGATATCTTGACACACGTAGGAATGAGATTATGATCTCTGCATCTCTTCAAGAAATTTAAAGCTGTTATGTATCTTGCGCACTTGGTCATTAGATCTTCTAATCGGCGTATTTTATTTGCTATTTCCAGTCCGTACTGGTTTACATAATGATTTCTTATATTTACGCGAACACTATACATTGATTAAAACTACTTTTACGGATTTTATCGCGTTTTATTTATATTAATTTTAATACCCGACGTTTCACGACGTTGCACACGAAGGTATCATCGAATTGAATCTAGACGTCAATTCGATGATACCTTCGTGTGCAAAACCTCCCAAGTTGTATGGGTTACCAAAAATACACAAACCTAACGCTCCATTACGTCCAATAGTGAGTTAAATCGATTCGCCAACGTACAGATTAGCTCAATACTTAGCCAAAATATTATCACCACTCAGAGGACACACAAGAGCACATACTAAGGATTCATACCATTTTGTCAGTGAGATAAAAGACCTACGTCTTGCTGACAATGAAACCATGGTCAGTTTTGATGTTCAGTCTCTATTTACATGTCTACCTGTTGAAGACTGCATCTCAATTATAACTAGGAAACTAGATGAAAATAACATGCCACCAGAATATGCAGTACTACTAAGACATTGCCTTACATCTGGCTATCTATTGTGGAAGGAAGAGTTTTACAAGCAAGTGGATGGTGTTGCGATGGGCTCACCTGTATCTCCCATTGTCGCCGATATATTCATGGAAGACTTTGAGGAGAAAGCCCTCCTTACTGCACCTGTTACCCCAAGGTTCTACAAGCGGTACGTAGACGATACTTTCACAATTTTACCATCAGACAAAGTAACTGCATTTTTAGAACATCTTAATTCTATAAACCCTAAAATTCAATTTACTATGGAGTTAGAGGCAAATAATTCCTTAGCTTTCCTAGATGTGTTAGTGTTATCCGAAATCCTAACAACACCATAGGTCATACTGTGTATAGAAAAAAGACCCATACAAACCGATACTTAAATGGTGAATCTCACCATCATCGTTCACAGTTAGCTACCGTGGGCAAATCTTTGTTTCAGAGAGCACGAGGGATCTGTGACAGCAAACACCTGGCCGCCGAGCTTCAGCACGTCAAGCAGGTTCTGCACGACAACAAGCTTCGGGTCCCGCGCCTCCGTCACAGTGACCGAGTGAAGCCGGCCACAGTCGAGCGTGTGCCTGCTATACTACCGTATGTCAGAGGTGTCACAGACAAGATTGGCTACATCTTGAAGCGAGCTTCTATTAGAACATTCTACAAGCCGCCGAAGAAGATTAGTCAGTTCTTACCATCCGTCAAGTGTCATATTCCTTTACAAGATGCAGGAGTGTACAAGCTTGATTGTGATTGTGGTCTCTCATATATAGGGCAAACAAAGAGATCAATTAGAACCCGCGTAAAAGAACACATAGCTGACGTGAAGCATCAACGTTCTGGGAAGTCTGCAGTTTGCGATCATATTCTAGATGGCCCCAACCATTACATCAGATTTGATAGACCACAAATCCTCGCGAAAGAATATCGATTCCTACCAAGGATGATACGTGAGGCTATTGAAATTAAAAAACATCCTAATTTCAATAGAGAAGGAGGTAACCACCTGTTGGACCTATAATAAAATTAAACTAAGCCCAAGCATACCACTGCAAGACTTCAAAATACAGTTAGTTCATTCTGCGTAGATCGGACCAAAAACAATAATTAAAAAGCTGAAGGTACTCCGGGTTAACTTTGACATCGGGACGTCAGTCACCTCAGTCCCCCGTGACCATGGGAGCTGGAAAGCACCCGAAACGTCGGGTATTAAAATTAATATAAATAAAACGCGATAAAATCCGTAAAAGTAGTTTTAATCAATGTATAGTGTTCGCGTAAATATAAGAAATCATTAATTTTTATCTAGTACAAACTCTTTTACTTTTACGTTTTAAATTTTTTTACGTTATAGTATATAGTAAACTTGGTAGAGCCATGCTGCTACTATAACGGCTGCAACACAAATAGATCGGCACGACCGGGGAAGGAACACGCCCTCACATAAGGTATTATGTGTTCCTTCCGTGTTCTAGTAGTCGTAAACTCGGCTGCTGATCATGTGGCCCGAGACTCCAATACCGGATCGATTCAAAAAAAGGGTTCAGTTCTTTTCGTTAAGAAATACTCAGTAGCAGCTCGGAAACAAGAAATTGGCGATCTCTTACTGCAGAGCCATAGAAAGCAATCTTGCTCCCGATCTTCCTTCGGTTGTATCGAATTGCCGTCCCATTAGGATAATATGAAAGTGAGGGAATAGAAAGTGTACTTGTGCCATCACATACACTCGGGCACTTATAATCCTTTCCTGCACATTTGCGCACCATCGTGAGAAATTCGGTCTGAAAGACATCATTATTATATGAATCCATTCCATTACAGCCTACAAAAGTCCTCTGCTAGACATAGACCTCTTCCTAAAATGCCTCATAGAAGAGATATAGCCATAGTTGCTACGCTTGGTCGGCCGTTTGGCACACCATTTTTTTTAATTTTTTGATTTGTTGTCAGTAACATGCTACTGCCCATCTCCTGTTTCAGTTTCCCTATGTCGTCTCTTAAGACTGCTATTGGAAAATACGGGTCATTATTTTATATTTTATTTTATTTTATACTCAAGCTAAATTTAAAGTGTGAATTGTTCGAATCGAATTAAAAGTAGTTTTGATTTTAAGAAATAACATTATCATATACTAATACAAACTTAGTCCGAATTTGAAATAAATTAGATAACGGCGATATATTACTGTTGACCAATTTTGTCGGGCCAATTTTATTAGGATCTCACTTTTCCATATACGTTCAAGGGCATAATTAAATTTTCACCATATCGATAATTTAACTGCAGGCTTATATTTAGGTCAATAGTTTACCAATGTTAAATATAACATATTATACGCTTGTATCATCATCATCATTGCAGCCCTTCACAAGTCCGCTGCTGAATATAGGCCTCCTCCGTTGATTTGAAACGTTGCCAATTTTTTGGTATTCTATCGTCATGTGACTGCCGATCGTAAACGCGACTGCTAGGTTCCGGGTTAGATCCTGGATGGAACCAAAATTAGTTATTGATATTTTTCTTTTCATAAATTCTTAGTTTCGTTGATCCTGCGCCTAATTTTCCTCCGGTCGTATCAGAATGCCATTTCATACTATTTTGAAAGTGAGGGAATAGAAATTGCTTGCGAGTGTATACTCATGCACCATTTTTTTACTATTATCATGCGCAGCCGCAGGTATCTGTTGCAGGTGTTGAGTTATATGAACTACGTACTAGAGAAGCTGTTCCAAAGAAAAATTATGCGCTACATGTCTTCGCGCAAGTGCGGGAGACAGTAGAGTCACACACACACAGATGATATAAGCGCGCGTTGTGCCTGCGCGGGCACTTTCTGTGATCATAGATTATTATTACACGTAGTTAGAATTATCAATATGTAAAAATTGTTTATTTAGATTGTTTTGTTAATTGTATCCAATATTTTTTTTTTTAAATTGTCATTATTTTGCATAATTGCTAATTTAATGTTAAGTTAAAGTTACAGCCTATATACGTCCTACTGCTAGATAAAGGCCTCCTCCCATATCTGAGAGGGTTTTAGGGCAAGTGTCCGCCGCGCTGCCCTAATCCGTGTTGGCGAACTTCACTTCAAAATTTTTGTTTTTCGCAGACGATATTTTCCTTCACCGCTGAGCACGTGATAAATTAGCTTTTAAAATTGCAACTAACAATTTCATTGGTGCCGGCGGGATCGAATTCTGAGCTACCACTCCATTGTGGTTGTAATATAATTTTATGTATAATATCACATAATATAATGTCACAATTACATTGTAGTGATACTTTTTGAATATTTTAAAAGATATCTAAAGATATATATATATAGCAGCTGATTTTAGGTAGGTAACTTTCACTGCCGCTTTATGTTTAGGTATTATATTCATTTAGCTGTACTAACGTGATATAGCATGAATAAAGCTAACTACATGATGTAAAACTGATTTTTTTTCATCGTTCGGGTATAATTTATATACATTTAGGCTTAGGTCACGCCCGCGTAGTTATTTTAAAACATACCTGACCGTAACAAAGCAATCGCTGGAAACTCTTTTATCACGTTACTATTTCAATCGTTCTTTCCCTTTCGCTCGCTGGATGATGCAATATTTCGTTTGTTGCATCATTTCTTACCACGTGCGAGTTAGTACTGTTAAACTCTGTGATTTCCAGTGTTTTTAATTTTTTAAATTATTATATATAGGAAATATAGTGCATAGCAAAGTGTGAAGTATATTATCGAGTGATAACTATATAGTTTGTGATTCTCTTAGTGTAAAAAGTGTGTAAAATGATGGATAAAACCGGTTTAGAGGGCTTTATAACTGAACATTGTGCACTTATTGAGAAATTAGATTTTGAATCGTGTAAAGTACTTCATGCAATTTAGACTGAAAGCTGATCAAAATGAAGAGCAAGAAGGATATGCTAAGTTTATCGACGAGTTTGTTAATTTTTTTTTCTAATTATACGAAAACGAACTGGATAGTTCGAAAGTCATATCCTTCATTGAAGCGCTTCTTGTTTCGAAAAACTTATACATGTCAACATTCATCGTTCAATAAAAAATCTGATAAGTCGTCTCGTGGACAAAACTGTAAGGCTAAAATAGACTTTGTTATCAAAAAAGTCAACAAGGACACTATTCGAAACGGTAAACTATTGTTGAAAGGATACAATGTGTTAGTGACCATAGTTTTTGAACACTCTCATCGCGTTTATGTTGCCGTAGCTTTTAATTTACTAAAATGCAACCAGGAAACCGAATAGAGATTTAAAAAATATTTCAACAGTGGGATGACGCCTTGTGCAGCAATAAATTACAATGAATTGAACATACTGGACTCGTTTCAAGATACTGCTGTAAATGGAATAGAGATGCTGTCGAATTCTCAAATATATCCTTCTGAAAATCATATGTGTACTACATGTACAATAAATGGCGTACTGAAAAGTATGGTGACCGTAATGAATGCAATCTCCCCGAAATCATGCAAGTGAAAATTGAGAGTTTAAATGAGAAAGGATACACGATACTGTTGAAACAAAATCCCAGGATTATTGTCATAATTACGCCTATAATGAAACTGGTCTTTCTATCTACTGCATATGAGAATATGATATTTGTAGACACAACATCATCGTGTGACCAGACCAGTTCTGCAATTACTCTAGTTTCTACATCTCACAAAATTGGCGGTCTTCCATTGGCTTGTGCTATACATACCGAGCAAAATGAATCCAATTACACAGTGGTTTTTGCCACCATTAAAAAAGCTATAGAAAAGAACGAGACGAGTAAAAAATTTGAGCCTGATATTGTTATGACGGATGATTCTACTGCATAACGGAATGCTTTGAAAACCATTTTTCCAAATGCTCGATTAATATTGTGCGCATTTCATGTATGTCAAGCCTTTTGGCGTTGGATTTGCGTTACAGAACACAAGGTTGACATAATGAAAAGACAGTCAATCATAATGAGATTTAGAAATATTCTTTTTGTAACTGATCCAGAAGAAGCAGTAAAATTGTATGAGGGATTGACAATGGACTTGCCACTCTGTTCAACTCAGTAACTTATGGGAACGGCGACTAGAATGGTGTATCTCTGGTAGGGTGGATTTACTTACGCGAGGAAACAATACTAACAACATAACAGAAGCATCTATTCGCATTCTTAAAGACGTGATACTCCAGCGCTGTAAAGCATTTAATGCTTGCGCATTGGTAAATTTCATCACCTCCATTTTTGAGAACTATTTTCAGCGCCGCATCATTTCTTACGCCAACACGCGAAAAACCAAGTATTCCATATATGCAATGCTTATGAAAACTACTCGAAATATTAAAAATATTTCTAAAGTCAACGATAATGAGTACAGTGTAGAATCAGAGACAAATCCAAATACTTTTTACACTGTCAGAGCCGATTTAGCTGTTTGCGACTGTGATGCTGGAAAATGTGGAAGATTTTGCAAGCACCTATGTAGCATTGAGGAAAAATTTGGGGTTATATTTCCGAATTCTCCTCGGCTGTCTATTTATGATAGAATATCACTAGCAAGAATTGCGAAGGGGGATGAGATAAATGAAAATTTTTATATGAATATGGAGCTGAGATTGGATCAAATACCAAACACCAAACCAACACACAAGAGCTGCCACAGGATGCGGACAATTCTTCGTCATACTCACAACAGGTTGCTGTAGAATTTCCGCACCAGTATAATAATGCACTTGCTGAATTTAAGTCTGAAGTAAAACGCTTCACAGCGTTATTTGAAACGAACCCCACTGTCCACAATCTAAGAGCACTAGCGAAATTCACAAAAATGATTAAAAAAATAAATACGTCAGAGCAAGGACAAAACTTCATTTTACGTCAGATAATAACAAGGCGTGTACCAAGAAAAATTAATGTTCAAAGCACAGCCATAAGTAGATGTAAAGACAGGGGAATAGGAAAGATGAAGTCTAGGATTCAAGCTGGGCGGCCGTCTAACACAGAACGCAAAACTAAACGAAAGCATGACTTAGGACAGAATATTAAAATGAATGTTCATAACGCGCGCTAAATTCTTATTTTTCCTTTTTTAGTTCATGCCAATTGTATTTCTGTACTAAGTTTATTTCCTTTTGTAATAAACGTTTTTATCCACTTTTGTTCTTGTATAATTTATTTCAATCCTAACATAAAAATAACCATCCCTTTGTCTGTCTCTGTATTTGTTGAGACACTAAAACGGGTATAGATTATATATAGTATATCAAAATGTAGTGTCCTACATGAACGTATAACACGGAAAATTGTTGCGGACGGGTATACTTTGAACTCCTTAATACGGCTGCATATATTTTTATTGTATATCCGAACTCAACACTATTGAGCGTTGTGTAAAGGTATAGATTCCATATACGCGATGGCGTGGCGTTAAAATGAAGAAATATTTTTTTAGTGGCGGTTATGAATATTCACTAACCCATGTCGTCCGAAGGAGGCGACAAAGTGAAACAAACCAGGAGATAGGCAGCGGTGACTTCTGAATAACAACTAAAATCATAAATATTTCACAGACATAAATAAGGTACAAATGTCAGGCAAATGTTAAATCCGCCAACATGCACTGGAGCAACACGGCGTGATAACCGCCCCATAACCTTTCTCCCACCCAAGCTCTGAGACTTTTTATATTAGTCATAAATTGTTTAATTCATCAGCACAGCCTATCAAAAGTGCACTGGGATGTTATGGGGCAATGGATTATCTTCTCTTATGCCGCCAACTAATGACAAGAAATAACATTTTATTTTTAATTCCATGATGTGAAACAATAATTAAATCTTTCCGCTTCAAGAAGTTTAGAACTAAAATAATAAAGGATATTTTCCGGCAACAGCAAACATAAATAAAAAAAGCTTTATGAAATGTCACGTCTCGGCATAGTCATGCTGAGTCATGCTGAGTCATCCTGAGCTTACTAGCGAACAGATGAAACTCAATATTGTTAGGGTGTTGGACAAAATTGTAAACTGTAAATTAGACACGACCTCAGACAGACTCGGTTAGGTCTGTAAATTTTAATTTAAATTTTTATTTGTTTCAAATTCAATTAAAATTGAAATCAAATTAAGAGCCCAGCAGTTCGGCTTTGTCCTTTGCGACATGGGCCAGTTAGTCGTCCTCCCAGTGCAGAGATGGCAGAGGTGGCTGGCAGAAAATCCCTTGAACCGCCTTGGTGAGAGACCAGAATGCACGTGTTCGCGATGGAGAACGAACTAGTCTCACACCAATTCTGCCGATGTGCTCTGACTTTGCCTTGATAATGACCCTTTTGGAGAACCTGGAAGCAGAATTATACTTTTTTTAAGAGTGCTGTTATTTACATCCCAAGACATCGATGTGCGATCCCAGGATTGGCAGCAATCTTGTTTATGACTTAATACAATTTTGCAGGAGCAACCAAGCCAGGGCTGTGTTACGGATAGCCGTAACGCCGTTCGAAAAATGAATAAAACGCGTTGTTCTTGCTTATATAGGAGGCAAGCGGCGGTGAGGAGGAACTTGTACTTTTTTTCTTCTTGTAGTGCCTTTTCAGTGGCTGGAGAGCGACGACGGACCCTACCGGCCGGTCCGTCTTTTATATGATTCGGCCGCTGCTGGCCAGCGGACCCTTGCCTCAACCCCCGCGCCTTTCTTTATTTCTTTAAAATTTTTATTTATTAACAAACATATTTAATTATATAATATTTTTACATCTATTTCTTATACTATTATGTACACAATAATTATCTTATACTCTAAAAGGTTTTAAACCCTGTAATTTACAATTTTTAAGCTGAGAACCCTGCCCCGCACCTCAGCACTATAAATATAAGACGTCGTGGCGCCCTACGCGTAGCTTCATTAACTCCGCGGCCGCGTCACGATAACATGCCCTGATAATGTTATAATTATCCTGAGAAAGGTAATTTATATGAATGGTAATATGTAAGAAAGGTAATATACAATAAAGGTGATATGCAACAAAGGTAATTAGCTATATGAGTACAATTTATATTTTAAAATCTATGCTAACTCTCGTTATTTATTCGATGCCTTTATTGGGAGAGTTATTGCATAGTTACAACATCATTCTTTTTTTATTATCTTATTCTAAATTTAATATAAGTTATACATGTTTAACAAAATTAAATACAACAACCAAGACTACGGCTGTTTTTCTGTGTTGTTGTATGCACCCTCGCTAGTTGTCGAACCTCGCTGGTCGCGACCCCCGTGGCTCCGCCCACCGCCCCTGAGTTGCTCAACCAGTGCTGGTTACACTAAGCAGGTATCTCGTCGCTTGTGTCGTGCATATTCTCCCGCCGTCGCCACGCTGCGATCCCTCTGGTAGCACGACGATCTTCTTTGTTGGTCTGCGTAGTACATGCCCACTGCTAGTGGTTACGTCCACTACTCGTACCTCTCCGTCGACGCCGGGATACACGTTGCTTATTTTCCCCTGGGCCAGATATTGCGCGGTAGATTGGAGTCACAAATGATGACCAGGTCTCCAATCTTCGGTGATGCGCCTATGCTGCTGGGCTCCCGCCGGTGTTGGAGTAGGGGCAGGTAGTCCTTCACCCATCTTCGCCAAAATACGTCGGCTAGGGCTTGAGCTCGTTTCCACTGCTGGCGGGCCGTCACGTCGCTCTTGCTGAAGTGTCCCGGTGCAGGTACGTGTGAGTTGGGACCGATGAGAATGTGATTCGGCGTAATGGCTTCCGGGTCTCCTGGGTCGACTGAGACGTGTGTAAGAGGTCTTGAATTGACCGTGTTTTCGACCTCGGCGAGCAGGGTCACCAGTGTCTCGTCACTGGGATAGCGTTCGTTGAGGGTGACGCGTAGGGCTTCTTTCACGGAGCGAACCATTCGCTCCCAGGCGCCGCCCATGAATGGTGCTGATGGTGGTATGTACTTCCACACAATTTGTCGACATGTGGTTTCGTTCTCGAGGGCTGCGAGTGCTGCTTCGGCCAGCTCCTTGTCGGCTGCCTTGAAACACGTAGCGTTGTCACTCCAGATTTCTTTTGGGCATCCTCTTCTGCTCATGAAACGCCTAAGCGCTGACACGGCTGAGTCGGCGCTTAACGAGTGGAGCCACCTCTATATGTATTGCTCGTGACGTCATGCAGGTAAATAACGCGCCTAGCGTTTTTCACGATGTCGTCCCACTGTGACTTCTATTGGCCCGAAGTAGTCCAGTCCGGTGTATGTAAACGGACGTGCGTGATGAGCGAGACGCGCGACGGCAAGTTTCCTGTAGACGGTGATGCAGGCTTGGCTTTTCTTAGACGGCACGGTAGGCAGCTTTTGATGACAGTTTTTACTACTGGACGTATTTTTCTTATGTACAGTCTCTGTCTTAATTCGTTTACTACTGTTTCCACTCCTCCGTGATGCAACCTCTCGTGTACGTGTGCTATGTACAGACGAGTGTATGCGTGCTTCCCGTCTAGTATAGGAGGGTCGTACGTGTCCTCCTCTACTTCTGATGCTGCTTTTATTCGACCTCTGAGGCGTAGGGTCCCTTCTTCGTCGACGTATGTGCTCAGGTGGCCTAGTTTGTCGTCGCCTCCTGGAACACTTGACTGGAAAGTGTGGCAGATACCATGTCTTTCCTTGTGGCGGTAGCATGGGTGCGCGCTCTGCGTAACCCGAGTTGAAGAAGTTCTGTATGCGTTCTTCGTATTGTAGCTTGAGATTGCTGTCTCGGTCGAGCCTCTTCTCTAAAGTGTGCAGACGTCTTTTCGCGTCTTTATAATTATTCGGTATTTGGAAATCCTTTTCTTTCCACAGCAACCCTGTCTCGAATCTGCCGTCCGCCGACCTCCTGCCTCTCTCCCTCAATATTTGCATAGCTCGCTGCTCGGGATCTTCTTTAGGTCTTCTTGGCTCGATGCACAGTGATTCTAATTTGAAATAATTCTTTATTTCTTCTTCTATTGGCTGTGCCTCTTCCCTTTGATGTAGTCTGCCGCAGAAGGTGACCGTCGATGTCAATGAGCTATGACAGCCATGTAGAACCCAGCCCAGGTTGGTGTATGAGGCGACTGGTTGATCTCGACGACCGACGCGCAGTTTTCTAGACACTATGAGGTGCCAGTTATCTTGCCCGATTAGTATTTTCGGTGAGGCGCGTTCGTAGGTGATATCCTCTTTGATATCCAGCAGATGTTGGCAATTCTCCAAGTGATTTTCATTCACGGATTCCGGCGCGAAGTCCAACCGCTCTACCGTACGCGCTGCTTCTATGTTGTGTTCCTCTTGCGCGTGCTTTCCTTTATTTTAAGGCTGA
This sequence comes from Parnassius apollo, assembly GCA_907164705.1. Classification (NCBI taxonomy): domain Eukaryota; kingdom Metazoa; phylum Arthropoda; class Insecta; order Lepidoptera; family Papilionidae; genus Parnassius; species Parnassius apollo. The sequence goes on along the minus strand of CAJQZP010000288.1, from coordinate 10,418,467 downwards.
CGATCTTGCTCTTCTCATGCTTCACCTCCGAGCCAACCCCTTGTATCCACATTGCGTGGGCTGGGCCGTCGGCGCCGATGACGTCAGCGATCGAGGTGTCGACTAAGGTGACCGTGCTTCCTTCATCCAATAATGCGTATGTTTCGACGCAGCTTAGCGGCCCCTTTATTGTTACGGGCACAATCTTTAGGTAGGCGCGGCGGTGTTTGTATGGTTGAGTCGTTGTGATGACCTCCCTTGCCGATGTTGCGGTTTCCATAGCGGGTTCTTTTTCAGTTTCTGCTTTTCTGTCGTGATGCAGCAATTTATGGTGTTTCATCATGCATCCGCCTTTTCCGCACGGTGGAGCTTTACACAGCAATCGGCGATGTTTGCCTCGCAGACAGCGATAGCAGATATTATACTTCTTCGCTACTTCCCATCTGTCATTTGTGGACAGAGCGGCGTATGACTTGCAATCGGGCAGTTTGTGTTCTTGTTTGCATTGAGGGCAGCGTTCTTCATATTGTTTCTTGCTTGTGGTGAAGGCGCGTTCTATTTTTCTTGGCCTTCGCTCTCTAGGTTCGTTGTCCTCCGTGATGAATTCCGACAAGGCATACGCGCTGCATTTATCCGCTTCTTCGTTTAAGAAGATTGATATTTTCTTAAGCTCTGGGATATCTTCTTTCTTCCTGGCTGCGTAGTCGTACCATTTGCTTTTCAATATGGGCGTGAGTTTGTCTGTGATAACTCGCGTCATCTCCGGACTATGCAGATAGTGTGCTTTCTTGAGTGCTTCCACGGTGCCCACTACGTTTGCTATGCGATTGGCGAATATGCATAACTCCCTGGGATTGTCCGTAACTTTGTTCAGCAGCTTCAGCTTCTCTATCTCTAAGTGAATTAATGCTTCTGGTCGTCCGAATCTCCTTTTCAAAGCTTCTATTATTATTCTGGGGTCTGATTGGCTTATAAGTAGGCAGCTTGCGGCCTCTTTTGCTATCCCTTTTAGGCTTCGGCGTATTCTTGCTATGTTTTCGTTCATCGTGAAGTACTTTGAAGATTCTTCGTACGTTGTTTTGACGGCTGCTGCTAGCATTGAATGTGGGCAGCTCTTGCAAATATTTCGGCGGCTCCCTTGTGCTTCGTACTGCTTGTGATAGAGCAGCGGCTAAGGTAGCGACGTCGATTTGTTGCTGCGCCTGTCCGTAGTCTTCTTTCTGTGGTGCGGTATGTTGTGGAACGTATTGCGGTGCATACTGTTAAAGTACGGGTGGTGCGATCTGCGGTGCTGGTTGCGACGCGAAGTACGATGTGGGTTGCGGCGCGGGTTGTGTTCCAGACTGCGGAGTGGGTTGCGATGCGAAGTGCGACGTGGGTAGTGGTGCAGGTTGTGGCGGGGGTTGTGATGTAGGTTTTTCTTGCAACCATGTACTAATGCGCACTGATGCTAAGTCATCTTCTATTTCTTCCTCTTCGTCCTCGGTTGATCCGGCTTCTGCTTGTAGTCGCTGCACGTGTATTTCTTGCTCCGTTCTTGTTGCAATCGGTCCTGCTCGAGCTTGAGTTCGGCTAACCGCTCTTTCGCCTCTAACTCCGCGAGGAATCTCTTGCGTGAGACTACGGAGCGGCGTAACCTAGTCTCGCCCGGCTTTAATGTGCGCTGCGATCTTTGATCACTCTCTTGCTGGGTTTCTTCCGTTGCAGTCGTTTTATCGGTCGCAGAGGTAGCAGTTGTATCGCTGCCCGTTGTGGTTTCGCTAGTGGTGTTTGATGAGCCACTTGCGGCTGAGTCGCCCCCGGAGGTCTCTTCCGTGGCCCCCTTGGGTTGTCTGTTCATCCTTACGACGCTTCGATGATTCTCCGCTGTTACTACGCGTAATCACCATTTTTCTTCAAAATAATATTTTTTCGTTCTTGCGGTTTGCTTCTTAATTCGGCTCTTCGAAGGACCATTAATGTTACGGATCGCCGTAACGCCGTTCGAAAAATGAATAAAACGCGTTGTTCTTGCTTATATAGGAGGCAAGCGCCGGTGAGGAGGAACTTGTACTTTTTTTCTTCTTGTAGTGCCTTTTCAGTGGCTGGAGAGCGACGACGGACCCTACCGGCCGGTCCGTCTTTTATATGATTCGGCCACTGCTGGCCAGCGGACCCTTGCCTCACCCCCGCGCCTTTCTTTATTTCTTTAAAATTTTTATTTGTTAACAAACATATTTAATTATATAATATTTTTACATCTATTTCTTATACTATTATGTACACAATAATTATCTTATACTCTAAAAGGTTTTAAACCCTGTAATTTACAATTTTTAAGCTGAGAACCCTGCCCCGCACCTCAGCACTATAAATATAAAACGTCGTGGCGCCCTACGCGTAGCTTCATTAACTCCGCGGCCGCGTCACGATAACATGCCAGTGTGTTGATAATGTTATAATTATCCTAAGAAAGGTAATTTATATGAATGGTAATATGTAAGAAAGGTAATATACAATAAAGGTGATATGCAACAAAGGTAATTAACTATAAGAGTACAATTTATATTTTAAAATCTATGCTAACTCTCGTTATTTATTCCATGCCTTTATTGGGAGAGTTATTGCATAGTTACAACATCATTCTTTTTTATTATCTTATTCTAAATCTTATATTAATATAAGTTATACATGTTTAACAAAATTAAATACAACAACCAAGACTACGGCTGTTTTTCTGTGTTGTTGTATGCACCCTCGCTAGTTGTCGAACCTCGCTGGTCGCGACCCCCGTGGTTTCGCCCACCGCCCCTGAGTTGCTCAACCAGTGCTGGTTACACTAAGCAGGTATCTCGTCGCTTGCGTCGTGCATAGGCTGGGTTTTGCCTCCAATAGGTATCACAGATAATGGAATAAAAATTCCATTCTCTGTAGTACCACGGCAGTGACAGAATAAGTAATAACGCAAAGATCATCCGCTGAGAAGCAAACCCGCCTCCAAGGGTAGGATGCAAAGAAAGATCGCATCCCGTCTCAATCGGTTGACCTATAAAGCCAAACAAGGTGGCAACCTGCAGTAAGCAACCGCTTTGGGAGCGTGAGTGGCACCGTAGTCCAGACAATGGTTTGAGAAGCCAAGAGGGGTATCAACGGACACCTGATATCCGTCCGGATTACAGGTCAGAGAGTTCAAAAGGGAAGGTACATGATCTTTCACATCCGGGATCCGCGTAAGCAAGGTAACCAGTTGTGTTAGACCATATGCCAAAGCAAAGCCATAAATAGATCTAGCCGCATGATCGGTTAAACGACAACTAAGCCATTCGGCGTGGTAGGCGTTGAAATCACGAAGTATCACAACGTCTGCGGATGGGACCTGATGTAGACGTGGTCGATCAGTCGGTCTATGTCGGCATTATCGCTAAGGAACCTAAAGAGGCCCCCGTAGACGCGGGGATGTTCGTTGCTGTCTAAGCGTAGCCATAATATGGATAGGTCCGTATCTTCAAGGCTGCTGAGGCGTTAAAACAGATCACCTCCCTGACGTACACGCAAACGTCAGTCCGGGGCACAAAGGAGTGTTCTAATTTGTCCTCCGAGTAAGAGAGGTACGAAGTATCAACTGGAGAGGACACCTGCGTATTGGTTTGAAAAAGCAAGGCTGGCTGCGGACGGTGGTTTAATTGAAGTCCCCTGATGTTGCAGAAATTCACGGATAGCGTGACAGGGGTCAGCTTGCTGTTGTTGCTCCGTATACCCTAAGCAGTTTTAGTCTCGAGCGGAATTTCGCCCCCTCCCCAGAATACGATGGGCGGCCTAAGCACCCACGCTCAGGAAGAGTAAGGGAGCTGGGTTGTGGATGCTCAGCGAGGGATTCTCCATCACCGGGGGTACTGGTACCCCCGGTGGTGTTATGTGATATTTAAATCCACTACCATGTTAGGGGAGGGGCGGAATTGGGCTTCTGGCCTGTATTCACCAGACGAAATGCAGAAGTAAAGTTTCTACTTCACGCTGGTTTTTTGTGAGTTTGTTTACAACCCACCCCGGTTTGAGCCAGTCTATACGTGCAACAGCAGTCTGCCGCGTGGCTCTACCACTGTTACTAGAAGATTGCCTAGAAGATTGCAATGCAGTGGACGATGTGAATGACAAGTTAGTGGCAACTGTCCATGCGGTCGGAGCTAAGTTCTGCAAGACCCGCCGCAGAAGAAAACAAAAACTCTCCGATCACACTCTTAATCTCGTGAATGTGAGACGAGCGATGAAGCTACAGTCGTCAGCAGATTTTACAGAATACAGGCAAAAACAGATCTCAATAGAATCAGATCCAAATGCATGCGGAAGGACTCACGCAACTACAATACAGCTCGTATTGAAGATGCGATTGAATGGAACAAAATCCGAAATCTTTCCAGATATCTGTCTGCCAGTAAGAGCCAACTGTCAAAGCTGAAGACTGAGCGTGGCAGCATCGTTTCCGGTACACCTGAGATTGTGAGTGAGATTGAGAGATTCTATTGGCAAATGTACACATCATCGTTGAAACCACACGCAAGTGTGAGTAACGATCCAAGAGCAAGTCTTATACGACACTATTCCGATGATATCCCGGACATCAGTCTGAGCGTGATTGGAATGGCTCTCCAGCACCTTAAAAACGGCAAGGTCCCACTCGAGGAGGAGGCCCGGTGACTTCCGACCTCCCGAACAAACCGGTTTCCGAAAAGGCCATACCATAGGTACCATAGACCACATACACATTCTACGGTAGATTGTACATAAGACCGAAAAGTACAATCTGCCACTTTACCTGGCGTATGTGGACTATTGGGATGCCTTTGATTCCGTCGAAATTTGAGCGGTGCTACAGTCAGTCCCTTTAACAGTGCCAAATTGACTGTCGGTATGTTGAAGTGGTGAAATGTTTGTACTTTAGGGCTACGATAGCTATCCGAGTACAGAACCTGAGTGTGAAACTGCGTGCATTGGAAGACGTTTTCAAGCTACTGAACTAGAAAGGATACGGTATTGTTACGAGCTTGAGGATTTGTGATAATAAAAACGGCCGATTGAATTAACAAACTTGACAATTTAACCACCGTTACCAAGTCAAACTTAAAATACACTATTAATTAACCCTTAAGTCCCCATAAAATTCCCATGCAGTCACATGCGCCTAGCCAATCCCTAGCAGACCGCACTTACCCACGGTACTTAAAATCATTAAAACTTATATTTAGAGACTATTTTTGTATGAAAAATTGTAGTATATTAAAATCTATACAAAATTCTATATCCTGTGGTATAAAAAAAGTCAGGTTTAACTTCATAACATAAAGATTTTATTTTATTTTGATAACAAAAAAATATACCATGTTGATGTCGGCAGTGTGAAAATCACAATTATTTCTATATTTTACTCTAAATTGTTTACATAAAAAGATAAATTATATTCACACAAAAACTTTTATAATAATTTTATCATAAAACACTAGCAAAATCAAGAAATCAACACAACAAAATCCGAATGAAAATAACGTACGATGTAGTATATAAATTAATATCCATGGACTAACAGTAATTTTATTCCTCTAGAGGATAGAAAATTTTATATTGATTCTATAATGCCAAACTTCTTCATAGAAAAGTAGTGTCTAAACTTAAATATTTACGGGTTAAAGTGCTGTGGGTGTGTGCGGTCAAATTTTGACGCTTGGCGTTTGAGAGGTTAATCACACTTAACACTTTAGTTCATTTTATTTCGCTCCAAAATCTTCGCTTGTGTCGCCAATACAATACTGACTCGGTCGCGGTCCTTAAAGCCTTTATAGAGGACCTTTTCTACTAAAACATTCATAATGCTCGAGTACATACTGGTCCCGATCGACTAGGTGTAGAAAGTTATCTCCCTGTTCCGCCACTCGATACTAGATGGTGCTAGTGAGAGAGTTCTAGCATGGAAATTTCTAGAAAGCTTTCCTCGTTCTGCTACACGACACTAAATGGCACTAGTGCCATTAATTATGGCTTGCAACAGTATTAACATCAATATCGAGTACATCACTTACCTTCGATTTGCCGACAATATAGTCCTTATGGCAGAAATGCTGGAGGAGCTAAGCACTATGCTCAATGACCTCAATAGTGTCTCCTAACGGATAGGTCTTACGATGAACATGGACACAACAAAGATCAGGATCAAACATGATCATTGTTTTGTCCATGTCACACCTATGTTGGTAGTTGTTGGGAGCACTAAACTCGAAGTTGTTGACGAGTACATTTACCCTGGACAAATAGTCCGTCTAGGTTAGTCCAACTTCGACCAAGAGGTCAATCAACGGATTCAACTCGGAAAATTACGACACATCTTCCCGTCGGTTATACTTCAAACTCTGGAAACTAGATTGTACAAGCAGTGCGTGTTGCCAGTGATGACTTATTGAACTGAGATGTGGTCTTTCACTGCTGACCGAATGAGGACGCTCATAGTCGCTTAGCGAACTATGGAAAGGGCTATGCTCGGACTTTCTCTGCGTGATAAACTTAGAAATGAGGATATCCGCAGTAGAACTAGAGTGACCGACATTGACCAATGGATTGGATGTAAGTTGAAGTGGCAATGGGTCGGCCAGATAGCTCAAAGAACCGACAACCGATGGGGAAAAAAGGTTCTCGAGTGGCAGCCTCGTACCGGTTGGCGTAGTGTAGGGCGACCCCCACTAGATGGAGTGACGACCTGGTAAGACATGCAGGAAGTCGATGGATGCAGGTGCTCAGGACCGTGCTTTATGGCATTCCTTGGTGTAGGCCTATGTTCAGCAGTGGACTTCTGAAGGGCTGTAATAATGATGATGATGAATGCCTTGTATAAATAATCTTTGATGTATACATAATCGTTGGTACGGCTATTAGTGATTGTTTGTCTTCTGAGCGACTTGATCGGTTGAGGTCATGTTCACACAATATATTTTTGTTTTGTCGAGACGAGGTCATATCTATGCTATATGGGATTCGATAGGTTGCATCGTTGTAAAGTTATTGACAAATTGTAGATTTATGAACTACAATAGTTACTACTCACCATATATATTTTAAATACCACAACAGAAAATCACAATAAACGTAAAAAGGTTCTTATAAAACTCATCGCGCCATATAGCGAAATGGAGGGTTGGTTTCCACTTAATAATATCAAAAATACATTTTTATTTCAGTCATATACCTATTTAGGTTAGCACCAAATCTAAAATATGAGAAACTACGGTTAGTATTAATCACTATAAAAATGTCTTTATCCAAAGTTTTACATACTACATGTTGTCTAAACATCGGTTACCAGAAAATTATTAGTGCTACCTCATATTAGCATCATCTGGAATGTTGTTGACTTGTGTATAATCGTATGGAAGCCATCCATGCGAATTTCTGCGAATATCCCCAATGCGCTACTAAAGCGAAGCACCTAGGTGGGCACTTAGGCTCTTAAACTAGTAACTAATATAAATGATTTGTCCCCTAATATTACACTGATTTCACTCAGACACTACGTAAATATGTAAAAAATCGCATACTAAATGAAGTGACGAACTGGAGTAAAGTGAGACATGCAGGAAGTCGATGAATAGGGGTGACGAAGTCGCTTAAAATAATAATAATATAATATAATTATACATAAAACCTGAAGGTTTTATATATAAACAAGGAATTATATATAAAACTTGAAGGTAGCTAGGCTAACTTTAAGATTGGGACGTCAAATAACTTAGTCCCCTCCCACGTGATCTTGGGTGCTGTAAAGCGCGCAAAACGTCGAGAATAAAAATAAGTTAAAAATAGGTAAATTAAACGCGATAAAATCCGAATAAATAGTTTTATTCAGTTTTTACTATTTTAAGGGGTTACAACACTTATACGCACTTAGGTGTTTAATCGAAAATAAATGTAGGTTAGCATGGGCCTCGTCATCCACTTACTATCAGATAAACTGTGTGATGGTTTGTCACCTGATTACGTTAAAAATAGTATGTCTCGCTGTGAACTGCTTCAGTTTTTTATGATTATCACTTTTAAGTAAAGAATAAGATGTTGTTCTTGTGATAGCGGTGCGGACGAATATTGGTTCAATGGAATTTTGATGTAAAATAAGTGCAAATTAAAAACCTTGTAGAATATTTACTATATATACCCGAAGTTAAAACTTTCTTCTAAAATAGAACGCACATTATTTTATAAACAAATAAAGGTTATAATTACAGCTTACAAAATAACAACAGACTTAAAGCATTGCGACTCCGTGGAAATTTATATCGTAGTTGGAACGTCTTTACCAGAAATTTAATAGCTCATTCTCCTCATAAATATTTAGGGGCTCAAAACACACATGTTAGGCTATGTTTGTTAATTTATTATTATTTTATTTTTTATATCTACCCAAAATAGACAGTTAACATAATAATGTGCGCAGCAATATATTCCAAAGTTTATTATATATACTAAACTATAATGGTTAAACTCAAAGATCAACAAAATACAGTATTGTTTTACATTTAAATGATACTAGTTTTTACGGATTGTATCGCGTATATTTAACTTTTTAAATACCCGATGTTTCTAGCACTTTACAGCACCATGGATGCCGTCACGGGGGCGACTGAGATGTTTAACGTCCAGATGTCATTGTTAACCGTGGTTACCATAGATTAAAATTTTACGTTTGTTCCGATCTACACAGTATGAACTTATGCTATCTTGAAGTCTTGCTTTGTATGCTTTGGTTGGGATGTAATTTTATTTCTTATAGAATGATTTTTATTTTAATAGCCTCGCGAATCAAAGAAACGAAAGAAATTCCGTAACTAAAAAACCTAAGACCTGAAAACCTAACATCGTCTAACGTCGTTTAAGTTCGGCAGACTTCGGCACGGTGTTTGTGTGCGTGCTACTAGACGTATGCGTGTAAACTAGTTGTACGTATTATAAGCTAATAAAAATATTTCAAACATTAAAATAGTTTATTGCAAGAAGCATATTCTTTGGATTTATAAGAGTCGTAATCATGCTAGCAAATTTCGTGAATTTAGAGTTTTTAATAAATACAGACTTTATACAAAATTATCGTTTGTCGGAAGAACTCGTTAATCACCATAAACCTATAGTTTCAATGATAAAAATTCCTGAATAACCTACATCTAATGTAAAATAATAAAAATATTTTAAACAATATTAACTTCTCATTTATTCAATAAAAGAAAAAAATGGTTTTCTTTTCGGTCACTACGCTCAAAAAGTGTAACTTGAATTAATAATATCAAAGAAAAAAAACAAAGAAAAAAATACCGCATAAATAAAATAAATAAACAATTATAATTGCATAAGTTGATAAAAATGCTATGCAATAGCTTTACCGCGGCAGTCCTCGTGTGCCATACGTATTTTTAGCGAGGATTTGTGGTCTATCAAATCTGATGTAGTGACGGGGGCGATCCTGTATGTGTTCACAAACTACAGACTTCCCGGAGCGTCGATTCTTCACATCAGCTATATGTTCTTTAACGCGGGTTTTAATTGATCTTTTAGTTTGTCCTTTGTAGGAGAGACTACATTCATAATCAACCTTGTACACTCCTGCATCTTGCAAAGGGACACTAACTATATATATACACACTTAACTGATGGTCAAAACTGACCAATCTTCTTCGGCGGCTTGAAGTATGTTTTAATGGAAGCGCGCTTCAAAATGTAGCCAATCTTGTCAGTGACTGCTCTGACATACGGCAGCACAGCAGTTACACGCTCGACTGTGGCCAGCTTCACTCGTTCACTGTGACGTAGGCGCGGGACCCGAAACTTGTTGTCAAGCAAAACTTGCTTGACGTGTTGGAGCTCAGCAGCCAGGTGTTTACTGTCACATATCCCTCGTGCTCTCTGAAACAAAGATTTACACACGGTAGCTAACTGTAAAGGATAGTGGTGAGAATCACCGTTTAAATATCTATCTGTATGTGTCTTTTTCCTATACAAAGTGTGACTCAAGTTGTTATCAGGATTCCGAATCACTAACATATCTATAAAAGCTAAAGAATTGTTTGCCTCTAACTCCATTGTGAAATGAATTTTAGAACTTAAAGAGTTGAGATGGTCTCAAAATGCAGTTAATTTATCTAAAGATGGAATTTTGAAAGTGTCGTCTACGTGCCGCTTGTAGAATCTTGGATTTACAGAAGAAGTAAGCAGGGCTTTCTCTTTAAATTCTTCCATGAATATGTCGGTGACAATGGGAGATTCAGGTGAACCCATCGCCACACTATCTACTTGCTTGTAGAACTCCTCCTTCCACAATAGGTAGCCAGATGTAAAACACCTTATCTAGTGAATTAAAGAAAGTTTTAACGACGTTTGACTATATTGTTTGCATTGAAACGTTAAGTAAACGCGAAATTAGTAAATAGAACGAATGCAAAAACAAACATTTAGAAAAATATCAAAAATTAATGACCAAATTAATATCAAACATCTGAATCAATGGCAGAACCAAATGCAACCATTGTCTACAAATACAGATCATGCAAATCGCGTTCTATAATATGTCAAAACAAACACTGGATGATATAATAATTAGGGTATTATTAAGAGGATTTAATTATGCAATAACACCACGCACACTACACCGAGGATTTAATTGTCATGTTTGGGTGGCAGATCGACGGTCGCGATATCGTGTTATGTTTTACTTCTGCTCGGACGGCGGTAAGGTAACTCATCTATATACTAATTTGAGTATCGGTAAAAACCGTCACGACAAACTTATGTTCGGACATTATTATATCATCATCATGATTATGTTATCATCATTATCATCGTCACCATCTCCATCAGTTCTTCTTATTCTTCTTATTATACAGGTCGTGGCTTGTCCAATTAAACGAACTGGCCGACATCACAGAAAATAAAGACGCATCTTTGACGGTGCCGCCTGTCTTCAGTCCGCTGTGTTTCAAAAGCCATAATTTTTTCTGAAATATTCCATATCGCCTCTTACGACACTCAGGAGACGAAATGGGTTAATGGTTTCAAAAAAAAGGAAAGGCAAACTGTAATCACTATTAAGTTAAGCAGTAATAATTAAACTATAAATAAAGATATATTTTGTAATACAGTCATTAAAGAGCATGCTAGGACTGAATTTGAATAACAGTGTGAGAGATTATGTGATAAGAGAAAAGTGTAGTTTGCAAGATAATATGGTGATCAGGATTAAGAAGGGAATGTTTCGATAGCGGCTTGTTCACGTAGAAAGAATGAACGAGAATAGAGTGTCAAATCAAATTTATGTTGCAAAAGTGAACGGCAGAGTTGACAAGGGACGCCAAGGACCAATGATAATCGAAAAAATTGGCAATATATTGAAGATGGGCCAGATTAGGAGTACCCTTAAGCGACAACCATAAATACGTAGATATGGATGTAAAGGAAGCGAAAGGAGTGTGTCAGGACTGTATCAAACGGAAGTTTGTACTCTCCCTATATATGTGGCAGGCGTGAGTGTATATGATATGACTGTGATATAAATAATAATAAAATGATTAAGAACTATTTTTCAAAATTCAGGAAAAGATTTGCATGAAATAAAAATCCTGACTGAATTTAAAGGGAAAAACATACGTAAATTATTTATTCTACTGTAGTGTTCAGCCGTGTAGTGACAGTTGAGAATATCCACTACCCCATATCTTCCCGTAGGTGTCGTAAGAGGCGACAGAGGGAGACAGGCTGGAGATGGGCAGTAGCATCTTCCTGATAGCAGCAATGATATAATAAAAAACTGCGGTTGCCAACCCGCTCGCCAAGCGTGGCAACTATGGCAAATATCCCCCCCATGAGTAACGACGCAAACAAACGGTCCCCAGTCCCCGGCGGCCCCGCTATTCCTGGCTACAGTGGCGACCATGGTAACGGCGGGGCAGGGGGTGCTAAGAATCTCCGGTGGAGGTTCGGTTGCCACCTACGACGACTCGACCTGGCAACATATAACGCACGCACCCTGAGAACTGACGAGAAGATACTGGAGTTGGAAGAAGAGGTAAACAAGTTGCGCTGGCATATTATCGGGTTATCCGAGGTCCGAAGAGAGGGGGAGGACACGGTAATCCTCGAGTCCGGCAACTTGTTCTATCACCGGGAGGGCGACCATCTGTCCCAAGGAGGCGTCGGATTTATCTTCCACTAGTCTCTCGTCAACAACGTTGTAAAAATTGGGATTGTGTCAACGAGGGTCGCGTACCTGATACTCAGAATCACCAAACGGTATTCGCTGAAGGTCATACAGGTTTACGCGCCAACCTCGGCACATCCCGATGAGGAGGTGGAGGAAATGTATGAGGATATTTCCAGAGCAATGCATTCCTCCAAAACCCACTACACGATGTTGATGGGAGACTTCAACGCAAAAGTAGGCACAAGAGAAAGCGGTGAGCTGAAGGTAGGGAAATTTGGAGTAAGGCAACGAAACCGTAGGGGCCAGCAGCTGGCCGACTTTATGGAGAAAGAGGGACTCTTTATGATGAACTCTTTCTTCCAGAAGCGGCCCCACAGGAAGTGGATCTGGTCGAGCCCCGATGGTTCGACAAAAATGAGATTGAATTCATTATGATGACCAGACGCCAACTGTTCAGTGATGTCTCAGTGATCGCAAGGGTGAAAACTGGCAGCGATCACCGAATGGTTAGAGGCACACTGAACTTAAACGTTAAGTTGGAGAGGTCTCGTCTAATGAAGTCAACGCTCCGTCCCCCTCGTGCTCTAATCCAGAATCCCGAAACCTTTCAGCTCGAGTTACGTAACCGCTTTTAGTGCCAAGAAGATTGCAATGCAGTGGACGATATGAATGACAAGCTCGTGGAAACTGTCCATGCGGTCGGAGCTAAGTTCTGCAAGACCGGCCGCAGAAGACCACAAAAGCTCTCCGATCACGCTCTTAATCTCATGGCTGTTAGAAGGGAGATGAGGCTGCAATCGTCAACAGATTTGACAGCATACAGGCAACTGAACAGAAAGATCTCCAAATGCATGCGGCGAGACTTACACAAATTTAATACTGCTCGTATTGAAGAAGCGATTGAGCGGAACCAGGGCTCCAAAGTCTTTGCCAGAGATCTGTCTGCCAGTAAGAGCCAACTGACAAAGCTGAAGACTGAGTGTGGCAGCATCGTTTCCGGGACACCTGAGATTCTGAGTGAGATTGAGAGGTTCTATGGGCAGCTGTACACACCATCGTTGAAGCCACACGAAAGTTTGAGTAACGATCCAAGAGCGGGTCTTATCCGACACTATTCCGATGATATCCCGGACGTCAGTCTGAGCGAGATTAGAATGGCTCTCCAGCACCTTAAAACGGCAAGTCCCCGGGCGAGGATAGAATTACAGCGGAGCTTCTGAAAGCGGGTGGAACACCGGTGCTTGAAGTCCTTCAGAGGCTCTTTAATTCCGTCCTCCATGGTGGCACTACTCCGGAGGCGTGGAGCAGAAGTGCGGTGGTCTTGTTCTTCAAGAAAGGTGACAACGTCCTCTTGAAGAACTACAGACCGATATCCCTTCTGAGCCGCGTCTACGTGCTGTTTTCGAGAGTCATTACGAATCGTCTCGCACGCAGACTCGACGACTTCCAGCCTCCCGAACAAGCCGGTTTCCGAAAAGGCTTTAGCACCATAGACCACATACATACCCTTCGGCAAATTGTACAGAAGTCCGAAGAGTACACTCTGCCACTTTGCCTGGCGTATGTGGACTATGAGAAAGCCTTTGATTCCGTAGAAATTTGGGCGGTGCTACTGAAGTGTTTGCACAGTAGGGCTACGATGGCTATCCGAGTACGAAATCTATCCAACTGCAGAGAGGTGTAAGACAGGGTGACGTTATTTCCCCGAAACTCTTCACCGCTGCATTGGAAGATGTTTTCAAGCTACTGGACTGGAAAGGATACGGTATTAACATCAATGGCGAGTACATCACTCACCTTCGATTTGCCGACGATATAGTCCTTATGGCAGAATCGCTGGAGGACTTAAGCACTATGCTCAATGACCTCAATAGTACCCCCCAACGGATAGGTCTTAAGATAAACATGGACAAAACAAAGATCTTGTTTAATGTCCATGTCACACCTATGCCGGTAGTTGTTGGGAGCACTAAGCTCTAAGTTGTTGACGAGTACGTTTACCTGGGACAAATAGTCCGACTAGGTAAGTCCAACTTCGACCGAGAGGTCAATCGACGGATTCAACTCGGCTGGGCAGCGTTCGGGAAATTATGAGACATCTTCTCGTCAGGTATACCTCAATCTCTGAAAACTAAAGTGTATAACCAGTGCGTGTTGCCAGTGATGACATATGGAACTGAGACATGGTCTTTCACTGCTGGCCGTATGAGGATGCTCAAAGTCGCTCAGCGAGCTATGGAGAGGGCTATGCTCGGAGTTTCTCTGCGTGATAAACTTAGAAATGAGGATATCCGCAGTAGAACCAGAGTGACCGACATAGCCCAACGGATTAGTAAGCTGAAGTGGCAATGGGCCGGCCATATAGCTCGAAGAACCGACACCCGTTGGGGAAGAAAGGTTCTCGAGTGGCAGCCTCATACCGGTAGACGAAGTGTGGGGCGACCCTCCACTAGATGGAGTGACGAACTGGTAAGACATGCAGGAAGTCGATGGATGCAGGTGGCTCAGGATTGTGATTTACGGAATTCCTTGTGGTAGGCCTATGTTCAGCAGTGGACTTGTAAAAGGCTGTAATGATGATGATGATGATGACTGTAATTTTAACTTGTTTATGATACATTTTATTCAATAACTGTAAAACTGTGAATGTAATGAAGTAAATGTACAAGTATACTACCTGTGTATGTATACTTGTACATTTACTTCATTACATTCACAGTGATGCATTGTGTTATTATCCAATTCCCATAATCTAAGTTTCGTTATTCCAAGAAGTGTATGCATGATTTTCCGTATCCATTACGATAACTAGGTTCGTGCAAATAAAACAAGGTTGGAAGTTTTGTAAATCAAGCGATTTTTATCAGGATAAAGGCACTTATTTGCTATAATACTAAATAATTTTCCACATAGTTAACTTTAGTAATTGTTGGTAATATATCCGTTATAAATAACCGCTAAAGCTTCATTTTTTAAATTGAAGTAATAAGTGAACTATAGTTCATTTGATGGTTAATAGAGGATGTAACCCATATAGTTTTAGGATACACAACTTCTTCATGAGATTTGTATTCACCCCTAAGAAATTAGATGAAATGTCTCGTTTCCAGTTAAAAGCGTATCCAGTTCTCTACACTTAACAAATGAAAAACAACGGTATTAAGCAGCTATTTTACTCTGATAATATATGATATATATATTATTATATATATATATATATATATATATATATATATATATTATTTTCTTCTATATTTATTACTTGTCTGTTAAAACTTTATATTTTTTAATGTCTGTATATGGTTTTATAGCTGCAAAAAAAACTCATTCTTCAACTTAGGTTTACTAGTTTTAAGTTGTTTCGTGTGTGAATTTTTTATTTTTTTTATAACAATTTCTTTGAGCTCAAACCCAAAGTTTCTTTCTTTCCTCTTTCCTTTCTACGTTTATTTCTCTTATTTTTCTTGTAGGGTGTCTTTTATGCAAACAATTGTCACATTAATAACATAACTTGTCACAGTAAAAACTAGTACTATTTAAATATTATATAATTTTTATTAATATCTTCATTTGTTTATAATTATAATTATATTTCATTTAATACTTTTATAATTTAAGAATATAATTTTGTGCTTGTGTATGGATTACAAAATATGCAGTAAATACCTACCTACCAATAAACACAAGAATGAAATTATATACAATAATATTATTTTTCTATTATTAACGTACGTAAAAATATATTAAATTCGTTTTTCAAATTTGATTGAAAGATATTTCGAAAGAAACTCCGTTTTTGTAGCCAAAGATAAAATTAATTTAAAAAACAAAATTAAAAGAAAAAGAACTATAGATAACAAAAAGTGTTTCCGTTAAGTAAAATAACACATAGTTTTAAACTCGTAAATGCACATAACCCAAGCAAACCAGCCTTCACAAGCAAAAAAAAAAGTATTACAGTAGATTAAAATGAAAGCTCTTACCTTTAGATACTGATCTTTACTGGTGTTTGAGAGCTGTAAAGCAAGTGAGATGATATTCAGAAACGTACGGCTTCTGTTAGCTTACTGAATTTTAATAAGGCTTGTTTTAGTTACTTTTGACTTTTTTGGTATTAAACTGTACGCTGTGGTCAATAGCCACCTTCAAAAATTGCGTACAGTAGTAGCTGCAAAGAAAGTTCATAAGATAATCAGTTTTGACGTAAAACTTAATACAAAAATTGAGTTTTAGGTCTTAAACCATGACATCAATAATGCATAATGCTAGTTACTCGACTTCACAGAGTCGGTATTTCATCCATTGGGAAAGTCCTAAAAAATATACAAGGTCTCTCTTTTAGGTACTAAATTCAATTTTTACGTACAATATAAAGCCTGTTGAAAGGATTATTACAGTATAAATAAATACGTGTTTGACTGTTAACCTGAGGCCGGTCGTTTTAACTTGTTTTTTTATGAGTTTTGTAAATAATTATATAACAAGTATTTCTTATTGCATAATTTTATTTCGTAAAAAAGTCCCGCTGGCTTTCTTGATAATCCCAGGTCAGAGGATTTTTTCGAACTAAACTTGATCGTAATAAATGACTTAATAATTATTATTTACAATTTATATAGTGTACAATTTATATAGTGTGAAAATGATTACATTCCAAGAATTTCACCTATGCCTGAAAGAAAACCAAAGGAGATTGGGCTTTTCCGCAGGGAGGATTTACCTAAATTGTAACACTGGGTAGGCAGATTAAGGATCACATTATCACACATTTAGGTTAATATTATGCTTATTTAGACCACTTATGCCCAAATATTCAAACGCTGCTCCATTTTAAAATGCCGTTAGGTCTCCTGTTGTCTATATCATTTTAATCGAAGTGATTGTGACACCATCTTAAAATTAAGATACGTTTGAGTATTCGGCCATTAAGTAAGGTACGTGTGGATAATATGGTCAAACTAAGCTCTGCCACCGTATAAAACCAAAACTAAGATGAGGACATAAACAAAAAACACAAAGTCGTATACTATTACTCCAACTTATTTTTAGATTTAATTATAAAATCATTTTGCAACATCCCTTACAAAATTCTTTCATGTAGCAATAATTCCTTTTTATAGGCCTCACGATCGAACAATAAATCGTGATAGTGACTTTCCTAAATTGTTATTAACGTTCAAGAGTCACCAATAAATAGTTACTTCGACTATTGAATCTAATTGGTTAGACGTAAATTTTCTTCTTAAATTCTTTCTTTATAGAATGTGGGTGACAAACGAGCTCACAGTCGTCATGATTGTAAGTGGATGCTGTGGCCCACAGATATCTACATTTATCCTATATTAAGAATTAAAACATTACGTTGCCAGCCTTGAGAACTAAGATGAAATGCCTCGTTTCCAGTAAAAAGAGTCTCCGTTTCTCTACACTCACCATATTTTACGCTGGTATTCTGTGAGAGCGTGATCCTTCCCAGGTGTAGCCGACCCTTTTGTACTACAAACATAATATAGCTGTAGCATGGCTCTGCCACGTATAAATTAATAATTCGAGTTTTTATATTGGGTATTCGAGTTTAATAATATAAGAAGAAGTAAGAAAGGCGACAATGGGAAATGAATCAGGAAAGGCGCACCAATATCTTCCTGATAACCACTGAAAATAATTTAAAAAAAATTGCGATTGCCAACCCACCAACCGTGGCAACTTTGGCAAAATCTCCCTATGAAGCAATTTATTTTGATAGGCTATAATGATGATGATGATATAGCAGTGCTTAATATGTGATGTGTTCTTTTTATTTTCATATTATTTTGTGTGTATATAAACTATTAAATAAATTATTGGTATATTATATGATTGTATAAAACGCTACAACTTATTAGGATCTCTTGTCTTTGCATACATAAATTGCGCTTGGACTGAAATCCAAAATCGGAACAACAAATTGTAGAACAATACCCGAGCGATTCGATAAGTAACAACACTTATTTAATCTGCTCCTCAATTTTTATTCAAAATCAGTGTAAGAATTAAAGTTTTACTCTGATGCTGTATACGTTTCGGTAGTTCATAAAGTAACACCATTGGACGAGTGAAATTCTACCTAGATTATGAGTAATAACAATAAACATTTTCAAAATAATCGTTTGCTAAGTGCCGTCCCTGACCTAGGACAACTCGCGGCCGCCTCGCAACTACGCACACATACGCATCGCACAGTTTACGTTGACGACTCCGTGGCGTAGTGGCTTAGCAATGAGTGGCTGCGCTGGGAGTTGCGGGTTCGAATCCCGCACGGAACCAGTATTTGTATAGCCTACAAATAATTCTTCCGGGTCTGGATGTTTTTCCTTGTGCAATTTATGTTTGTAAACTTCCAGAAAATCCTAGTGTAGGGGTAACGTTTTTTAAAAAAAAATGTACGGCAAAGCGCTTTTATCACTAATTTACTAACTTTTACTTTATTTACCCGCAACTTTTAAGCGCATCTTGAAGCATTGCTTATTATGGGTAAATAAATGATCTAGATGCTGCCACAACATAACTACTAGAGAGTTTCTGGTGTGCTAAACTTGTTTATGTAAATACGAACTTTTATGCGCTAATATTGGTTTAAAAAGATTTAATGTGATGAACCAAGAAATAAGACACAGCTGGAAATGTCCTGAATGTAATAGTAAGCAACCAAAAACTGATGACACGAACTCACCGTTGCGCCAACCACTCCAATCCTTTCAGCCGGGCCCCAGTATTGTCAGGGTGCTGGATTAAACATCATGTGAAGCCAGCAGCGATACCATCAGAGCTCCCGAGCAATCACAGGCTGTTCCAGTTGATGACCGTTATGTGACGGAGGATTCACTGCAGTGAATACTTAGTGAGGAATTGTCATGCATGATCGAAGAAAAAAAATTGGTAACTGTACAACTTCTAACTTCTAGAATCATTTTTATTCAATATAGGTTACAAACATACTTATTGAAAAGTATTTACGCTTTATCACAAAATGAAAAAGTGGTTTGTGCCCTAGGAAACAAGAAACACAACGGGACGTCTTTTTAAACATTAATTTACAATAAAATATTTTTATTGTAATATTGTAATATTATACATTAAGTGTGAAAACATTTAGAAACAGTATGGAAGAGATCAACTCAATCCCAGGGGTGCTATTTCGTGTATTCTTTTGACACACAATTTTTGCATAGTAATTTTTTTTTAACTTTTCGTATTCTTTGCACCTAGGTTATAAATTATTCATATGAATATTCTGCAAATCAAATATAGTTTCAATTTTATTCGCAATACCACATAGTAAGATTCCATATTCAATTATGCTATGGAAATAACTAAAATAACCTTATCTAGTTATTTCAACATATATAAAGGCGGTAATCTTATTTACAGCATATGCGGCAGAACTAAGTTTGCAAGCTAGTTTAAATATACGGGAGCCCCTTTGAATTGTAATTACTGCTTAGTGTGAATGTTAATTCCGAAGAAAACAGTGGATTCAACAAGACTCAGCTCCTTCCCATTAACTCATAAACTTAATGCTCAGATACTAAAATAAATAATCAGTCCGTCACAAATCCTTTCTTTCCTAACAGAAATATTTTAAATTTTGTTCGTTCCAATAATGTCTTAGAGCATTTGATTCAGTTTAAACCAGGAAATAATTTCATTAAACAACAACGACCATTTCAAACAATCTTGTAAATATAACCTTATGGTTGCTTATAATTACTGTTTAATTAAACATTTAATAAAATAACTTCGAGTATTTAATACCATTAAGCCACAATCAACTACCAAATCATAACCGTAAAAACCTCAATTTTACTTGAAAATGTTAATTTCGGAAACATTATTAAAAATAAACTATAATTATTTAACCTGATTTCATTTCAAATGCTTAAAAGTCAAGAGCACGCATTTTCAATTATAGAATAAATCAAACGCCAATTTGAACATCTTTGCTCATGACTTTAAAAGGGCCAAACCGAATTTATGGTCGTTGCATATTTTGAATAAAACATATTCTCACACTGTATTATCGAAACAACGATGAAAAATAATTATATGTGTTCTAACTTTATATATTTTAAGTTTATCTTACAGTCCCGAGACACTTGGCCACCATGTCGCAGGTCTTATGTTCGACTCCCAGGAAAAGCAGTTTATGCTAAACAAAAAAATGAAAAGTAAAACTTGTTACATTATTCAAAATTAATATTACACATTGTACAGAAACTATTTACCCTGAACAAATTAAAACTGTTATGAACCATGTGGTGAGATAAAGAGAAGATATGGTGACCACGGGTGTCGTAAGTTGTGACAATGGGATTTGTCAAAAAATTACTATGGCTCTGTATAGATGGCGGTGTAACTTTCCCTGGCGAAAAAAGTAAAATACCATGACAAAGGCCGCAGCCCCAAATATAACAATGCCTGGTACTGCGATTGTCAAATCCATACTACAGTGAGAGAGGCCTATGTCCAGCGGTGAAATTTCATAGTCTGATGAAAAAGAAGGACCATACGCCACCAACTCACACTACGTTATTTTAGTCTAGATATTTATGTACCAATATTCTTTAAACTGTTATAGATAATCAATGGCATATCACATGAAATAGTAGTCAAACACTGACTTATAATAGTTAAAAAAATTATAAGCTTTTATTGCATGCCTTAAGCGCAAAGCGCGTAGGTATGGACTACTAGTTCCAAAAATCAAGAAACCTACGTTTTGTCGCATGAAATCGTATCCAACAATCATATTGAACATATAAATGATATAAAACGTACATTGGCACAAAGATAAATGATTGTTGAGCCTATTTTTTTAAATCGATGAATTGCTATTTTTAAGTTAAAAAGGTGCTTTCAGTAGCAAATTGTGTAGATTTATCAAGACCGCATGAAGGGGTAAACACGATAACTTGAAAATATCTACCGTTGAACTCAATATTTTAATATCGTGTTCTATCATGTGGGTAGCCATGGAATCTAAATGGCAGTGTAATTTTGTTTTGTTTAGTTATAATTAATTATTTTCGGCTGAGAAACTCCTAAATTTTCGGTGATTCCGGCAAACTTGTTATATTTTATCTATCATATACTATGACTAATTCCGGGCTTGGCCGCCGTCGTGGGTAGATTACTTTATCGTTTTTTTACAGCGGCTCGTGATGAAAAATATCGATCGCTGTAGAAATGCAAAATACTCCAAAAAAACAAATTTGGTACATACTTGACCTAGGTACGATATTACTTTTATTTTTAGTATCACAGATTTTTAGTACAATATATTGTTTCGCTAAAAGTACGTAGGAATAATATATGAATATACATACATCTTGGACTTTATGGAGTGACCTGAAGGTGTACTTCGGTATCTGATACTGAAAATCCTCGACGAGTAGAACTAGGTGTGCCGAGATTGCGCTCGTTGTGTTTAAGAGTTTATCCCCGATCTTGACGGAGTTACCTGAAGGCAGACTTCGATGAATGCAACTGGAATTCCTCGAAGAGTACTAATAGTAATAGGTGTACTGAGTTTGGGCTTGTTTTGTTATTTATGATGAAACCTTACTTCCGAACAGTGGCGGATTATTATTAACGGCTGCTCTACATGTTGGCCAACATAGCGGCGAATGTTGTGGCCAATAAGAATGGCCATCATATAGAGCGGGTGTTTGTACTTAACTTAGTATGTATTGGAACGATGGCCCACAAGTTGGCGCGAGATCCATGTGTAGTCGGTTTTTTACAAAAGATCAAAGGATTGTGGCAGAGTTTGGCCCGTGGTTTGGCCGCCGCGTCCACACGTTGGTCTCCCAGAATGATGCACGTAACTGATTTAAATTTTGTATTCACGTTTCACAGCTAGTGTCTACAAAATGGCAATACCAATGACCAGTGAAGAAACTTTTCGCTTTATAGAGCTCTACCAAGCTGAAAGTTGTTTGTGGAACCCAAGAAATAAAAATCACAATAATAATAAAAAGGCGTAGGGAAGTGACGACCCCATCGCCCGCTGACGTAACAGTTATGTGACAAAACTGCTACGTCGGCGCAGTCAGTCAGCATCCTGCCAAGAGGTGTGAGCACCGTGCCTAGGCAAAATTGTGGGTGCAAAGGTCTGCTTGTGCATATGACCCAACAACGAAACGGTGCCGAGCTTTGGCGTCTCCCGTTATTTGGCGCCCATAAAATGGATGATGGCACAGAAAGGAACGCGCATAGGGCCGCTGCCTGAGGGTCGCCGGGGCGCGTCTGGAGCTGGCGCTGGACGCGGCAGCATGCGGGCCGCCAGCCGAGCGCGAGGAGCTGCACGATCATCTAGCAGCCCCTCGCATCCATCATCCCTACCAGAAGGCTTGGTGTCGGCTGGGTCTTCTCGGACTCAGCAAGCGGCACCCGCCGCTGGTGGAGCACGTCGCATGCGTTGGACATAATCTATGAACGAAAACGCATTGCGAGCGTACTATAGGGCGAAAGGGGGAAGAAACTATGGGAATAGCGTATAGGGCTCGGATGCATTGCTTTTTCGCTGAGCTGGAGCCTTCTATTTCCGTCACGGAACAAAACCTGGCTGACCGAGTTCGGTACATCATGCGCTCGAAAATATTTGATGATGCCCAACTCGAACGACTACGACGTGAGGCTATTGCATCGTCGAATGAATCGGCTATGGCTGGAGATGCAGCTCCACATCCGACAGACCAGCATCCACACGTGGAAGCCGCCATGGATCTTCCAGTTATGGTCGATTCGAACGACGATGAAATAGTCTCCCACGAACTAGAGCAAATGAGGAGTATATTGGAAGAGGTGATTTTGGAAACGCGCAGCACCCCTCTCGAAAATCGACCGCGACTTCCCCGCATACCCCTAAGCAAACGAAATCGGGCTGTCTTGAGGGCTCTTAACCCAATGCTGGTAACCTATTTGGAAGCCAGCCGGGACCTTTGCGATACGGACTCAATTCTCTTTGGCGCCGCAGTGGCAGTTTGCCGTATTATTGGCACCAAACTTCCCATGGCTGGACGCGCTACTACACAAAGTAGCGCCATCCCAGCCTGGAGAAAAAGAATCGAGGACCGTATCGCAAAGGCAAGGGCCCTTATGGGCAGACTGGACAAGCTTCAGGTCGGGTAATAATAGGATATCCGATATCACCGTTAGGATAGCGTTTGCTGGGACAAATATCAGTTTGTCCCAGCCGGATATCACGCAGAAACTAACGGAGCGCATAGACGACATGAAGCAAAAGATCGCTGATTGGGGGAAGCGGATTCGACGATTTACCGAGAGATCAAGGCGGTTCAACCAGAATCATCTCTTTCAGAGTGATCAGAAGAGGCTCTATAAATCGTTGGAGCGACCAAAGGTATGTGGAGCGGGCCAAGGACCGGATCAGGCTGACATTATCGCATTCTGGCGTGGCCTGTGGTCATAGCCCGTAAACCACAGCGAGGGCCCTTGGATGGAAGTTTTGGCGAGCCAGGGTGCGAGTGTTACGCCTATGGACCCCATCACCATAACGCTGGAAGACGTGGCTGAGGCGGTCCGTAGGGCCCCGAACTGGAAAAGTCCGGGGCTCGACGGGCTGCATCATTACTGGCTGAAGGGGTTCATAGTGTGTCACGCTGTGCTCGCCCGATAGTTTCAAGAGGCTCTCGACCAGAAGTCGCTCCCGAGCCTCTTCACTACTGGGATCACTCACTTGGTTCCTAAAGATCAGGATACCACAGACCCGAGCAAATACCGCCCCATCACGTGTCTACCCACCATATATAAGACACTGACATACATTTTGAAGGCGAGAATCACTCGTCACCTGGAGCTAAACCAGGTGATGTCACGCGCTCAAAATGGATGTCGGGGCGGTGGTCGTGGAACTAAGGAACCACTCCTCATTGACGCGGTCATAGGCAAAGTGGTGAAACGCGACCGTCGGAAATTCTCTGCCGTCTGGATAGACTACAGAAAGGCGTTCGACTCGGTGCCCCATTGACTTGATTGACTGTACAGTTAGAGACTTCCTCGAGCAGTGTATGGGGCAGTGGAGTACGATCCTTTGTCATCTGGGCAAGCGGATGATGGCTGCGGAGAACCACATAAGGATAAGAAGGGGTATCTTCCAGGGCGATTGTCTGAGTCAAATCTGGTTCTGCCTCTCTGTGAGCCCTCTCAGTACCTTACTGGAGGGCTACGGGAGGGGATTTCAGCTACGGAAAGGCGAGACAAAAGTGACCCACCTTTTCTATATGGATGACCTCAAGTTATTCGCCTCCAGTCGCTCCCTTCTTATGGAAATGCTAAACATCACTTGTAAATTTAGCAATTCCATTGGAATGGAGCTGGGGACGGATAAGTGTGCGGTTTCTCTCTCTGAGGACATAGACTTGTCTAAGCCCGTCAACTTAAGGACCCTTTCCTAGGCTGAAACATACCGGTACCTGGGTATGTCACAGAACATCGGTATCGATGAGGCTTGTATGAAACTGTCAGTTTGCGACGTGTTTTATGCACGCTTGACCAAAGTGCTTAACACCCTTTTGTCCGGTGTGAATCATTTACATGCATATAACTGTTGGATCATACCTGTTCTCATGTATACCTTTGGCATACTCAGGTGGACTCAGACTGAGCTTAACGCCCTGGATAGAAAAGTCCGCACTACCATGACGTCCCATAGGATGCATCATCCGAGATCGTCGGTAATGAGGCTGTACTTGCCGCGAAAGCGTGGTGGACGTGGCTTTTGGAGCGCGCTCACCACGCATAGGCGCGAAGTGTGCAGTCTCCGTCAACACTTCTTGGCGAGATTGGATGATCCATTCTATAATGACGTCATTTCTAGTGATAAAAGGCTTACCCCTCTATCCTTAGCCAACGAGCAATGGCAAGACCCAGCAGTGCTTAGCATTTCCGACCGGGAGACCGTATGGAAGGAGAAGGAGCTCCACGGGAGGTACTACAAGGCTCTACATGAGCCCTTCGTAGATACAGTCGCCCCCCTTCACTGGCTACGTTTCGGTGACCTCTTCGGGGAAACGGAGGATTTTGTCTGTGCAATACAGGATCAGGTTATTAAGACGAACAACTATCGGAGATACATCCTAAAGGATGGCACCGTCGACGTCTGTCGAGCTTGTCGATCCCGGGGGTCCAGGACATAGTTCGGCGCTGACTGTGGGGGCTTGAAATAGGACGGAGTGCCGTATTACAAGTACTTGTCGGAAGCCGTGCTCTAAAATGTCCGCGCCAGGCTCTACTGGGACCGGGCCATCATCACAGACAGGACTATTCTTGCGAATAAGCCTGATATTGTGTTGATGGACCGGGCATAGTCAAGGATATTTTTGGTCAACATTACCATTCCGTATGATGAGAACCTCGTGAAAGCCGAAACAGATAAGCGAACAAAATATCTGGACCTGGCTCACGAGGTGACCGACATGTGGGGTGGTCGGCCGACCGAAATTATTCCTGTAATCGTCTCTGCGAATGGGCTAATCCCAGTCAGCCTCTCGGGTCATCTGAGGCGACTGGGACTCCGTGACGGACCGCTCCGGGCTCAAATGCAGAAGGCAGTGGTCCTCGATACCGCCCGCAACGTCCGTCGGTTTCTTTCCCTTTCCTCCTAACCCTCCGCCGTTTGGTCTCCTCTGCCGAGGGCTTCCATCTGGTTGGATCTTTATTTATTTTATTTTATTGATATTTATGTATATTTATCTTTTCATTTTAATTTATAATTATATATTTATAGAAACCTTAACCAGATTAGAAACTATGTACAGATACCCCTATAATAAATATTCTATATATATATATATATATATATATATATATATATATATATATATATATATATATATTATATTTATTTTTTTATGTTATTCACGTAGTAGCGCTATGATGTAAATAAATAAACCGCAGCAGTTGTTAGCATCTCAATATCCATTTTAATATACATACTGAACAACCTTCCAACGTGTGGACGCCGTCACAAACTCTTGGCTAATATCTTTGCCACTACATTCGTCACTATGTTGGCCAACGTCACAGAATAAATAATAGTACTATGTACAGAAGTTACACTTCTTTGATGTTGGCTGCTTGCCGACATTTAATAGCATACATAATTATTACTAATTGGATAAATCGCGCACGCAAATTGAATAAAACTTTATCGCTGCGCGCGAGTGTTCATATTACTTTGTACCATTTCCCCTTCCTAAGTCACGGCGGACTTTCCGTGTTTACTAAGGGATGTCAATAAAAAGTAAAAAATACATTACGAAATATTAATTAAGTTACTTAGGTGAAGTAGGTACATATTTTGACTATGATCAACTGACCATATTTTTGCACTTACGTGAGTTCTGCTATGTTCAACGCATGCAACTTGCAAGGCCATTAGTCGGGAATCGCGATGCTTGGCTCGGAAGAAACAATAAAAAAACTTTAAATATGATTTCTAAGATTCGTATTCTACTTTGTTATAATCTTGTTACTAGATACTTTTATTTTCGGTATATTGTGTAATTATAACTTCAAATATTTTAATAACAAAGGAAAAGTATAGATATGTAAGTAGATACTTGGATAGTGAAGTAAATTGCAACTAAGTTTTGTTATGAAATACGTAGGTATGACTTCTGAAGATAAATTATTACTGAAATCTTTTTTGCTATAACTAAGTACCTAGAATTTAATTAATATCTTACTAAAACCCTTGGGTAACTTAAAGAATAATATATCTAAAATCTTTTGTTGGTCATTTAGCATCTATCTGCGCAACAATTATAATACGAACGACGTTGTGCCATTAAAATTTATCGAATAAATGGGTAATATGGTCATAATATATTTTTAATGTAATATATTTTAATGTAATTTTAAATTAAATCAAAATTTTATAACTATTTTATCCTATAATTAAATATACTAAACACTAAACAAAAACTACTTCAATAAGTATTTACAATAATTATTTACGTAAACAGCGTAAAAAACATTCAACCCTAGGGGTAAGCGCAGACCGAGCTGCAAAATGCTCGCGCATGCTCGAGCAAAATTTTGACTATTCGACCATGCAGGCGGCATCTGCGCGCCTTCGTGAGCAAGATCCATTAAAAGTGCTCTGGGTTGCTAGGGGGCGTGCATTACCAATTTGATTCCAAAATCCGACCGTCCGTGTCCGACCGAATCCGTGTTCAATATGATCGATTGAGACTTGGTGATTACCGCCCTTTTGGCAGAGAGAGAGGAACATAAAGAACATATTAATGAAATCAGACTTCAGAAAATTAGATAAACAGTATGGATAGAAGAAACGTGGAGATTCTTTCCCAAGCATTGGCTTTTAACATACGATCGCTGTATGTTGGACATGATAATATATTGTACAGACACTCAAAACGCTGCACCAAACTTATCAACTTTTCTTCATCCATGATTCCGACTTATTTGACGCGCTTATAGGTATAAACACACACACGTCGAAACAGTTTTTTCACTGCGGCAATAATGAGCGCAGGCGGCGGCGGTGGGAGCGCGCTCGAGCATGCTCGAACATGCATCCTGCAAGCTCGAGCATGGTCGAGCATCAAGTGTATATAATTTTGCACTGTCTGTCAATAGTCATAAAATTAATATTTTAGTGTTCTCAGAAAATGCTCTGCTCTGCTCTGCTATTGGTGTGCGCTGACCCTTAGTGCGTTGCGATTTTAGGTAATTATTTCACGCAGGAAGCAAGAGTGACAGAGGTCTGCCAACGTGTGGAGCCGCCATAAGGCAAACTAGGCACCTGCCGAGGGGCGCAAGGTTAAAAAGGGACGCACGTGAAAGTTTTTAAACTAAAATAAATGGAATCGTACTAAAAAGATAAGATTATTGGTGAAAACTTGTGTGTATTTAAAATACTTTAAAATATAATGTATACCACAAGCGCTTAAAGCGTGCACGTTTGAAATTACTTAAAGTTATTTTTTAATTATTTTATGTACATACAATTTCTTTTGCATGCCTTGAGCACAAAGCGCGTGGAAATGTTCTTAGTGAGAAATATTGGTGGACTGACGATGCATTATTTTGGGTTAAACATTTTTTACAATTATTACAGTTAATTATTGCATGCCTTAAGCTCAAAGCGCAAAGCGTGTAATTATTATGTTATACTAGGGCCTAAAAATAAAATATCCAAAGTTTTATCGCATGAAATCGTATGTAACAATCATAACATTAAACATATAAATGATATAAGAAGCACATTGTTAGAGAGATAAATGATTTTTAAACTTATTATAATTCAACAATCATTTATCTCTCTATCTAGATTTTTTAAACCGACTAATTCCTATTTTTACATTCAAAAAATTACTTTACTGGCATATGGTGTCGATTTATCATCCGCATGATGGAGTAAACACGATACATTTTTAAAATATCAGAATCAGAATCAGAATATTTTTATTGCCAATAAACTGTGTATGTACAATTTGCGGGTGACATTGCAATTAAATGTTACACGGTTTACCCATATCGGGTATGCAATAATTAAAAAACAAAACTTAATTTAAATTATTTGGTATTAAAGTATTTATCTAAATTATAAAAAACATTAGCATGCAATAATTAAAAAAAACAAAACGTAATTCAAATTATTTGGTATTAAAATATTCATTTCAATTATAAAAAACATTAGTATGCAATAATTAAAAAAAAACTTAATTTACATTATTTGGTATTAAAATAAAATATTTGGTATATAAAAACATTAGTATGCAATAATTAAAAAAAAACCTTAATTTAAATTATTTGGTATTAAATATTCATCTATATTATAAAGAAACATTACGTATTAACCATTTTTTTAGTTGTATTTTAAATTTTGGCAAGTCCGTGGCTTTTATATGAGGTGGAAGATGATTAAATATTTTAATACCTGTGCAAATGGTGCTCTTATAATACATATAATTATTTATTGTAAAGTAAAGTAAAAAGTAAAGTTACAGCCTATATACGTCCCACTGCTGGGCACAGGCCTCCCCTCATTTCTGAGAGGGTTTTAGGGCAAGGGAGTGTCCGCCGCGCTGCCCCAATGCGTGTTGGCGAACTTCACATGTCTTCGAAATATTTTTTCTTATTCCTCAGACATGCAGGTTTCCTCACGATGTTTTCCTTCACCGCCGAGCACGTGGTAAATCAGCACTTAAAATTGCATTTAACAATTTCATTGGTGCCGGCGGGGATCGAACCCGGGTTACTCGCATTCTGTTATATTTACAGCGATCGTTAACCATCTGAGCTACCACGGCTCTATTTATTGTAGGAATACATAAATTATGCCTATATTTAGTGCGTATTGGACGTGAATTCCTGTTAGATTTAATCTGAAAATAGTTGCCATTCTGTTTGATAAAAAGTGATATTTCTAAAATATTAGTGAGAATGTAAATGCCTTTTTCTTCGAATACATTTCTTAGAGTTTCATCTGAGTACATATTATAAATGATCCGCAGATATCGCTTTTGCAGAATAAACGTTGACTGCACGTTTGTAGGCCTTTTCTGCTAATATGGATAATGCGTAACTGTAGCTAGAGATTTTTTTGTTTATTTTTTCAATATGAGATTTCCAATTTAAATGACAGTCTATGGTGACTCCAAGAAATTTAATGTTATTAACTATTTCTATTGGAGTGTCTTTATCTGATATATTTAAATTTAAAGAATTTATTTTGTAATTTATGAATTGAATTATTTTAGTTTTTGTAAGATTAACGTTTAAATTTATTTGTTTAAGCCATTCAACTGTTATTTTTAAAGTTTTATTTATATTATTTTCAAAATTCACTTGAGTATCAGGTATAAAGATAGTTGCATCATGAGCGAACATAACACATCTATTGTCAATGATATTTGACAAGTCATTCACATAAATTAAGAATAACAAGGGGCCTAAAATACTTCCTTATGGCAAACCTAGTGTCATTTTAACTGGCTTGGACCGTACTTCTTCAAAAGTTTTACTGACTTTGTCAAATTTTTCAATTGCTGTTATTTGCACTCTATCTTTTAAATAGCTTTTTAATAGTTCCAATGTCAAGCCACGTACACCTAATTTGTCAAGTTTATTTAATAGTATATCATATATGACACAGTCAAATGCCCTTGACGTATCTAAAAACAAGAAGTTTTATTATTCAATGATTCCCAAATTTCTTGAGTATTTCATAGATCGCAAGTATAGTGGATTTATTTTTCTGAAAGCCAAATTGATTTTTACTTATTATACTATATTTATTGAAAAACTCTATAAGTCTATTGTAGATGACTCTTTCAAAAATATTTTCGAGAAGTTAGATAAAAGAGCTATGGGCCTATAGTCTTTGACATTACATTTTGAACCTTTTTTGTCAAATCAAATCAAATGTTAAATTCAATCTATTTTTTAATCTTCATCTATCACGTGGAAAGCCATAAAATGTAAATGGCTGTTTAATTTTGTTTTGATTAGTTATATTTATTTTTTTCGGCTGAGAAATTCCGAAATTTCGGGTGTTTCGACAGTCTTCTAATAAAATATTTTGCAAAATACAGATCCACTTTGACTCACTGCGGGTCGGCCGCCGTCGTGAGGGTTGCTGTATCGTTTGTTTAAAGTGGTTCGTGATGAAAATGTCGATCGCTATAGAAATACAAAATATTTCAAAAACCAAATTTGATACATACTTAACCAAATAAGATATTCTTTTTTTTAATCACAGATTTTTATTACAGTATATTGGTTCGCAAAAAGTACGTACGATTTATACATAAATGTACTTATACGTCTTGGACTTTAGGGTGTGACCTGAGTAAATGCTAAATTATAAGACGTTGGATTTTGGATTTTTTTAACGAAATAAAGTTGATAAAAAAATTTATTAACGAGTCAGGTAAAAGAGAATAGTTTTTATGATAATGCGTTCTTATTTTTTATAAAACGTTACCCACACTAGCATTTTCTCCTGTATCGTGGAGGCAGTTTACATACATAAATTGCACAAGGACAAAAATCCAGACCCGGAATAATTACTTGTAGGCCATACAAATACTTGTTCCGTGCGGGATTCGAGCCCGTAACCCTGAGCGCTATATCTCATTGCTTAAGCTATTGCGTCACAAATGGATGAGTACAAATACCTAAAAATGAAAATAATATTAGTTTATTTCTGATCGTTTGAAAAGAATTTGTTAATTTTTTTTTTGATAATTTTATACAATCGCGGTTACCTCGTTTCGAAAATCGAACAATTATCCAATATCGACTATTTTTTTTAAATCTTCATTATTGCAGCGGATTTATGAAAAATTTAAAAGAATAAAAAAATTATATTGGTTTCAAGGCTTTAAATGTTCATGAAAATGCACTCATTCGCGTATAATTGTTCATAACTTATTTTTTTAAATAATCGAATGAAGTTGTTATATTTTTTTCGTTATCTACACAATAAAACAAACATTTTAAATAAAAAAACATAAAAATGTTTGTTTATTAATTTTTATTTTGGTTTTTATTGAGTGTAAGATCGAGCGATGCGAGCTCGGGACTTAGGGCATCCCGACTCAGACAGGTTAGGTTAGAAGGAGATGGCGGGGACGAATGAGCGAGTGAAGCGAGTGAATAGACCCCGCCATCTCCAGGCTAGCTATATTAAATATTTATTTTTATTTATTTATTTTTTACAAAATATAGTTATTAAATAAGATCCAACAGTACAAATAAACATACAAAAGTTTTTCCATGTACCGCCGATTCGTAACTTCAACCACGTTCAATCGGTTCGCGTAGCGACAACTTAAATAATGATTTACATACATTTTTTAACTATATGTGGTGAAGACAAGGTTTTGCGAGACATCACTGCATGAACATGCGTCACATCACTGCATGAACAGGCCTTACGTAGTTTTAGCAGCGGCAGGAGGGGGTAGTGGTACGGAGGATACGGTAGTGGTTCGCTGGTCGCAAAGAACGACTCAGTTTAAGTTAACGATCGCGCGGTTACATTGTCGGGTTACCTCTGTAGCACGAATAAAAGTAATTCAGTACAGTCTAACTTTAATTTATTCTCATCAGGGTAGGCAGTACTCCCTACCACAAGGTGTACCGGGCACTCTCCCCATCATATGGTCCTTTGATCCTTAAGAATAATTGAATCACGTCAGATGTCATTCGAAAGTCACTACGTGCACACCTTTCCTACGCCGTCTTCAAGTTGAATTGTTCCACCGGAGTGAACAATGCTGCATAGTTGACACTCCCGGGCATTAACATCAACGCTTAATCGACAAAGGAAAGTTGCATTATAATTGTCACAGGTGCACAGGTCTTAAGACGCCCGACATCTTCCGGAAGCTTCGATCATCCCACATCAAGGATACGTGAGATCGTTCCATTTCCTTCCCTATATATTCATTATTACTCATTCTATTTATATATATAAATTTTACTCATTTCTTGTGTTCTTACATCTTATAATTTCATCCACGTCATTATTTTAACTGTATTTAGATTAATCATCCCTTTGTGTTTATTCTCGTTAATAATAAAAGTCAAAGTGAAAGTAATATTTATGTGTAGTAATATTTTTATATTATATATATATATATTATTAATATATCATAGAAATAAGAATAACTTTATTCTTTTTTATCATTTTTTACTTCATAAATTTATATTAATAAAACATCTAAGTAAATTCATCACAATTCCTTTTATAACCTTTAAAGTCTTAAATCATTATAATAATAGCTTACATATCGCCTTTTTTATTCATTACAAGTATTAAAATTATTATATTACAAACTTCTAACCATTACAATTCTTCTTACAGATCGATATTATGAAAATAAAAGTGTACATTGTTGGAATATTGAGCGCCTGGCAATTTAGTTGCAAAATATTTGTTGTATTTTTTTATCAGGCGTCATATATTATTCCTTACTTTAATTTCCATTCATATATCGTCCCCGTAGAGCGAAAAGTCATTAAATCGAAAAATCGTGTTTCGAGATAATGAGATTTTAAAGTTTTTGACAATAAAAATCGTTATAACATTGGTTTGCCTTCATATATCTTTACGATTTTAGCTTTAATTTGAAGGAAATAAAATATATAATATACTATAAGAGATAAAACACGTGAAAAATCTCTAATAATTGAGAAAAGCTGAAAATATTTAACTAATTGTTTTCTATCAAAGCTGTGATTTAGTTGCGAATTAGTTAATTTTCGAACGTAGTTAGTGACTTGTCGTTTTCTAAATTATTTTGAAGAAAATTAACTACACTTATGTAAAGTCGAACTTACTATTAGCTGTACAAAATATGTATTGTAAATACTACTTAACTGAATATTCGAAGCTTGTATGTTAAGTTTTATCTTAAATATAACATGATTAAATAATAATGCAACTATTGTAATAAATTCAATCGAGATTTATTGAAGCAATTATTCGAAAATATCAACCGAAATTAACAAAATACTATTAGCGTTAAATAAAAACAAAAAGTGCAACAAATCCCATGCACACAAACGGAAAAGTGATAGAACTAGTAGAACATAGTTATTAAATAAATAGATTTAGGTCGACTACTTCTTCTTCTCCCTCCTCAGTGACGTCTGGCTCCAAAATTCTGTCTACGACGTCTTTGCTTGTTGGTAAAAACTGATACCACAAGTGGAGCTCTTATGGAATTATCCCCCTTGCACATAAAATATTGAGGTCTTTCTTTTTTGCCTCTGAAATAGGCAGCGGCGAGGAGTAAGCTGGTAGAATTTTGTAATTATTCAATACTTGCGTTAGTTCTTCTGTCCCTTGTCCATCCGTTTGTTCTTCTAGTTTCCTCCTCTTTCTAGTAATAAATGTAGATTTTGTCGGACATTCTAAAATATTAAATTCTAGGTAGAGACCATCATGTTGATATCTAAACTTAACAAGACCCGGGCTTTTTTCTCTCGAAACGAAGACACTTAATTTTTAGCCATGTAATTTTATTGCCTTCTTTATCTCTGCTTGTATTTTTTGCTATTTTTTCATTAAGAGCTCTTACATCAACCATTTCCGTGTATTTTAATTCTTTAACTGTATAAGGTGGTGCTGAATCCCTGTTTCTTTTAGAGCGAGCACGTTCCATGATCGACTTCCAGTCAATCATGGAATAAACAGGCGTATGTCTTTGCTGTCTTTCTATTGCACTATGCATGGAGTCCACTTCCATATGAGTGTGACCACTCTCTAAATATTTTTGCTCAATAACTTTCAGCTGCCCATCCATCCTTTGAATCAAATGAACCAAAAATGCCGTGATAAATTGGTTTCTACTTTGCCCAGCGCACATGTCGCTATACATGGTAATTTCTTTAATATTGGTTGGTATCTGACTAATCCACCAGTTAATTGCACTGGCAATTTCCACACTGCCTCTTTTTACTATTAATCTCATTCCAAGTTATACAAAATGCTTTATGAGGTGGTTTAGACGTGTGAATTGTATAATTTTGTATGTTTAATTTTCTGGTGTAATATAAAATACCACTGACTGGTATATGCAAAGTAGACTGCATGTCTGCCGTTACGACTAGGTAATTGTCATCAATAATAGACCGCTGTTTGTCCGATTCTTTCGCCTGCTGTGCTTCATTTTTTCTTGCAATATGTGAATCATATTCCTCCTTCAAATGTTTTGGACGTCCGGCACTATCATAACGAGTGCTTGTTATGCATGAGTCTTTTTTTTTTTGGGGTAAAAAATGACAAATTGAATTTAGACCCAAATATTGTTTTATAGACGTAAAAAGAACATGGTTCTACATTTAATATTGTTAGTTGCTCTTTATACAATTCGTACATTTAAGTGATTGTCAGTTTGCTCTCCAGGTACTGTCGCTTACTTTTCTTCCTGTAGTAGTGAGATTCGAGCCGGGGAAAAGATTTTATGTGGTCAATGATTTCTGTTCAGACTCTAAGCTGGTTTTGTTTACTGGGACTCGAGAACCACGCCCATCCTTCCCTGTATCTTTATCCAACTCATCTCTATATTTCAATGCTTCATTTACCGGTCCATTTGAAATGTTTAGAGTTTTTAGAAAAAAATCTTTGCAGACTCGTATTTTATTATCATTTTTATTAAAATAATAAGAATTGGTAGCAGTTCGGTTTTTTTAGCAGGTATACCAACTTTCATTGTTTTTATAGGCTGGGCCACCACTTTTTGAAGTAAAAATTGTTTTTATGCATTGAAATTTGTGATTTTCCAGTAGGCTTCACACATTTTTCGTCTTTCATCCTCAGAAAAATGATTTTGGCACTGATACCGGCATTTTACGTAGCACTTTACGGGCTTAGGTTTCTTTGCAGGCATGAGATAGCCCTTTTTACCCAAATAAGGCAAACCTTTTTGGTTATTAGATTTAGCTATGTTTTTTTCCACTTGCTAGGATCGCTTTTTTATCCAACGTGTAGGTTCAATAATATTGTTTGAAGTAACAACGATTGGAACTGGCTGTTCAGTTAATTCTTGATTTTCTACAGTGACATTACCAGATGAATCAGAGTTGGAAGATGGTAAAGTAGATTGTTGAAGCACGGAATATTGTTTATTTCTTGATTGAAAGTCATTGTTAATGTTTATATCCTGAAAACATTCATTAAAAAGCCCCCGACTTTCTGCTGTCTTTCAGCGCGACGCAATAAATGTAATGATTTCTTAAATTTACGCGAACACTACACATTGAATAAAACTAAATTTACGGATTCCATCGCGTTTATTAACTGCAATATATTTATAGCAATAAATGTACTTTCTTCACTATCGCTCTCACTAGAACATTTTGCAACATACACTCGTCTTTTCTTTTCGAAACATCTATCCTCTTCACTATCTGGAAAACATGAAACGCTCGAATCAGAAAACACTCGAACAGGAAAAAAACTCAACTCTTCGATACCGCTTATTTCTGAATGTGGACTTTCACGAGACTTTTTAATTTCGGTGTAGTTTTGGTGTGTTTTACATGATACATTTTCTTCTCTAATCAAATTCTCAACGGAAACAATATCATGGTAGGTTTCAGCCAATAAAGGAGCGGAGTATGGTGGATTGATACTTGGTAGATCTCTTTTTGGACTTACTATTGACGCAGATTGTGGAGCTGATTCATATAGATTATTGTTTTGGAACAGATCATATTTCCTCTGGTCGAGCAGCTTAGATTCCTGAAATAAACAATTAGGAGAATGTTAGGCATGATAAATACTGATACTATAAAAATAATAAAATAATATCCACATGTTAGACTAAACAAACCAATGCCAGCAAGTATCCTTATAAATACAATAGGTACACCTAGTGACACAACCTAGCACCTCTATTACGGGGTGCGAGAAAATAATAATTAATTAATAATTTCTGAAGCTACTTGATTTTAAGTCAAGCATTAAAAAAACCACACAACAAGGCAAGTAATCCAAGAGTCAAATAAATAGGTAAGCAACACCCAAATAATACGTATCATAATCACTTCACGAAATCTATAGGGACAGCAGATTCCTATAAAATAACATTATTATAATATTTATGTATGTAAAAAACGTATATTAATAAAAGTGAAACACTTTTAAAATACGATACACATCTAAAAGATACTTACAAACTAAATAAAAATATATTTACCACACTTACCTCTACAACAGTTTTTTTCATTTTGATTCAATAAATCAATAATCAACTTAGCATGACTCATTGTTACACAGTGCGTTGTTTACGTAATTTTTAACAACAACGAAAAACGTGTTTATTTCAGTCGACTTCAACTTCGCGAATGAATCGTCACACGCAGCGCTCGTCACTGTAGCCGCGACAAACTCACTAACTCGTGGGCGAAATGTACGTTAATTGTAACAATGTACGTCGCAGTTGTATAAATAATATTTAAAAGACTTTAATTATTATTCCCAATAGATCTTATGTTCCATTTTTAAAATAAAATAAAACATTAAAACGGATTTATGATTTTTCGCTTTTGTAGTATTGTACAAATCATTTAAAAAAAAGAGTGAATAGTCACTAAGTCGAGTTAGTTAATTATCGCTTTTGTGTGTTTTAGCAAACTACTGACTTTGAAAACTTACTAATTTTAGTGACTTTTAGACTATCTAAAATTTTACGTATGAATTGATTATACAAGAAAAAAACTAATTAAGTCGTTTTAATTTCGGGTGATGTAAATTTTCGATAAATGTATAATAATTTACTAAATTAGTTATTTCTCCCATTACGCTTTGAGATCCAAAGGGTAGACTTACTTACATTTCACATTTCGTAAAACAAAAGCGTGGGCAGCTACAAAAATGACGTTAAGAGAGATATTTAGCAAACAAAATGTTGATTTTAGTGACATTGATAAGTCATTTTAGCCATTTTTAGTAATGACTTCGCTCTACGGGGACGATATTATTATTTACTTTAATTTGATTTAAAGGGATAAGGGGCTGATTAAGGTCTAATTTAAAATCTAATAAAAGCAAAGTTGCTTGCTTTTTGTTTTCCTTTTTTTAATAATTAATTAAAATAAAAAATTAACAATGAGTGAAAAACAAATAAAAGAGTTAATTAAAAAAAAGAGCTACAATTAAAGGAAAGCTTACTAACTTTAATAGTTATTTAAAATCAATTCAAAATATTAAAGAAATCAATGAATTGCAAGTTCAAATTGAGCTTCAGATGCGTTTAGATAAAATTGAAAATTTACATTATGATTTCGACGGTTTTCAGAGAGAAATGGAGCAGTTGTTGGATATGCCCGAGGACGAACTTAAGGAGCGCGAGGCCTTCGAGTTACAATACTACTCTCTTGTGTCCGCTGGTCGTGCCTTGATCCAAAGCCATAGCAAGCTTTCACTTCCTTCGCAAGACACCTGGCTGCGGTCTGCTCTGATGCAATGTCACACTCACACAAACGTCATCATTACAGCCCTTCACAAGCACACTGCTGAACATAGGCCTCCCCCAAGTAATGCCACAAAGCACGGTCCTGAGCCACCTGCATCCATCGACTTTCTACTGTCTTACCAGGTCGTCACTCCATCTAGTGGCCCCCCCACCACCCTATACTACGCCTACCGTTACGAGGCTGCCACTCGAGAACCTTTCTTCCCCATCGGTTATCGGTTCTTCGAGCTATATGGACGGCCCTTTGCCACTTCAGCTTACTAATCCGTTGAGCTATGTTGGTCACTCTGGTTTTACTGCGGATATCCTCATTTCTGAGTATATCACGCAGAGAAACTCCGAGCATAGCCCTCTCCATAGCTCGCTGAGGGACCTTGAGCGTCCTCATACGCCCAGCAGTGAAGGACCACGTCTCAGATGCGTAAGTCATCACTGGCAACACGCACTAGATATACACTTTAGAGATTGAGGTATACCTGACGAGAAGATGTGTCGTAATTTCCCGAACGCTTAGCCGAGTTGAATCCGTCGTTGAATTAGTCGGACTATTTGTCCCAGGTAAACGTACTCGTCAACAACTTCGAGCATAACCTCTTCGATATACCAACAGTCAACTTGGCACCGCTGAAGGAACTGTAGCAGCGCCCAAATTTCGACGGAATCAAAGGCTTTCTCAAAGTGGCAGATTGTACTCTTCGGTCTTCTGTACAATTTGCCGCAGGGTATGTATGTGGTCTATGGTATTCTTACTTCCAAGGGCAAGGTAGCCCCATTGAAAACGATCAGTATTCCTCGATTACAGCTTTGCAGTGTATTACTGGGAGCGAGGCTTGGCATCGAGGTATTAGAATCTATAACACTTACCATTAATAAGTGTATATTGTGGTTATATTTGGCTCAGAACTACTTCAAGCCAACTGAAGCAGTTTGTGCGTCATCGTGTTTCAGAGAAACAGGAAGGTTTTTCTAACCATAAATGGCGCTATGTACCCTCAAAGGACAATCCCGCAGATCTTGTTTCACGAGGTTTGAGAGCTGATATGCTAAGTAAATCATCTTTGTGGTGGTCAGGACCTTCCTTCCTTCAATTAAATCCAGCAAATTGTCCAGTACCACCTAAGCAGGAATTATATCCTTCTAATTTACCAGAAATGATTAAATACCTTCACTTGGTTAAAGAAAATAATATAATTTTAAAATTAATCACAAAAATTTCCATATTTTCAAAATTACAACGTATTACTTCGTTTATATTTAGATTTATAAATAACTGTCGCTATAAATCAAAGAGAATAAGCGGTAACGTAACAATTGCTGAGCTTACTAACGCTACTAATTTCCTGTTAAGGTTTGCTCAGCAGGAATCCTTTCAAGAGGAATATCAGTTGCTCATCACTAACCAAAAATTATCTCGTAAAAACAGACTTTTACCTCTGTCACCCTTCATTGACAATAATAAATT
The DNA here is from genome assembly GCA_907164705.1 of Parnassius apollo. Lineage (NCBI taxonomy): Eukaryota > Metazoa > Arthropoda > Insecta > Lepidoptera > Papilionidae > Parnassius > Parnassius apollo. The sequence continues at coordinate 10,378,803 of CAJQZP010000288.1, read as the reverse complement.
TATTAGAGTTGGTGGGAGATTTTCTAATACCTATTATGACTAAAACATCAAACATCCTATTTTATTGAGTGCCAAGCATCCTTTATGCCGATCTCTATTTGTAATGCTACACATTAAGTATTTACATTCGGGTCCTCAACTATTTCTGGCCACAGTAAGACACAATTATTGGGTTTTAGGAGGTACAAATCTAGCTAAACGTACTGTCCGATCATGTGTGAAATGTTGTAGGCTTAAGGAAAAAACACTTCAACCTGTTATGGGTAATTTACCTAAACAGCGTGCCCATTTAGAATTTCCTTTTCTTGACACGGGTGTAGATTATGCTGGGCCAGTGATGATAGCCAACCACAAGGGAAGGGGATGTAAGCATATAAAATCTTATATTTGTGTGTTTGTTTGTTTGGCAACAAAGGCCTTGCATCTTGAGCTTATTTCAGACCTGACGAAGAAAGCCTTTATAGCAGCTCTGAATAGATTTACGTCTCGTAGAGGTAAACCGCGAACCATCTATTCTGATAATGGAACGACATTTATAGGTATATTTCGTGAGTTATCTCGACTTCTTAAACAGCTTTCACCTGAAGACATGACTGAGCAAGGTATTAATTTCACTTTTATTCCCGCACATACACCTCATTTTGGCGGCTTGTGGGAGTCGGCTGTTAAATCTACAAAACACAACCTCCGACTTGTTTTAAATCTGACATTCCTAGATTACGAAGAAATGAACAGTTTATTAATTCAAATAGAAGCCATATTAAATTTCCGCCAACTCACTCCTTTATCTAATGACCCCTCGGATCTTTATCCTTTGACTCCAGCCCATCTCCTTATTGGACGGTCTCTCATTTTTGCACCAAAATCACAGATCAGCACCAAAAAAATATCATCCCTCGCAAGATTTCACAGAATCCAACTATTGAAACAACATTTCTGTAACCGATTTTCTAACGAGTGTCTTCTGATAACGTAAAGTGATATACTTTACTTCATCAGAAGACAAAATGGATGCAGTCACATGATACACTTAAGGAAGGGACACTTGTCATCATAAATGACAAGTCCAATCCACCCATCATGTGGCTACTTGGGAGTGTCCTTCGAGTGCTGCCTAGAAGGGATGGAGTTGCCAGAGTCGCTGACATCCGTACTAGGAAGGGAATAATCAGGCGAGCCTTCAACACAATATGCCCCTTGCCGACATTCAAACATTGAAGATGTCTCTTTAACGCCGGGGAAGACAAGGTTGTGCGAGAAATCACTGCATGAACATGCGTCACGTAGTTTTAGCAACGGCAGGAGGGGGGAGTGGTACGGAGGATACGGTAGCGGTTCGCCGGTCACACAGAACGACTCAGTTGGACTCAGTTTAAGTTAACGATCGCGCGGTTACATTGTCGGGTTACCTCTGTAGTACGAATAAAACTAATTCAGTACAGTCCAACTTTAATTTATTCTCATCAGGGCAGGCAGTACTCACTATCACAAGGTGTACAGGGCACTGTCCCCATCAATATGTGTACCACAGCATAGAATAGTGAGTATCATAAATAATATTAGTAATTGAGATAATAATGTTACGATTGTGTGTATTTATGTATAAATTTATGAGTAGATTTGTATTTATGTATATTATGTGTGTCAGTAGATATAGTTTTTTTTTGGTATAAATTATTAGTATAAATTATTAGTAGGTGTCGTTATCAATTTGTCTATAAAATACTGTTTAAGCCTATATTTAATATTTTTTTATAGTTAAATAATTTTTACTGCTTTTGGAATTTGGTTCAAAAGAGCAGGAACTAGATATTGTAACCCAAAATCTTCCATACATATTTTTATATTTTGGTATAGTCATATATGGATTAAGGGCTTGTCGTGTAAGCTTTATATAGATTTCAAGCAGTAGTTAGTATTTCACTTTGTCGAGTACTGGTAGTATATTGCAATGATGAAAAAGACCATAAGGATTTTTTTTAATTTAGAATGCGCAATTGTAGCTCATATATTTTTTCAATGTGGGTTTTATACCTGCGTCCATAACTGCTTAACCACTACGAAACTATTGATTCGCCGAGTGCTTTATATAGTAACTTAAGTACGTAAGGTACTTTAGTCTTAATGAGGTAAAATTTTGCTAAGATTGCTCGTAGCTTCTCACGTAGAGATTCAAAGTGATAACTCCATTTCATATGGTCATCGATTATTAAACCTAAATACCTACATTTTTCTACCACTTCAATCTGGGGACATTCACAGTTGTTATGTTGGGTTGAACTTTGGATATTATGAAGACATGTATGATTATGAGCTATAAGATTGATGTTATGTTTTAATCTATTTTGACTCGAGCCAACGTATATTATTTTAGTTTTATTCGAACTAAGTACAAGACCTGCGTCATTTGGTCACAGTGTGAGCCTCTAAAAAATCCTCCTGTAACAGTTTACCGTCTTATCTATATTGTGGTAGGCTGCTACCAGACGGAAATCGTCAGCAAATTGGAAGACTTTACAGTTGTTAACCACTTTGTTGATATTATTTACGTAAATGATGTATTGTAGCGGTCCTAATACAGAACCCTGTGCTGTTCCTTTACTCACCAAAACTTTTTTACTTAAGGCATCCCCTACCTTGACATAATAACAACGATTTTTGAGATAGTCCTGACATCAGTCAAGGATCGGCCCTCTAATTCCACGGTGATCTAGTCGCTCTAGCAGTACATCATGACGTAAAGTATCGAACGCCCTGCTATAGTTGATAAATAATAGTAATACATATTTTCTCTCATAAAGATTTTCATATAATAGTGATAGTAGTAGCATTGTGCTTTTTTAGTTTGAAACCCAAACTGCGTGTCAGTAAGAATGTTATTTAGACCGTAAAAGTTGTAAATTTGTCTAGCTACGTATTTTTCTATAATCTTATCTATTGTAGGCAATTTTTATTTTATTTATTTATTTATTTTACCACTTACAACTATCATCACAGGTGTATTACCTAATACAATAGTGCAGTTACAAACTAAGAAACTAGAACAAACATAATATAGGTATATTATGCACAACTTAAAGATATTTTACAATAAGCGGCCTTTGTGAATTCGTTCAGAGTACAGCTGAACAAATCAGTCTGTTATGAGACCACGTTAAGTGCACGCAGCGCGCGCGTCAAAGGCGCGTGCTGTAGCAAGTTGGTACGCGCTTGCGGCACCGACAAGAGCGGCGGCCTCCGCCGTCTTCCTACGTACTCATTAGGGACACACTGCTTAGCTATCTGTAAAATACCTGGGTAATGTACTTTACCACGGATCACTTTTAGTAAGTAAGTGGTGAGAGCAACTTCCCTTCTTATTTCTAGTTTATAATAGCCTATCATGCCTAGTATAAATAAAGTAGGGTACAACAGTGGATAACCCCGGTACACACCATACTGTTTTAAATACATAAATCTCACAAATTTGTTCTGAATACGTTCTAGCATTAATTTATATTTGTCTTCATGTGGTGACCAAACAACAGCATTGCATTCTAAATGACTTTTTACAAGTGCCTCGTATAATGCTCTCAGAGCACAGACGTTTGTGAATCTGTTGGCTAGCCGTTAGACCATCCCTAGGTTGCGGTATGCTTTTTTTACAAACATTAGTAATGTGTTTTCGAAATTGTATGTCGGTAGTGAATCGCACGCCTAAATCATTAACTTCAAAAACTCGTTGCAGAGGGGTTCCATCTATATAGTATTGATGATGACTCGGGTTTTGTGCGCGGCTGAATGATAGAATGGAACATTTCGCCGCGTTGAAATATAATTTATTTTCCAAACTCCACTCTATGACTTTCGTTATATCCTGCTGTAGCATGTTATGATCCGCCCGCTGCTTTATTTTTAAAACTAATTTCAGGTCATCAGCAAATAACAAGGGTGTAGACTTATTGACTACTTCAGGCAAATCGTTGATTGTTAGAATAAAGAGAAAAGGCTCTAAATTACTGCCCTGACTGACACCTGATCTTTTAAAGTAGGGTTAGGGAAAGCCGTCCGCTGCAGTCAACACACCGACATCGGTCTCGTAAATAACAGGCGAAAAATGATAGCGTATGCGGTGTGCAGCCGACGCTAGCCAACTTCGCTAGTAGGACGTCATTGTCTACTGTGTCAAATTCCTTTTTAAAATCAAAATAGGCTACATCCACTTGTTGGCCAGCATCCACCGTTGGTACTATGTGTGTCATTAGCTCGAGCAAGTGTCCCGTTGTCCCTCGCCCGGGACGAAAGCCGTGCTGTGCGTCGGACAACAGAGCACTTATTTGTAGGTACAAATTACTGTGAATGGTCGACTCAAAAACTTTAGCTGGAGTGCATAATACCGCCACGGGTCTATAATTACTGGGGGCTAAACCTCTGCTACCTTTCGGCACGGGTACTACCCGAGTGAGTTTCAAACGATCAGGAAACTTTGCAGCCTTAATACAAACATTGAATATGTGTAGCAACGGCTTTACTAATACTGCACGACAGTCCCTAAATATAAATACCATCGGGCCCCACCGAAGACTTCGGCGGCAAACGCGCAAGTGCGTGCCGTACGTTAGCGGGACGTAAGCACGCGAGGTGCGCCCACGCACCCGGAGCCGCACCTGTCGCCGCACTTATGCTTGCCGCCGCCACGCTCAACTTAGGAGGCGTCGGATTGTAAACCGACTGGAAGAACCGAGCGAACTCATTGGCACATTCTTGTTCTGATAGTACCCGTCCATCAATGATTAACCTTCGATGATTCGAATCGCCTTTCCTAGATCTTATGTACCCCCAAAACGCTCGCGGATCCTTTGCCAAATGTCCCTGAACGCGGTCGCGGTACTGGTCATGTGCTCGTGCAGTCTCGGCTTTAACTCTTGCCCTACATCGAGAGAACTCCTCGTAATCATTGCGCGCTTTGCTAGATTTATATTTTTTATGTAATTTATATTTCAGCTTTATATCCTTAATTATTCCAGGCGTGTACCAAACCGAATGGTTAATATCGTAATCCTAGGACGGTAATTATCGTAATCCTGTTTGCTTCCCTTTTTGTATATAGGTCTCACGATTCCAGTTTTCAATTCGTCAGGATATTTATTAGTCTTTATGCAGACATTTACCATTTTTGCAATATCCGGAGCTATTTCTTCGCGAATTCGTTTTATATCTATCGCCCAAATTCTGTCAAGACTCGGAGCTTTGTTAACGTTTATTGTTTTTATTATTTTGAGGATCTCTTTAGGTGTCTCTCTTTGAAAATTCATTGTTACGTTAACAGGTTGTCTGTATTCTATTTTATCTAAAATATTATTTTTACGTAGAGGTATTATGTTTTGAAAGCCACTATGAAATTTATTCGCAATGTTATTTGCAATTATATTTTTTATTTTTGTTTGTGCCTCCAAACGCATTTAATAGTACTGTATCCACTGTTTTACGCACCCTATTTGTTTTTCTGTTAACAATGAACCAGAGTTGTTTTAAATTATCTTTATATATATATGTATTTCATTATAAATGTATTTATGTTTGCAGGATCTAATTAATTTATTTGCATAGTTCCGCGCTTTATTATATTGTGTTTTTAAAATTTTATTATTATTATCTTTTATCCATTGGTAAAAAAGTTTATCTCTATACTCGCAAGCTTTGATAATACGTGAATTCATCCATTTATTTTTGGTGTGTTTGTTACTGGTGTTTTTAATTTTTTATGTAATTTTCGCGTCGTTGTAGCATTTATTTATATTTTACATATATACTGTAATATAGTATCTGGACTGACCATATCATCAACTTTCTTCTTGTTAATATTATTCAATGAACGTTTTCATTTGTCATTGTTATGTATATTTTATAAGTAGTTTCAACCTGTATACGCGCATGTGTTTGTTCCACACAGGCAAGCACTACCGTTCGGTGGTCCGCTAGCATTATACCAAGCGCCGTGGTGTAAAAATCTTGTTTGCGTGATCTCGCGTACACATGATTAATACAGGATTTAGTTATTCTATCGTCAATTCTAGTGTACTGCGATATCCCGCACGCAAGGCCGTAGTTATGCAGCATGCAGTTATATTTATGTCTTATAGGAGTATATGTTTGCAATTATATGTTCATGTCACCGAGGATGTTAAGTAGCTAGATAAGCTAGATAAGAAAAGGCGTAAATAGAAGAAACTAAGCATACTGAGAACTATTACAGAATTAGATCAAGTGGCAATTGAAGGTAAAGAGAGGAAAAAGAAAATATACCAGAGAAATTAAGGAACAGGGAGTAAATAAAACAAAATATTTTCATTCATAGAATATAAAGGAAGAAAAGTAAAAAAAAACATCAAATTTCATTACTTTTAAGTATTTAGTATTGATAGATGATAGAGCAGTAAGTAATTAACAATTACTAAAATATTACTACATATTATTCGAAAAACTGAAAATACATTTCTAAGAAAAGGTTATTAAATTGAATTTTTTGAAATCTAAGCCAGCTGGTATAGAATGAGAAATAATTGAATAAGTTTGGGATAACATTAACACTAATGGAATATTAATTAAGCAAAGAACAAAAGAGAGTTGATAATTTCTTATTGTTAGTTGAACACACTAAGTTAATTTCTAGAAAAAAATAATAAATCATTTTTATAAAGACAAGAATCAAATATTATGCATAAATTATTCGGTTTTAAATTTACAAAATGTTTTTTGCGAATAAGACTGCGATAACAATTTAAATTATTATCGTCCCTTTTACGTTCGAATCATGTTTGTGTCCAATTTACCTAAATCGAGGCAGCACACACAACTATACTGTTCTAGATCTTTGAATTGCCAAATTAATTATTTCTATGAAAATAAACGCCCTTGAAAAGTCTTTACGCTGTATGAATACTTAAATTCTATTTACTTGGAACTAAAATGCCTCGAATAATTTAAATTAATTTGAATATAGATAATTTTAACATAAAGGTAATTTAAAATGCAATTATTGCAATGCCACGGCTAGGTTTCAACTGAGTGTGTATATATTGGTATTCTTAATTTAGACGTATCGTTTTTAAATTAACATAAAGGTGATGTAGATATTAAACTTATTAGAAACTAAGAATTATTTTTTCCGAAATACAAATTACTTAAGATAGAGGTATTAACTTTTATCTTTTAAGGTAAAAAAGGCATCAACATCAGTTAGCTTACAGTATAACTAGTAACGACTCAGTTATAATACCTATATGAAAAACGCCTAAGTTGGTGTGAATGTTTGAGCACGACTTGTCCGCACATTAAGTAATTAAAATCAAAATCGAATGTACCCCATAATATATATATATATATATATATATATATATATATATATATATATATACATACATATTTGGGGTACAAACACCCAAAAACTTGAACACCAGTTATTTTAATCTGTACGATTTGTAAAATATTTTGCAAGAACATGATAATATTTCCTTAATCCTATTATGTTCATACATCAAAACTACTAGTTTCTAAATCTCCTTCGGCAACTTGAATAATAATAGATAATCTGCGCACTCCTGAAGCCACAGGTTAGCCCTGAACATCCAGCCACTTCTCAGCGACAAGAAAGCCTTTCTTAGTACATGTAGACACTACGTACAATCTTCAAATCTATACAATATCTTCGTGCTAAGAAAATTATTTAAGTATGTGTTGTTATATATGTTAATTAATATGTGTACCTTAAATTTCATTTGAAGGAAAACTATTTCCTGTGGACATTTTTTGATATTGTTTTTATTACTTATTATGATTTTTCTAATTTTATTTTATTGATTATAAAGAAGAAAAAAAATGTTTATTTGTAAATAAAAGTTTTGATCTTACTAAATTAATAATATATGAAAAGCTTCTTTTGCTCTTTACTGTCAACATGACGATCTTCTCTTTAGATGTACAAAAAAGTGTTTAGTCCAAAAATAATGAAGACTGGTTTTTATACTAATACGTGAAATAAATAAACTTTACATAAAAATTTAATTTAATTAAAAAAAGGAGAAACAATTTTAATTTATTATTGGAGACTTGACTTTATGTATGAACCTTTTGTTATTACTTTTTATGGAATATGGGTGACCTTTTTAAGCCCATAGGTAGTTAGTCAACTAAGTCACCAATATGAGACCAATATATTACATTGTATTATGGAAGCAGAGAATTTAATCTAGGCAGAAACTTAGTAGTATTTCGATTATGTTACTACTGCACCTAACTGATTCTCGCAGATTCTATACAAGTTAGAAAATTGTGTAAATATGGTCCTCGAAAATGTCTAAGTAAATGAGTGTTTAATTTTCATATTAGTTAAGAAATAAAACATAACTAAATAAATAACTTAACTAAACTAAACTAAAAATAACTATGAACAAATCAGTTATGGAGAGACTATGTTCGGAGTGCCGTGGCGCTGCAATAAACTTAGAACAGAATAAAATAGAATATTTTTTTATTCAATATAGATTACATGTTGTAATTTTATGAAATCGGTCTGGAAGAACCAGCAGGAAACCCAGCGGTACTTACAAAAAAAATTTACAATGTCAACGGCCACAAAATTTTTACCGAATTATTTATTAATTACAGAACCGCAGTTAACTATGACATAGATTTGAACATCTCAGTTTCCTTGACATGGTGCTGTAAAGTGCTCAAAACGTCGGGTATTTAAAAAATTAAATATACGCGATAAAATCCACAAAAACTAGTATTATTTAAATGTGTAGTGTTCGCGTAAATATAAGAAACAATTTTTGCAGTTAACCAACTGCTGTTATACTCGTATTTTGGATAGTTCAACACTTCATCACATGGAAGTGCTTGAGATGATCATTCAGTAATAAGCCCGGCTGTCGAAAACGAGTCGAGTTTTTCGATCGAAACCTCTATGCTACCAATGATGCGGCTCGAGAATTCAGAGTTCGCCAGTACTACGTATGGACACTACTGAATTCTTCTGGATATTCAATACCAACGCGTGCAAACACTGAATAAAACCACCTCGAAAACATTTTTATGAATGGTTGTTATCAAACATTGACAGTACTAACATTATGTGGACTAACAAAGCTCTATTTACGCGTGTAAGGCTTTATAATAGTCGTAACAAATGGGTATGGTAAAATGGGTATGCCAAAAGAAGCATAAAAGCAAGTTGAATGCAGTGGAGATGCGATCTCTTCGTAAAGTGTGCGGCGTTACCATAGCCGACCGAAAGCGAAACGAAGAGATTCGCAATATGGCAGGATTGAAAGATGACCTTATCACAAAAATTGATAGGGGCGTACTCCGATGGTTTGGGCACGTTGAGCAAATGTGTGAAGACCGAATGGTGAAGAAAATATATAGCGCGAAAGTAAATATAAAAGGTGTCGAGGTAGACGAGACTAACTTTGAAGAATGTAAGCATTACTCGAAGAGGGGAAGGTCAAGAGTACTCGGATACCTAGACGTGCATGTACGAAGAAGTTAATGAACATGAAAGAAGCAAAAGAGGTATGTAAGGATCGTGACACTTGGCGATCTGTTCTCTTTGGCTACCCCGTTAGGGATTGTGCGTGAAGATAAGTAAGTAAGTAACAAACATTACTGGGCAATATACAACCGACACGATATAAAAAACAAAGTGCAATTTAGTGTTAATGCTTGGGCCGAATTAATGATAACATAATTGTGTTCCCGTACTTCATTGAAGACGATTCACGGAAGTGAAAATTACTCATCATCATCATCATCATTACAGCCCTTTACAAGTCCACTGCTGAACATAGGCCTCCCCCAAGGTATGCCACAAAGCACGGTCCTGAGCCGCCTGCATCCATCGACTTCCTGCATGTCTTACCAGGTCGTCACTCCATCTAGTTGGGGGTCGCCCTACACTTCGTCTACCGAAGAAAATTACTCAGACACCTGTAATTAATATGATAAATAATTTAAGGAAACGTGCGCAAATGTGCATTGTGAGAAACGGACTCCATTTTGAATACCTATTGAATACATTTATGTTAGTTTTATTCCAAGTGATTGCATTCCTAAGAGCAAGGTTAATATTTAGTTCGTTGTTATAAATAGTTAGTCGTTTTAAATTGTTAATAGTTGTGAATATTTCATTCCAATTTTTATAAATACTTCGGTTAAATATGTCCTGACATTCAATTTCAAATTTCAAAAATCAACTATAATATATTTAGTGAACTGCGTAACGTACGCGCCGACGCGATGTTCGTGTCGGTTGAGGTCGGCAATGCTCGCCACCATTTGCACTACCTTCCCGTCCGTAGCCGTCCGGGCGCCTTCGTTTTTAGCCCTAAGGCTTAGTACGCACTGCGATTCAACCAGGATTAAACTCACGCGTTTAATTGCACATCTGAAACCGCTAAAAATGTAGTACATAGCTTTAGTAAGCTCACGCAATAGCGATTTTTTCCAGTGACTGATTTTCAAAACCTAACTTACTACATTTCGATCGCAGTTTGTAAACGCGTGATTTTTATGTGTCCCATAGTAATAGTATGGTGGTGCACGTACAGCAGTTAACCACGTTCGATTTTTCTTCAACTCTTCAGGTGATATCGTCACACTAAATGCAATGTCTTCATGCTGTAGATACTGGCTCACAGCTTGTAATAATTTATCAAAAGTACCGATCGACATCATGTGGTAATATAAAAACTTATCGGGATATTGTCGCACGTCGTTGTACATTTTTCAAAAGTATTCTTTCAGATGTCTTTGATGTGTTAGTGGATGGATAGTGGATACCCAGTACTTATGGCAGCGCCGTTGTTTACGTTTTCTATTTTTTTAATTTAAAAGTCAAAGCCACAACACACGCTACATGCTCGGAATCCATGATGGTACTGAAATAAAATTAAGCAAAACTCCAACCGCAGTATGTGATGATATACGGTTTTGCGTTTTCAGCTATTCCTAAACCGCTCGCGTTTAATCGCAGTGCGTGCTAAGCCTTAGCGCTAGACACAACGCCCACGTCGATTGAGTAACCATTATTTAAATGGCGGAAACCTATATTAGGCTTTTCAGCTCAACTATTTTTCCTACAACTAGTTGTTTGTATTTATTCTCCACCTCTTTCCCTCGCTCTGTAGTCTCAACTTGTATGTAAAAATAGTATTTAATTCAAGAAGCGCAGAACTTTTTATTTGCGTAGCATTCATTCCAGACGTTGTTGAAATGTACTTAATTGTTTTTAATATAACGGTTCTAAGTCCAGTTAAATTATGAAAGGAAAATTGGAACCATAATACACGTCGTAGTTATCAACTTAGTAGCTAGCGTGTCATTAAATAAGTAGTATATAAATAAGTAGGCAAAAACTCCGTGCATTGACTCGTACATACACGATCCCCTCCGTTGTAAGTAAGATATTAATCACCAAGCTTAGCAGGTGGTATAGAGACTAGATTAGACGTCTGACCTACTTTACTGATGATGGATAAATTAATGATTGTATAAGTAATATAAAAATACCATAAGAAAGATTTATTAGGTGACAGGACTCCTTCTTGCCTAATATTTCTTACCTATTGCTACCAACAAGCCGTAATGCTTACAGTCCTCATTTCCGGTCTGAACGTGTATTCAAAATAAATATATTTACGGGCTGTAAGGATGTCCTTGGACTGCAGTAGTCTTTCCCGTACGGATCCCCGATCCTCCGGCCTTTTCAAGGCGGGGTTTGGGGGGCTTAGTAGCCGTGTCTTGATTACTCGAGATGAAGAAAGAGGAACTCACTTGGCTGGCAGAAGGCTGGCTGGAAGAAGAATAATAAAAATAATCAAATGTTAACAAAAATGACCTTTTAGTGGTGTTCGGGCACTGCCCGAGACTTAAATATATAAGAGCAAGTATATTGTGCTTGAATAGACTCTGGTTTCACTCGGGTTTCGGGGCGCGCGCCCGAAACATGACTGGCGCAAGTCATGTTCCAGAGCTTCTGCTTAATTAAGTCCACTACATTAAGACGCGTTCTTCCAAGTCTGTGTTTGATAGCAGAATTAAGACGAAACATCGAAAATAAACGCTTAAAATGGCTCCGCCTATTCCACCTCACGCCCCGCTAGCGACACTCGTCACTCGATTCCTAAAATTTCAAACTCGCGCCAAATGCGCACTATTTTTTTTAATGTTTTTAATATTTTGCATCATTTATTGTCTTGTTGTATAATAAAATGTAACTGTATATGTCAAACCTAAAAAAGTTAAACCTAAAAAAAACTGTTATGTAGTTGTCGTCATGTTAGTTTATCAAAAGAGAAATCAACAAAGCTTACATTTTTTTTATTTATTGAAATAATAACTAAGTCATAATTTTTAAAACTGATTATATTCTTTAACAGAATTTGTAACTACGTTTTTAATGATATTATATTCCTCTTCTTTTTAGGGCCATTATACACATTTTCTTTATTTTTCTTTTTTGTTACATAATTTGGATCCCGAATTTGTTTATTACGAGTAAGTCGCAGTTCTACCGATTTCGGTATCAAGCAGTGAAAATAAAATGAAAGTAATCTTTCTCCATTTTATCCCTCTAAAATTGGTCATCCTTTATTATTGTTTCCACTTTATTTTGTTACGTGTATACCATACTGCCAATAAGCATTTAGATTTTTCGGAAATATACATCTGTTTTTGAGCTTGTATGTACCAATCAGAATTTTTGTTCAGCTGGATCACACCACTTTTTTATTTACCCACCAAAAATGCATTTTTTCTTGTATTATGACTTCGTCAATACCGACCTTGTATGTAATTATGGAACACGTGATTTCAAACAGGCTGTTACTTCCTATAATACCGTCAGGCGTTGCTCCTAAAATGGATGATTTTTGCCTATGAATAAACTACAAGGGTTTGAGTAAAACTATTATTTACGGATTTTATCGCGTTTAATTACTTTAATTTATTTTTATTATCCCGACGTTTCGGGTGCTTTACAGCACCCATTGTCACGGGGGTGGGGGACTGAGATGTTTGACGTCCCAATATCATAGTTAGTCCGGCTACCTTCAGTTTTTAAATATTAATTTTTGGTCCGATTTCCGCAAAACGAGCTTATAGTATCATGAAGTCTTGCAGTGGTATGCTTGGGTTTGGGTTTAATTTTGTTAATTATAGGATCCCAAGCAGCTGGCAGCACCCATCCATCTTCTCTATTGAAATTTGGATGTTTTTTAATTTCAATAGCCTCGGGAACAGGATGCAGGTGTGTACAAGCTATATTGTGAATGTGTTCTCTCTCACATAGGTCAAACAAAAAGATCTATAAAAACCCACGTGAAGAAACATATAGTTGACGTGAAGCACCGACGCTTCGGGTAGTCTGCAGACTGCGAACATATTCAAGATCGTCCCCACCATTACATTCGATTTGATAAACCACAAATCCTCGCAAAAGAACACCGATTCCTACCAAAGATGATACGCGAGGCTATTGAAATTAAAAAACATCCAAATTACCCCCGATACGTATAATTCAGAGGCTTATTTTATTTATATACGATTTTGTTCTCTATTCCTTTGTAGGTAAGTACTAAGTGATTTGAATTATCTAAATGGCCAAGTTGCTTGAATCATACTGAATCTAGGTAGGCAGGTAATGTTCTTTATAATTAACTACAGATATATGTCACACTAAATTATTTAACTACCTACTTATACTAATAATAATTTCCTATAATAATAATAAACCTATTCTACAACTTTAGCTATTTATTATAATAAAGGTATATCTATAAGAATAGAGAGTACAAGCGAACGACTTGCGTAGATCCTACATTGTAGCGGCCTCTCACCGGACTGACCCGCGTGAGTATATAATTTCTATAAAATTTTAAACCGCCGTCATAATGTCTAAAATTGCGTAGCATCTGCGACGATTAACACGTTTAGAAATTGTCAGAATCTTAAAATATTTTAAAAAAATTAATGAATTAAGTAATTATAATAATGCGCAACTAAATTATAAATATTGAAGTTATGAATATATTTGAGTGATTCCCAAGTGTATAGATTAAGTAATTTTGTTGTAATTTCAACTATAGTGATTTTTGTGGTGTTTTCGCAAATAATTATGATCGAGTAAAAATTATACAATCGTGTTTTTGAGCATGCAAATTTAAGATAAAGACATAAATTTACCTATATCAAAATTTCAGTTTCGTTAGTCGTGTCATAGACCCATACTATTCGATGAAAGGAGGTGCATTTTCTCAAGGTGTCGCCTTAACATAAAATTGTTATAAAATTGCAATTCAAGTTATGATAATAAATAATATCATTGCGTTCATTAACAAATTTACAAGTTAATCTAAATGCTTGGGACGTGTAGTGTAGTATAAAATATTTACTGGCTGTTATCTCTCTATATTTTGTCTGGTTCAGTTGTAGCTAAGGGAATAAGCTCTCATCTTACATTGTAAAATCGCGAGCTACTAGAGAGTTCGATTTCCGTTAGCATAATTAAAATAGTCATTTGAATTTGAAGTGATGATTTTTAAAAAAGAAAACATGTGATGAAATCCTATATGATAGGCATACCACAAAAAACACAAATTAAAAGATACATGTTCTCGGTATTGGGAAATATATTAGAGGCTGTTACTTTACTTTTTAGTTTAAATAAATAATATTAGTTCAAATATTTTTTCTGTGTTGTTGGCTAACATTGGTACACGCACCAATGAAATTGTTAACTGAAATTTTAAGTATTGATTCACCACTTTGGCGATGCAAGAAATTTTCGTGAAAATATTTCTGAGACATATGAAATCTGTAAGGAAGTATGTATATACATAAGGATAGCGCAGATGACACTTCCTAACCCTGAAAATCTCTCAGAATTGAAACTGTGAATGTATGAGGTTTAACATTGTTACAATATTTTTTACTAATCATTCGTAAAAATCATTCCTTCAAGTATCAAACTCTCATATATACTGTGCAAAACGCAGATCTGACGACTGATAAATGATACTACCACTATTCGAAAATGCGGATCACAGTTCCGAGAATATAGTTGATAATGTGAAGGTGATAGTTTGGTACTCAACAGACAGCTTTTTTTTTGGTGGGGGGGGGGTTTTGGTTTTTTTGGGGTGGGGGGTTTTTTTTATAAAAGATTTTGTTTTTTTTTTGATTTTTTGGTTTTCTTTTTGGTTGAGTATGGAAAGTATATTTTTCATATACCGTAAAAAAAAATTATGTGATTTTTTATAGATAAAAGTCAGTAACGAGCACAAAGCCCATCTGATGGTAAGTGGATGCTAAAGCCCATAACCATCAACATCATCTATTGAGATTCAAAATGCTCACTTTTGACACACTAAGGACTTAGACGGTATACCTCGTTACCTCTAACAAGGGTCTCTGATTTTATACATTCATGCATGTTTTCTATCAGTGTCTCTACGCCGCGGCTGAGCTGACTAATTGTTACTATGGCTATATATAGGTAGCATAGCTGCAGTTTAGCTGTTTCACGTGCGCTTGGTGCATTTGTTCGATACAGTTGCATTTGCTTAGCGGCTGAGTGTTTGTCTTATAGTTACTTGTTTTTCTTACTGTTATATTGTCGTTATTGTTATATTGTCATACCAGACGCTCGATAAGCCTCCACCACTTTGTAGTTGACATACCACGTATTCAAGCCAATGTCATTTGTATTCGTATATCATACGTATATATATCAAAGTACTTTTGTTACATGTAATGGCGTGGAATGCTTCATCAGCATCTGCGCATACACTTGCATTTTTTTACTTTTTATAAGCCAGTGCATGACCACAATCCCACCTGGTAGTAAGTGATGATGCAGCCTTGGATGGTAAATCTTACTGTGTTAGAGTAACAAAAGCCTATGCACTCTTGCCTTGAAGACGCCCAGATTGTATTCGACCGCAAAGACATACGTCGGCAAATTATTCCACTCCTTTGCTGTACGCAAGAAAAAAGTCGAAGTAAACTGTTTGATACTTATGCGTAGAAAATCAAAAACAAAGGGGTAAAGACCCGCCAAACGCCTGGTCGTCCGATGGTGGAAAGGAGAAGGAGGAATGAAAGCGTGCAATTCCTGCACACACACTTCGAAATGCATCCTATAGAATACCGAGATGCTAGCGACTCCGCGCCCGTGCTTCAGGCTGACAAGCTTGGTTTCAACCAAATCAAGGTCACAAATGAGCCTCTTAGCACCTTTTTGCACTGAGTCCAACGCTGCCAGGTAGCATTTTGCAGCACCAGCTCATATGTGGTACACTACTCCATGCACGACCGGACTTGCGCTTAATATAAGGTAAGAAGCTGCCCAGGCGCGAAGTACCGTCGCACTCTTACAAGAACACCAAGTTTCCATGAGGCTGTTTTGGCTTTGGCCTCAGTGAACCACCCGTAGTTGTGTACGGAGAAAATTCAACACCTAAAAACTGAAGACGGTCAGTGTACTCCCAGCATACATTTCGGAAAGTAGGAGCCAGGGTGAGTTGACTCCTTTTAGCGGTGAAAAGACACGCTTGTATTTTGGAGGCGTTAATCTCACGAGATTGGCATCGCCCCATTCCATTAACCATAGCCTCTCTTTCGAACTGGATTTGACCCCGATTGGCCCGTGCACTTGGTTGGTAACTCTCCACAACTGTGCTATCGTCTGCATATCCGTAGATACTGCGCATAAGAAGATCAATAATATGCAGCAGGAAGAGAGTCGCGGAGAGAATAGAACCTTGAGGAACACCGGCGACAGTCGCCACAGAATCAGGTGAGCAGACATCGACAATGACTAAGAGAGATCGTTCATTTAGAAAGTCCTTATCTAAGAGGCTAGCTTGCCAAACTCTGTCAAGTCCTACTAGACATCAAGGTAAACAGCAAGTGCTTCCTCACTGTTCTCGAGTGTCTCACCCCATACGTATGTGGCATACGCTAGAAGTTCCCCAGCTGACCGATTTTGGCGAAATCCGTATTGCCGGTCACTAAGGAGCTCATTTTGTTCTGGATATGCAACTAAACGGAGTTTCAATATACGCTCCATAATCTTGCAGAGTATGAAGGTAATTGGAATTGGCTGATAGATGGCAGGGTTGGCACGGCTACCTTTATTAGTTACAGGCTGCACATTGGCCAGCTTCCAAGATTTGGAAACTATTTCAGTGCTGAATGAGAGTCAGAACAAGCGCGTCAATACAGGAGACAACTCAGGTGCACAGACCTTTAGAACTATAGTCGGAATACCATCAGGTCCACTAGCTTTGTTCACGTCTAGACTTCTCAAGGTTTTAAGAACCTCCTTGTTGGTGATACGGACCTCCGACATAGAAATTCTGCATTGATGTAATTGAGATGGTACGCTGTTTATACTGTCCAGACGCGCGAACTATAAGTAAAAAGAAAAGCAAGTAAATCCGATTTCTCCTTAGGAGCATGCGCCAGTGAGCGATCTGATTTTACTAGCAGAGGCAGTGTAGACCAACATAAGTTTGTTTCGAGCACTTTGGCGAGAAATCAAAAGCTCTACTGCCAAATAGTTTGACAGAGAGCTTTGTACCGATGCGTTTAATATGGTCGAAATTGGCTTGTTAAAGGCTGTCTTTTTAAGGGTAACATCCGAAGCATTTCGGTCTCAAACATTGACTATATAATACCCCTTCGCTTGACGTATCATTATCGGTTATTCATGCAGCTCGACGGATCTTCCGACGAGCAGACCTGCCACCAAGGCTAATAATAATAATAATAATACGTTTATTTTGGACATCATGATCCATATTATAGGTTAGTAACAATTTTTAGAGCTTATAACTAATGTTAGTAATTGGCAATTGAAACATAACACATATAACATAAAACAAGGACAAACAGAAAAACCACACAAACAAATATGGCACCCGGCCCCGCCCGCAAGATGACTACTTGACTGCGTGCAGCCGTATCCATCGAGCAAGCATCGGCGAGTCCCAACGGTCTGCCAAAACACACAAGATGCTAACATGCAAGGAAATGCCGCATCTCATCCCAATCTGCTGACTTGAGTCGGCACACTCGCCGCAAGAGGTTCCCAAGGGTGAGGTAACCTAAACCTTTTGTATCTGTCTGGATCGATCATAAGCAGAAGGTCGAGGCAGTTGGCTATGTGCCCATCTACCTCAGGTACCCTAGTTGCTTATTTTACCAGTTGGGAGAGTCTCAGCGACAAGGCAAAATTACTCGCCTCTCTCCCAGCGTGGTCGGTTTTCTGGTATGGGAACAACCAGTCCTGATGACAGGTATTAAAGTCCCTCAGAAAATCCAATTTTTGCATTAGGGTACTGATTAAGAGCTACATCAGAAGCTTCACTGATGTGTTAAAATAGCATAGTTGTCTCCTGGTCATCGCTGTGCGATCGGTAGACACAAGAATAAATAATTTTATCCATTCCAGTGTCTATGAATACCCAGATCGTAGAGAAAGTGGGATCTTCAAGGTGACGGAGACACTTACAGCAGATGTTGTTGCGGACGTAAACACAGACCTCGGGTAGCCAAGGTACGCCGCATCTATAGGACATCTGATCTCCGTCTCAGTCAAGAAGGGTAAGTACGGTTTATCAGTCTTAAAGTTGATTGCATTGAGATTACAGTGCAGGCCTCGGATGTTAGTGAGGTACACTTTGATGGAGTTTTTGCATTATTGCTAGGAGTGAATAGTTTGAGAGAATGGCAGTTAGACGAGGCATCGTACATATAACCTCGAGACGCAAACAGATTACGTCTAGAACGTATAGAACCATATAACGTCTTCTAGCATGGAGATCACGGGGACGCCCGAATCTCCCTGGATATCACCACCAGGCCTTCTCTTTCAGTTGCCAACTAACATGGTGGAGCCATCCCAGGATTTTTTCTAAGATGGCGAGACAGCCTTTCATATGTCGGTAGTTGTTGACGAGTACGGTTACCTGGGACAAATAGTCCGAATAGGTCCAACCTGACCGAGATTGCCCGAGATGTCAATCGACGGATTTAACTGGACTGGGCACTGTTCGGGAAATTACGACACATCTTTTCATCAGCTATACCGCATAACCTAAAAATGAGACTATACGACCAGTGCGTGTTGCTACTGACTGACTAATGAAACTGAGACGGAGTCCTTTCACTGCTGGCCGAACAGGGATGTTCAAGGTCGCTCTGCGAGCTATGGTGAAGGTTATTCCCTGAGCATAGCCTTCTCTATAGCTAGTGGGCGAAGCGACAGGCGGAGCGACAATTCGCGCGGCGCGATTTGAGGGCCACGGGAAGTCACGTTTGCCGCCGCGACCAGATAGGCTGAGAGTGAAATGTCTTTATCAAAGTTATCTCGATATTGCTTAGAAAGTAATTGTTTATTGAATCAAGACATAATATTTGGAAGAGATTGCGGAGTACATGATTTGAATAGGTTGGGTTATAAATGGAGAATTCAACAACAAATAGATTGCATCTAGAAAAAAAAATCGAGTAAATACCAGCGCGAATTTTCGCTACGGCGAATGTCTCGTGGCCAGGCTGTTACACAATTATAAACAAAATATCATCGTTATCTTTAGTTTTGTACATGAAGATGGAAATGTAATGGTACTGAATAATTTTAATAGTTAAAATCAATTGCATTTATGATCGATAGTTAACTGTCCTTTTTTTAATCCTTCCAATACTTTGAATTTAAAAATAGATTAGACAGAACTATTAAAATTAATTACAAGTATAATTGTGATTGCCGCCTCTAATTCTTATTTCGCCTGCAAATTTTGATTTTTTTTGGACCTAAGCACTATGCTCAATGACTTCAATAGTGTCTCCCAACGGATAGGTCTTAACATGAACTTGGATAAAACACAAGTCATGTGTAATGTTCATGTCACATCTTTGCTGATGGTTGTTAGGAGCACTAAGCTCAAATTTGTTGACCATTATGTTGACATGGGATAAGTAGTTTACGTAAGTAAGACCAACTTTGCCCGATAGGTCAATCAACGGATTCAACTCGGCAGTGTTCGGGAAATTATGACACATCTAGTGCGTGTTGCCAGTGATTGATATAACCTATGGATCTGAGAAGTGGTCTTTGACTGCTGGTCGTGTGAAAAAGGTAAAAGTTGCTCAGCGAGCTATGGAGAGAGCTATGCTCATAATTTTTCAGCGTGATAAACTTAGGAATGAGGATATCCGCAGTAGAACCGGTGTGACCAATGTAGCCCAACGGATTAGTAAGCTGAAGTGGCCATGGGCCAGTGATATAGCTCGAAGAACCGATAACCGATGGAGGAAAAAGGTTTTTGTGGCTTCCGCCCACAAGACAGAGTGACGACCTGGTAAGACATGCAGAAAATTAATGGATGCAGATGGCTCAGGACAATGCTTTGTGACATTCCTTAGGGGGAACTTACCTATGTTCAGCTGTAGACTTGTGAAGGGCTGTAGTGATGATGATGATATTTAAGACCGATTTACACTTTGACAAGTACAGTAGCGAGTTAACTTGCGAACCTGGCGAGTTAAGTTTGAACCTCGTTTGAACGGCAATAAGCGAGTTAAGTAGCAAGTTAACGATTAAGTTGCGAAGTGCTGTCCTCCCGCGCGTCTCCCGCCACCCGCAACTAAACTCGCCGTTCGTGTAAACGAGCGAGTTTAGCTCAGTGCATAAGTTGACAGGCCGCAACGTTTGCGCGCCAAAACGTACAATTGTACTTTTATAAATAAACTCGACACAAAGTTTGTACGATAGTGATTATTGAATATTTATACGTTTTATATTGAGTTTTAATTAAAATGGACGGAAGATATCACGTATAAATTTGTACAGGAGTATCTAGAATACGAATGTTTATATAATAGTAGAAGTTCAAATTGTAAAATTAAACCTGCTCGAGATGCTGCACTCATGAAAATTATTAAAAACTTCTTTAACAACAACCATTAATACTTCTCTGACTGGATCATTTAAGTCTTGACGTAATCCTAGAACCATCTTAAACGAAAACCATAAAAATTCTGTAGTCTTGAAACGTCATACTCTAACAAACTCTATGAACTAATATCCTTAACTAAACTCGCCACGAAGACATTGTTTGAACGCTACTGCCCACTTAACCGTTCACTGTCAACTGCATTGTAACTAAACTCGCTACTGTACTTGTCGAAGTGTAAATCGGTCTTTACACGTTACTCGTAGTACGGGTTTTTGAAACCACATAATACTTGATGCTGTGCTAGTTTCTAAATGAGAGCATAAGACGTAAAATATAGCTGCTTATATACGCAATGCTCCTCTATCATATCCAATGTAAAGGCTATGACCCGAAAACTAGATGACTGACAGAAAAAAAATTATCTCATGGCTAGGCTAGGCTATAATTTGCAAAAAAGTGTCTTCTTTACTTCTTAATTTAATTTATTAAACGAATAATTAATAAACAAACTTAATCTGAGGGCTTACAGCCTGGAAAATTAAGACACAAAGTTGTCTCATTTTGCAACCCATCTGGGGCAAACATCTGTCAAAAACAGTATACAGTATTTCTGTTGTCTGCTAAAATATTAATTTAAACTAATATTAGGTTCTATTTTGTACTAAATCTTACGAAGTAAGGACTTTTCATTAAAATTTTGATGACTAGGTATGTTCAGAACCGCGGCTGCGGGTTCAAATCCTGTATCGAAATGTAATGTAGTATGTAAACAAAGTTAATACGCGTTCATAACACAGGATTCCAGCGTGAAAAAATATTAAACTAATATTGTCAGCCTTTGTATTTTTATAATATAAGAAAATAAGGCTTAAACTAGCACAGAGTCCACCTTATGGTAAATGTATGCTGTGGCCCATGTATATCTATATCTATCTTCGATTAAGGAACAAAATGCAGATGCTTCCTCACTCTTGAGAACAAAGATAGAATGCCTCATTTCCAATAAAAAGGTTCTCTGGTTCTCTACACTTACCATACGAATACTAAGCAGCATTAAATTGCTAATTTACGATAGTACTCTGTGAGAATATGGTCCTTTCTTGGACGAGGCGACCCATTTGTGCTATAACCATAATATTGCTGCAGCGTGACTCTTTCAAGTATATTTTTGTAAGGTATTTGGTTTTTGTGATCTGAATTGATACAACGTGAACTTGTTTCAGTTATATTTTAATTTATTTACTAGGAAAACTGAAGGTCACCCGTCAGGTCACGTTATCGTCGGAGTAAAAAATTATATACCCTCATGATCAATATCTGTCGGTTCTCATAGTTTCACCGGTATTCCCTTTTAGCATTATCAGGTTACTATATAAATTTTACAGTCCTCTAAGGAGGGACACCAATTAGTTTTTATAGATCACAAATTGGAAAAATGTTCTCCTTCAGACCGAATTACGATCAAGGCGTCACAAGTGTGTTTTCTTCATTAATTTTTGCGTACATAACAGATAATTTTACAATTTATATGTGTAGCAGCCTCAGGGAACCTCATATCACCACTATTACATATGTAAACAAATATATTTAATGCGTTTCAAAGTACTCTCTGTTATATTTTAAATACTTTTAGTTCGTTCAATCTGTTTTTGAAAACACAAGGACAATTGCCCTGAGGACTGAATGTTTCCGTGTGCTAATTGAAAGCTAACACGGCATCTTCTGGAACCTTAAATGTCAAATTTGTTGTTGTTCTTTACAAAACAATGATTTTTGGGAAAATAAACAAATCGCACGATGAGAATTCTGGAATGTGTCACGAGTTTCACTTTTTGAGAAGCCAAAAATTACTTTGTCTTATTCGTGGTGTGTGCTGAAACTTTGTTATGGTGTAATAGGTTACGATTACTTGATCGTGCTTTCGTCACTTTATCAAATACACTAAGTTTTCATTGTATTTTGATCATCATATATAATTGTGCACACGGGACCTGGGAGAATAAAAACGCTTATTATCATTTTATGTCATTAACTTATTATCATTAAATGTCCACAAATCTCATCATAAACGATGCGCCAGTTTTCTTTCTTACTTGACTGATAGAAGTAACATTTTCCTCAGTGATCACAGAACAGACAGACAGACAGAAGGTCGACCTACACGAATTTCATCATGGAAAGAAACTCAGCCACGATAAAATTATGCATACCAACGCCTCACGGTGCTCAAAACGGGTGCTTCCGTCGCGAAAACATTTTGAAGGTGAGCAATATCTTGTGGAGAGAATGAATTTTAAAATACACACAAAATTCACCAAGCTTAGGAAGAGAAAATTCAACTTGTGCTAAAAAGAGTTGACTCGCGACTTCCCGCCTATAATATTTTAATCTATATATACGTTTTTAAGACTTAAAAGAGCGGTTTACTTTTAAGTCTTTAAAACTAATATATAGTGTAGTATTAATAAAAATATGCTCTACACCATATCGTCTCGAGGCGTGGATGTCGTATGAGGTAACCGAGGGAAACAACCAAAAGTTGGACAGTAGCGTCTTACTACGGGGAGTTGGTTAAGCAAGTGAATGAATCGTGTACTTAGCGTACGTGTTGTGACAAGGATATAAAGCGACGAGTGAATGCAGGTCACAGCTTAAATGCGTCTTTTCAGTCTATTGTAGGAAGTCGTAATGTGTCACAAGAGGCATATAATATGTCTATTTATTATACTGTGTTACTCATTAAGTAAGATGGTGGTGAAAGTTGGCTGTGCTATAACATGGAAGATGACTTTGTCCACAAAATGCTCATAAAAGCCTTGTAGAACCTCCCGTAGAGCTTCTTCTCCTTTCATATGGTCTCCCGGTCGAAAATACATTGTACTGCTGATCTTGTCAGAAAGTAATTACGGGGACTGCAGACTTCGCATTCATGGTGAGAGCGCTTAAAAAGCCGCGCTCACCATGTTTCCGTGGCAAATACAGCCTTAATACTGACAATCTCGGGTGATGCATTGTGTGGGACGTCGTAACAGTAGGTACTTTTCAATCCAGAGCGTTCAGTTTGGTCTGTGTCCACCTAAGTACGCAAACTGTAATAATGGGGACAGGCATGACCCAACAATTATATGCGTGTGTCTTATTAACCCTTCAATCCCCATAAAAATCCAATGCAGTTGAAAGCGTCCGTCAAATCCCGAGCGCTCGCATTCGACCGCACCCACCCGCAGCACTTTAAACCATTAAAACTTATATTTAGAGACTACTTTTCTATGAAGAAGTTTGGCGTTATAAAATCTATACAACATTTTCTATCCTGCGGTCTAAACAAAAAGTCAGGTTTTACTTTATTGGAAAAAGATTTAATTGTATTTTGATATCAAAAAAAAATACCAAGCGGATGTCGGCAGCGTGAAAATCACAATTATTTCTATATATTATTACTCAAAATTATTCATGTAAAGTCACAGTGTGCAGACACTGTTGTTGGCCTTGTAAAGTTAAATAGACAACAAATTTAATAGAAAACTGGAACTTATGACACTCACGGGATGATATGTGATAGTAGATTACTTCACCACTATATGTTAGTTAAAGATCGGTATTTTAAGATCAGCTTTAAAACGAGTACTCTGACCAATTGACTCCTAATTTTCAGATCCTGAGTTTTGATTCCAGACAGAATTAAACTGTAAAAAAATGCGATATTCCCGTGAACTTAATACATAATCTTGATGGAATATGCCCGCAATGCTGTCTTTCGAAAAGCCAAGCTTAAAAATAAAGCTTAAAGGGGGACGCCCATTTTCGGCCATGGAACGCACAACAATGTGAATTTGTTAAAAAAAATATATCTTTATTTATGGTTATTAATCGCGGTATTTATTTATCCTCAAACAATGGGAATATTTTTGCACAAATTAAAAGTACCGGAAACATAATAATAAAAATTAGGTAAATCATTATGTCATTAGTTTGTGAATAAAAAAAAGTGTTGCCAATCACAAAACACATTTAAAAAAATCGATTCTCTTTTTCGATCGATTATTTACGGTGTCATCATTACAGTGCTAATATAATTTTTAAATAATTATGATGTTACGATAATTAAACAAGCGAATTACTAGCTGATTTCTAATGAATTCTTTAGAGAGTAACAAATGCTACGGCACAATTTAACTGTTAATCTTAACCGATCTTCTTTGAAAACAGATAAGAACTGTTATTCTTATCTGTTTTTAAAGAAGATCGGTTAAGTTATTCTTATCTGTTTATAACAATACATTTAAAATAGAATCATGTTATGATAACGAAACAAGTTAGTTTCCAGCTGATTTACCATGAATCCTTTAACCTTTTTGAGCGCCAAAGTCGCCTATACTTGACCAACACCTGCGGGCCCTGAGCGCCAACGACGTCTATAGTTGACAAAAAACCCGGCTCCGAAAAATATGAAATATAGATATTGGAAAATTATTACAGGTATTTTAATTCTACACTCCTCAAAATAAGAATAACCCAGCAACATGTGAGTATAAAAAACAAGTCTTCTAGAGCCACAAGTACTAAGAAACATTGAACTAATAAAAATGGATTTTTATCTAAGCAAATAATATGTCCTGCACGCCAAAGTCGTCTATGGTTGACCGCTAGTGTCAAACGCGGGTGGCATAGATTTCTTGAAAACTATCAAAAATTCAGCTCAATGGTGTTTTTTGATTGATTGGTGAACAAATATGTTTATTTACTCCATGACCAAGATTTTGGTATTATAAGGCTGATTTACCTAGTGCGAATAATTATATACAATTGTTGATTAATGAATAATTATGTACCTTTTTTAATAATAATACAAAATTACAATTAATGTTCTTTTTTACTTAGGGTGTGAAGAGCAATTTTTCATTTTGTGTTATGCCATTTTCTTTCTCAGTCTCAAAATCATCTAGCAGTATCAGCATCATATCAAATCTCCATTGTCATAAGAGTGTAAGACTTTTCTTCTGTGCGTCACTTGGCCTACGCCTTCCCCGACACATAAAATATTATGAATCGATGTCTGTATATTTCGGTTAGATCGATTTTGAAATCGATACACAATATTCTAAGAATGTTTCAAAAAGGAAGGTCAGCTACGCCGTTGTCGTCCAGTCGCGACAGTGTCGTCATTAGGATGGAGAGTAGTGCTGTGGTTTACTACTATTTTATTGTTATTGTTTAAAAATACACTTAAAATAGAATTTAAATAAATAAAGGAAAATACATTTTAAAAAAGCGAGCAGAAGCACCTCCAAGATTATTCTCTTTTTATGGAATTATTAATCGAATAATAATCGAATCGATATTATGACGTTATGATAATTAAAAAAAGCGAATTACTAGCTGATTTACTATGAATTCTTTAGAGTATAACAAAATGCTGCTCCACAATTTTAAACAAAAACAAAAACTGTTTTAACAATACATTTAAAATGGAATCATGTTATGATAATTAAAGAAGTGATTTTTTAGCTGATTCACCATGAACTGTTTAGAGCATGATAATACGCTAATCCACATTTTAACTGTTCTTAAAAATACATTGAAAAAAGAATTTAAATAAATAAAAGAAAATATATTTTAAAAAGCGTGTAGAACTTAAAGCGCCTCATATATTACTTTTTTTATTAAATTACTAATCGAATAAAAATCGATATCGTTTCATTGTATTTATGCACAGATTAAACTGTGTATTTATGTTAGTTATGTGGCAACATCAAATCTGACAGCTAGGAAATATGTCATGCGAATTGGGAATGAAAATGAAATCACAATTCAACAAGTAAAAAGATACTAGAGAATTCACAACTAAATAGTCGCAATTGTGTTATTTTGTTTGTTATTTTTCAAATAAATTCTCAAGAACTCATATGAAGTGAGATTGTCGATCACATTATAGTGTGACAACAGTTAAAAGTAAGTGTTTAACAGTTTTAATTTAATAATTCTAGTGCTGATATTTGATAGTGATGAATGAATGAAATGATGAAGTTGTTTTATTTTTTAACATATGCACAAGCTATATCTGACAAACATAATAGCTTATTTATAACATGGCGATAAGATTAGCTAGCTAACACCAGATAGTTACAAAATGGACAATTTTTATCAAATACCAAGAAATGAGAAAGTCGATTTTTAATTGTTTTTGTACTACTGGTAGGCAGTCAGTCCTTAATTATTAAAAATATAGGGCATTAAGTTTTAAGTAACATTTACCTATATTTGAGTTTAAAGTAAACAAATCTATTTTATTTTGTTCACTTTGTCTTATTTTTTTTATTTAATATTATTTCAGTTGCCATCGTTATCGCGTGTCATGATTGCTGGCAAAGGACTGATAAAGCAGCATCACGTTAAACTTTAGAACGGGAACCATCTGAATCATCTAGTCCGTCCTCGTTGCAATCTAAAGTGAGTAATATATTGAACCTAGAACAACAAAGCTTAGATCATACATCGTACAATATACTGCTGCCTAATTTTGTAAGACCACCACTCACACAAAATCAATGTTTTTTCCTGGTTGTAACTATTCCAATCAACTCACAGTTCCATCAACATTGCGGGTATGTCTTTTTGTGAATACAATTACTATGTACCTCCAGAATGTAGAATCAGTAACTACCATTTAAGTAGTAAATATTTTATATGTATTTGAGTTTAAAGGAAACAAATCTATTTTATTTTTATTTAGTTCACTTTTTCACTTTTTTATTTAATATTATTTCAGTTGCCATCGTCATCTCGTGTGTGTCATAATTGTTGGCGAAGGTTTGATAGAGCAGCATCACATTCAACTGCAGAACGGGAACCATCTGAATCATCTAATTCATCCTCGTTGCAATCTGAAGTCGGTAATGTATTGCACCCATATTCAAACATTCTAATTTCAATAGAGAATGAAGCTGGGTATTTCCACCTGCTTGGGACACTGTAATTAATAAAATTAAAACTAAACCCAAGCATACCATGCAAGACTTCAGGACAGTAAGTTCATTCTGCGTAGATCGGACCATAAATAGTTATTAAAAAGCTGAAGTTACTCCAAGTTAACACTGATTTCGGTACACCAGTCACCTCAATCCCCCATGACCATGTGTGCTGGAAAGCACCCGAAAGTCGGGAATTAAAAATCAAAGAAATTAAATGCGATAACATCGGTAAAATTAGTTGTTAAAAAACTGTATTTGTGAAAATAAAAACTTTTATATCTTAAAATTCCCGACTTTTTTTTAAACCAATTTCTTAACCATTTCATTCCTTTAATTGTATATTATCATATCTATATGCTTTTATATGTGGGCACCCATGGCCGAAATGTCTATGAAGAGTGGGCATTCCTCTTTAAAGGAATTGATGATTGTACCTAACATTATTATACCCAACCTTCATAGCAATGAAACAAAATTATTGGTTAAATTGTATAGCACAATATTCTCCTCAGATTAGTCAACTAGATAGATTTTTTCTTTTTATTTGCTTGTCAAGTTGAATGTTATATACTGTAGTTAATTTTTCAGTGTTGTATGAAAACCAAATTGTGATATTTATTAAATTTTACGCTACCATAAACTTTACGAGCCGATTCTTTGTTGTACATGCATGTAAATGAACACAGTGTTTATGGTCGTTTACAATAAGCCACGCTGAAAGTATATTATAGTTGTATATTGTTATTGTGTAGACATGGTGGACTGCCACTTCCAACGAAGGACCACCAGCCAGAAAGCCGGAAGAATACCAGCGAGATATAGCAGCTTAATGCTACTGTCGTACATTTGCTAACTTTGGAGAACCACAGACCCATTTACTTGAAACGAGGCTTTCCTTTTTAGCCTTCAGGGGTAACAACGCATGTGTATTTTGAATTTTTATTGAGTTTAGATGTAGGTATCTATGGGAAATAGCATTGACTTATCTTCACGTGGACTGTGTGCTCGTTTGTCATCTTTGTTCTTTAATTATAAGAAAGGAGCCTACTCCTTTTAAAAAGGACGGCAACGCATCTTCAATTCCCCTGGTGTTGCAGTTTTTCATGGACGGCGGTAATCACTTAACATCACGTGAGCCGTATGCTCGTTTACGCCCTCTCCTATAAAAAAAATAATAAGAATGCTGTGACTAATATGTCTTTAAAATCGAAAATCTTATATATGGTTATTAATCTTGACGATATTTGCTCTACGTACGACCATATAAATCGTTATGTTAATTTCCATACACACGAGGCATATTGTTTTTTTTTTTCAAACTATTGTATTAACAAGTTAGTGTATTAGTAAATGAATAATATAAAGATCGTAATATATATAAAACTAAAATGAAAAGCCTCAAAATCATGTGAAAATTATGTGGTTATCAATCATCAAAGTGAGTAAATATAGCTTACTTCACAAGAAAGCCGAAACAAGTACGAGTGCGATTAGATTAAGGGAGCTAGCTAATTAAATGAACACCTTGCGGTAGGATAGGAATCTAGCAATAATACAGTCGTGTATATTAATCATTTTTTTGTTTTTCAAAATACATGGTGACCCTCTGCCCATGACTAATATATGCATGGTGAAGTGGCGGTTTAAGAAAATCCACTACCCCATATAGTCACGTGGGTGTCGTAACAGACGACAGGGGGAAACAAGTCAGTAGATGGGTAGCACATTAATAATAATAATAATAAATGATTTATTTTCTCACGAAAATATTACAGAATTATTGTACATAATATTAGAATATTACACTTTAATGTTATACTGTGGGAGACTGGTGCCTAGGATAGGCTTTACGCCTGTATTTCAGGCCACCAGGTCTCCGCGCTATGGTTGTACTTACAATACTTTTATCATGTACATGTACCATATTTGTAATTTACATAATTTACCTTCTTTTACCTAACTAGTATGTAATATTTATTGAAATCTGGTGCTATTATTAGTCTATGTGTGCGTGTGCGTGTGGGCGCGCGCGCTTGTGTGTGTGTGAGTGTGTGTGCGTACTTTTGTTTGTTAGTTTGTAACTGGGTTAGAAATTAAATTTATGATTGGGTTAGTATTTAACTTTAGTACGGATAGTAATTAGTTAGGATAAGTGAGTAGCTTTTCAGTGTCATCGTAATTTAATTCTTGAAGCCAGATAGTTATTTTCTTTTTGCATGTAGATTTATTGACGTTAAATATAGGAATAGTTTTATTGATTTTATTGTATAGAAAACCTCCAAGGTGACAAAAGAAACGTTTAGATAGTTTAGTGGATAGAGTTATATGAGTGCGGTCCACGGGGTTAAAACGTCTTTTACCTCGGGAAAGTGAGGGCTTTGTATTTTAATAGAGTATGTTGTTTCAGTAAGGTTCTTTGTATAAACAGTTGCCGCACAGTTAATATTTTCAACTCTTTATATAGGAGCTCTGTATGATAGTGATATGGCAGCGAAAAAGAGACCTTTAAGATGGCTCTCTGCGTTCTCTCCAATTGGAGCATTTTTGATTTTGGAGCACCGCCCCAGGAGGTAATACCACATGTTAATAGAGATTGGGCCAAGGCAAATTATACGGATTTCTTTAGTTTATGATCCGCCGCGTCTCTCAAAGTTTTAAATACATTTATTAATTTACGCAACCTGCTATTAAGGGTATTAATGTGTTCATGAAAACGTAGAGTGCTATCGATTATAACTCCTAGATATTTTACTCTGTCAGCTTGACGTAGTTGTGTGTAGGAATCTGCATTATTGATTAAATTGGAACACGAGTGACTTACGATGGTATGTGGTAGAGATGATGTGGTTATTATGTTTTGTTTTTTTTTTAATCTAAACGGGACATAACATGTTTTATCTATGTTTGGTGTCAGTACGTTATTTTGAAGACAATTTGAGACAGTGTTGTAGCCCAACTGGGCGTACACATAGACTTCTTGCCATGTACTTTCACTAAAAAGGTTACTTGCACTAACATTGTTCCTAATAACTACTAAATAAATGGATTTGGATAATGGAATGGGTTAGGTAATATTATGATAATGAAGACGATATTATGTAAGCCAAACTATTTATAGTGAGTTTCGTTAAAATAAATATTATAAGTATTGACTGCTAGTTAGCACATTTTTGTAAAAGCCTATATCCCAAAAAAGGTGTGGTATATATAGTAATAGTATGCTTGTTGTGTAATTACATCTATTAATTGGTGTATGAAGGCAGATTACAATAATGAATTATTTATGTGAATTTAAAAAAAGTCTTATTTGTATATTGAAGAGTAAATAAAAAAATATTTCATATTATAAATCACTTTATATAGTGAAATGTCAACATCAACTGCGAGATGAATTTGATTGTGACGTTTTTACCCTCTTGATGCCTTTTGTTAGTATTTCACTTCCCGCGACTGTGTAGCATCCGTTTGACAAGGGTCAGGATTTATAAACTTCTGACGGTGGCATCTATTAGAAGGCACAGAATACATATAATTGTTGTAGGTAAGCGAAATATACGTAATGTATAAGGTTAAATGGCCACAGATTTATGGGCGTGCGATAAATGAACACTTTGAGAGTGTCTTTGAAATCGAGATAAGAAAAATACGAAGGAGATAAGAATTGTTTTATTAATGAAATCATAAGCTACATATGAATAAGGACTTTAGTTATTGGTTTTTCCATAAAGATATGATTTAAAACCTTCCAGGTGAAAACCAGCAACGCACCTGTAATTCCTGGAAGTGAGGTTGCAGATGGTTAAAATTTTTGATTTAGGGCCTAAATCGCGATAATTAAACTCAATAAATTTTAATTACGCTATTATTTAATGAGTAGGTGTATTAGTAAATGAATAATATAAACATCGTAATATGCATAAAAATTAAAATAAAAAGCTTTAACTTCGTATATATATATATACGAGGATAAATGTAGATGTCCATTAACCACAGCAACCACTTACCATCAGGTGGACTGTGTACTCGTTCTTCACCCTTATACTATAAAAAAGCGCTTGCTTTTAAATTTCACAATATGCTCGCTAACCGACTCGATTTCCGTCGGCTCCAGTAAAATTGTACCAGACCGTCTGTAGTGCAGGTAAAAATACAAAGTAAACCTAAGTATCTCGGAAATGAAAAAATATGTTCACACTATATGATCACACTTTTCGTTCTAAAATTTGGTTGAAAAGGGCAGGCCTAGCGGTAGTGGGACGTAAGTAATCTAATATGTTTTTTTAACGAGTTCAATAGAGTGAAGTTTATATATTCAACGCGTATGTTTTTTTTTATGTATGTTCAACATTCTGGCAAACGGCTGATCTAGATTAATTTTTTTTTACTTCCCAATGGGAAGTTATTGAAATGGGTCTGATTTTGCAAATTGGAAATTTTAACATATCTCCACGTTTCAAGGTTTAGAGTCGAATAGTATGGTTTTAAGAGGATATCCGTGTGAACTTACAAGACATCTTTTCAAAATTTAGATTACCCAATTAATACTAAATTATCTCGAACTTCTTCCTATTTTTGATTTATAAAAAGTAGTAGATATGAAAGTTATGGATTACGACTTAAAAATGCATCCCGCACTATATTTTCAGATGACATACTGGCTTCTCTTAATGTCGAAACTCTTGAAGGCTTCCATCAAAAGCATCCTTCAGTCAATCCTTCACAGAATTTACCGCTACCTCCCAATTCAATCCTTCACAAATTACTGAAAAACACTTTAGAAGTAATCTTGTCATTTTCAAATGGGTTTGCTGGCGGCATTGTCAGGTTCATGCCTCAAACACCTCAAAGTTCTTCCAGTGATGCCGGTACAGTACTTCTCAATGACATTACAAAATTATAAAATTTTATTCTTTTTGGTAATGCTAATTGTAATTTCACTCCCCACTTATATGGGGAAAAAATTGTGTTCTATTCCGGGTATATTTTATCACATCATCCAAAATGGAGTCACGAAGTAAACCACTAGTCCGGGCTCGCTGGAACTATCGAACTTTTGTTTTTATTGCCCCATGACTTCGATTTCAGGGCTTCGTGACGTAGGAGCCGTGTAGGAAGGCGCGTCTTATGTTCCGGTGTGTCTTGTCTGAGAATGAATACGGGGAGGAGTAGTCCTCTTTCGAGGAGCAGCATTCGTTGCATTTATATTCAAATTTCCAACCTAAGCCGTAAATTATATAATATTGTAAAATATATTATCGAATAAATTTCCTGAAAAGTAGTAGAATCTTTAGTTTACTTCTTGAAGTTTTGAAGAACAATTGCTCCCACTTTCTTAATCCACACTCGTTGTTTTATAACTTTTGTCACAATTGAACATAAGGCACAAGTTCTTGATACTCAAAAAATTGTGTTATTACAAAAAATGTAACTTAAGATTTATTCCGGGTATATTTTATACTTATTAAAATCAGTTTAATGGTTTTGCTTGATTGAGTAACAAACGCACAAACAACTAAACATCCACACGTACGTACCTTAACCCTACCCTAGGCAAATGGTTGTATGCAGATAGTTTATCTTTTCAGAACTTTGAATACTACAATGTACGTTATATTTTAATCAAAAATCGCTTTGAAGGAGGAGTATTTCCGTTTTTTTTTTTATTTTTAACAATGTAATAAAAATAAGCAATTTTATGGAATGAGGATAAAAATAATGAGCAACAATATATTTACACAGTGAAGACTCAAATCTTAAAGTCAACTCGCAAAACGAAACACAATAGTTCATATCTATCTTTTACTTGTTTAACGCTGCAAACTTTTGAGTATCAAGACTTGTGCCTTATGTTCAATTGTGACAAAAGTTATACAACAACGAGTGTGGATTACGAAAGTGGGAGCAATTATTCTTCAAAACTTCAAGAAATAAACTAAAGATTCTACAACTTTTCAGGAGATTTATTCGATAATATGTTTTGTACAATATTATATAATTTACGGCTTAGGTTGGAAATTTGAATATAAATGCAATGAATGCTCCTCCTCGAGACATAAGACGCGCCTTCCTACACGGATCCTACGTCACGAAGCCTCGAAATCGAAGTCATGGGGCAATAAAAACAAACGTTTGATAGTTCCAGCGAGCTCGGACTAGTGGCACCTTGCAAAACTAATACCATTTTACTTCGTGACTCCATTTTGGATGCGATGGGCAGATGGGGAGGACCACCTCCCCCACCATCTATTGAAAAACATTTGAAGTAGACACGTAAAGCGCAGGCCTTTTAAATCAACCCTAAGAGGATGTGCGTGTGTGCGTGCGTGTGTGCGTGCGTCTGTGCGTGCTTGCTTTCGTGAGTTCATGCGTGCGTTCGTGCATTCGTGCGTGTTGGTGTATAATTGGCATACTTTGTGGGTGGATTGGGGATCGCAGTTACATCGCCGATCGAGGATTTTCTACTATAAGTGCGAGAGGGTTATACCAATTCTATAATTACGCCATGCGAGAGACGAGAAGTGGTGCTAATAGTTTGCCTTGTGAAGCCATGTTACGGAAACAGTGCTTACATAAATTGTAGTAGTAATATATACATACCAATGAAAAAAAAAATATTTTTTTATTTTTTCGGAAACTTGCCAAAGCATTGCAAAATTGTTTTAATAATTGTGAAAATAGTTGGCAAAAAATATTTACTTTCGCATATTTACATTTTCATTTAAATAAATAAATTCTGTCTCAACTTAAAAAGACATCTTTTCAAAATTTAGATTATCCAATTAAGACTAATTTATCTCGCACTCCTTCCTATTTCTGATTTATATAAAGTAGTAGATATGAAAGTAATGGATGGCGACTTAAAAATGCATCCCGCACTATATTCTCAGATGACATAGTGGCTCCTCTTAATGTCGAAACTCTTGAAGGCCTCCATCAAAAGCATCCTTCAGTCAATCCTTAACAGAATTTACCGCTACCTCCCAATTCAAACCTTCACAAATTACTGAAAAACAGTTTAGAACTAATCTTGTCATTTTCAAATGGGTTTGCTAGCGGCATTGACAGGATCATGTCTAAAACACCTCAAAGATGTTCCAGTGATGCCGGTAGAGTACTTTTCAATGACATTACAAAATTATGTAATTTTATGCTTTTTGGTAATACTAATTGTAATTTCATTCCCCACTTATATGGGGAAAAATTGTGTGCCTACAAAAAAAGGATAACGGTATCCGGCCTATTGCAATTGGTGACATTTTGACGCTTAATTAGCTTCGACGTTTCGATAGCACTAAACAAGTTCTAAAAACAAATATGATCAATTATTAAACCACTTTGATAAATAATATATCTTAAACCGCCACATTTCTTCTTGTTCCTAAATTTACATATCTTCTGAGCTCGAGACCAGTCTGGAAATGTTTGGATATTTAAGGATATAATAAGGAATCTAGTCACTGGTTACACGCTGTACCATCAAGTGATCTCGGCACATTGTTTGATAGTGAGAAAGCATTGCTGTAGGAATTCGTCTATGTGCGGCAATTTGTCAACCTTTGCATTGCCCCTGTGTTGGTAGCGTCAACCAGTTTGGGCTCGATAGACTTTCATGTTAGAAAAGTGCAGGCAGATTTTCCCGTCCAGGTTCTTTGAACGAAGTAATACGAAGAGCTATTGTCTTTATAAATGTGCCTTCTTTTTTAGAGCCCTGTAGGATATTCAGAGACAATGACAAGAGACCCGTTGTTATGACTGGTACTTCGGGGGAGAGGTAAGACCCTAGTGTGGGAGTACCCCACACTAGGGTTTTAACTCTACTAACTAACTCTAACTCTATTTGCGTAGCCACTTTGGCGGTCTCTCGTCTCAAGGTTACATCGTTTAGAAATTATGTTCAAAAAGTTTTCCTAAGTCGTCGGTGTACGTTTTTCATGCAGACCTATAAGTTATTCTAATTTTATAAGATGATTTATGTGTATATTTTTCCATTGTTGTTGAGTCGGTAGACAATAATATACTATTATGTCTTAAATTATAATTTTAGCAGTACTCTCATTTCCACTACATAATAATTTTTATGGAGCATATTCATAACAAGCCATTCAGTCCATAAGGCTCGATAAATAACTATATCGTGTACAAAAACAGTGCTGAATAAGATAAGCCGATATGATAAATTGTTTGCAAACGCATAGCACTCAATTGGCAAAAAGCCTGACGCTTTGACTCCCCTTCACTTTTCATATCATAATAAATGGAAATATACAAATCATTGTTATTTGAAAGAATATACAAATTCAAAAACTAAAAAATAAATTTATATCTTTTGAAAGGTTATTCGATCTTGAATTATGATAAAAACGTATTTTGAGATTGTAAATAGAAAATAAATGCAGCCATACCTTTAATTAATAAATTTTAATTTTACAACGGACGCTCGTATTCTGGAGCAAAAGGTGTGTGCAAAAACCAATCAGCCAGACACGCAAGTATATAATAATATTTGAAATGACAGTAATTTAATAAATTAAAAAAAAAACTAAAAGTGAAATATATTATAAATAAATTATAAAAAATAAAAGATTATAAACAAAAATATAAGTGACAAACAAGCTAATATTTCCTTATTTGTAAGTGGCTGGTGATTAAGATTTATTATCCCTCCGGGCTGTTATGAAATAGTGAACATTCTGTAATTATACTGAATCCGTAATTATGCATTCACAGAAATTTGGATTGATTCTGACTTTATATTTACTTTTTAATCTTTAAAGCTTAAATAAATAATGGATGAACTGCTGCTTGGCGGCAGAAATAGATGAGACAATGAAAAATTACTTAGTTTAGTACATACATTTTGTAGTGTTTACTTAACTGAAAATATTAACAAACTTATACAACAGTTAAATGTTGATTACCAACTTTAGTTCTGTAAAGCACTTGAAACGTCGGGAATTAAAAACAAGTTAGTAAGCCGCTATAAAACATTATACTAATTTAGTGTTTAATTTTGCCCAGTATTAAATTCATTTAAAATAAGTTTATGATCATGGTGTTTAAATAGGCATATCAGTTTTATGGTGATCGTATGAAAATCAACATAGTGAAACTCTCAGAATTTATTTGCATGATAAAACTCGTAACAAAAATAGCAGTGAACGGAACTACCACATGGATAAACGTTGAAAGAAGTGACAACTGATTTAGAAGAAAGCATCTTTCACAATATGATCTTTTGGGCCTACAATTCACTGATTACTGTTAACATACTACTGACTACTGGAACTGGAATAGACATGTAAATACCTTAACAATTTCTACAGCTATGAGAAAAACTTTCTCATAAATTAGAGCGGGCTTATTGGTGCGCGCGCTTAGCGCTTTTCCTTCTCAGCTATTTTCAATTGGGGAATTAGGAAATCAAGGAATGCATGTGTAAAATAATACAAGTACAAATCCATGTCGAGCTATATACAAAATTTTACTAACCGTTTCAACTTTCTGTTTTAAACACGAATTTAATTTTTTGTAGAATATGTGTGACAAACGAGAACACAGACCACCTGATTGTAAGTGGATGCTGTGACCCATAGACATCTAAATTTATTCTTGATTAAGAATTAAAATTTGGTTGTCACCCCTGAGAGATTTGAGATAGAATTCCTCATTCATAATCTCTAGGATATCTGGTTAACTAAACTCGCCATATGAAACACATCAGCATTAAGCTGCTATTTCACGCTGGTATTCTTTCTATAA
Organism: Parnassius apollo; assembly: GCA_907164705.1. NCBI lineage: Eukaryota > Metazoa > Arthropoda > Insecta > Lepidoptera > Papilionidae > Parnassius > Parnassius apollo. The sequence continues at coordinate 10,341,068 of CAJQZP010000288.1, read as the reverse complement.
CCATAATATAGCTGCAACATAGCTCTACCACGTATCGAAAACCGCGGGCCTAATGCAGGTCAATATTTAAAAAGCGCTTAATTATTACAATAAATCTTCTATACTATATTATTTTAGAAATAAACAGGCTATCTAACAATTTCTACTTTTTACTAATATATAATTATAATATATAATGTAATATATAACTTTGGTACAATGGCACATGACACCTAGCCATCGTAGAATTATCCCAACTTGTGAGATGCCTACCATATGAAGCAGTTATTGATTTTTGACTTATGCAAGGTATTATAAAATCTGTCCGCATATAGAACGAAAATATTTCGACAGATCGTAGTCTTACCATATTTTCACAAAATTCAAAGTAGGGAAATTAAACAGGAGATGAAAAACAAAATCTTTCTTGTAACAACTTAAAATAATATAAAACTACTATTGCCAACCTGCCTGCCAAACATACTATGGCGTCCATCCTCTAGAGAGCCATCTATGTAGGAGGCCTTTGTTAAGCAGTGGATCTTTGATAGACTCTAAAGGTAACGGTAAATAGTCGGTTCAGGTATTCAAATTTACATAAAATACGGTTCGTTTATTTTTATATCACCCAAAAAGGGGCCAGCCTATTTCTTATTTTCATAAAGGCTAATAGCAAATAAAGGAAAACTGTTATAAGCTTCTGTACCTTTACCGCGCTATTAGCCACGACCTTAAGTTCCATTACGACAAGGATATTTTTCTGGCCAATTTTTATCACACAGTTATAAATACCCATTTTTTCACAATATGAGTGTGACAAACGAGTAAACAGCCCACATGGTGGTTAATGGTTGGTGTGACCCATAGACGTCTACATAATATATTTCCTCGATTAAGCCTAATGGAATAACCGGTTTCCAGTAAAATTGGTCTCCGGTTCTCTTCATTTCACCATACTAAAACACAGCAGCATGCGTTTAGCCACGCTTTTTCGTAGACGTGGCTGTCACTGCCTTTTAAATTTGTATATTTTTTTAGTTCTTTTTTTTTTTTGAATATGTTATATACAAAAAACATTTTAACCAAATTTATACCCAGCAAAAAAATTTTATGAGGCGCGAGCGCATTACCATACCTCTGAGCCTTTACACAGTAAAAATTTCGCGCACTTAATCTGTCCTTATCTTACCAACTATTTCAAAGTCGTGCTAAAAACTGCTGACTTTTCTTAAAATTGAAAGAGATAAATTATAACTGAAAGAAAGGAAAAGGTACAAAATAGTTTTATATAAATTTGTACAAGAGCTAAAATCATCTACGTCATAATACTGAGCCCATAGACTGGTGATGTTCAACACTACTAGTGGGAGGGAATTAAACACCACTAGTGGGACCGATTGAATATGAAATCAGTTCACGTGATAACCTGAAACAAGTTCGGCAAGGTTTACTCTTGTTGCAAAGAGACGTTGATCGAGACCCGTCTGTAACCAGCATGGGACCGCAAGAAATCTCCGTATTGTGAAGACCACGATACAGCTCTATATCTCCCGTTTGGATAATAGTACGTCGGGAGAAGACATCTTCCATTTGGTGAAAAATGAAGCTGAAGCCGCATAGAGGATATCTTCCCCCTAGGAATATATATTCCATAATTTGTTATTATTCACCTGAAAATTCATAAAACATTAACTTCAAAATGAGTTTACAATTTTATTAACTTTGAACGTAGAATACTTAATGTGTTGAACAAAATATTAATTCATATAGTTTTTCAAGACGAGAGAAAAAAAGAGAGAAAGAAAATGTGCGCGCGCACTGTTTTCTCTGGCTTATATCCCCCACTGGACCCCCGTATCGCCTCGCCCGATCACACTTTTCGTAATGCTTTCGTCACGTGTTTGCCAGCTTACTCCCCAAGTCAAGCGTGCGGAAAGAAGTTTTACTTCAAAAAGATGGCGTTACCTTTCTATGAGTATTTTTAAACATATTATTACTATTTACTTATTTTTAAACCTAAAAAAACATTAACAACGGTCGTGTAGTTTCGAAATTGTTAACACAGCCGCTCGCCCTCATACAATATGCAGATAGGTAGGGTCTGTATCCGAGTTGTTGCTGTTATCGAACGATACTGTTATGATATATCTACGTGTGTGCTAAATTGTTACTTTCTTAATTCTTATATGTTTCGTAGTGACGTACGATCATTTTTTTGTGCACAGAGACCTCCCCCCCCTAATACCTACTTAGTTCTGTATCTCACTGGTCAGTCGGTGATCCATGTTGCTCTATGCTTTACAAGTATATAAACTTAATATATGTATGCTATTTGTGGTAGGTATATAATAATTCTGTTTACTCTTCTATGTAACCTCCTTCGGTGAATTATCATTCACCCATATCATCAGGTTTACTGATAGGCATTTTTTTCAGTCATTATTCACATAAATTTATAAAAGCTCTTTGACACAGTACTATTCGTTTCCAGTTAGTGTGATTTCAAAATAGGTTACAGATCTTAGGAGTAAAATTCTGTACGACATAATACTGTTACGTGAGTAATGTTCATTAATTTTACCACCTCTATGATGATAGTTTAATAATCTAACCTATCTAATTTTATGAGGAAATGAGCATCAGAACTTAATTTTAATAATAAAATAAGTGTAATATAATACAGTTACAACAGTTATCAATACAGTTACAGTTACAACTCGCGAACAATTCGGCTAAATCCAACCAAAGATTTGCATTACTAACGTTAAATCGATACCACATCAAAGTAATATGACCCAATTCTCGAATCCGAATGAACCGGACATCTACACATGAGAATGTTTTGTTTAAATTTACTTTTAGTTACGATCCATCATCTTTCATTTCAGTTTTAAATGATGGGATGCCCCACCAAAAATGTGACAAATGACACACATTTATTGTTTCAAAGTAGACTCCTCATAGTGGCAAATCACGATCGTGGTATGCCTGCAGTTGCAGAGTGTCCAGTCGCAATGATTTCGCAATATATATATATATATATATATATATATATATATATTTTTTTTTTTTATATTTAAAGTTAAAAGTAAAGTAAAGTTACAGCCTATATGCGTCCCATTGCTGGGCACAGGCCGCCCCTCATTTCTGAGAGGGTTTTAGGGCAAGGAAATGTCCGCCACGCTGCCCCAATGCATGTTGGCGAACTTGACATGTTTTCGACATATTTTTTTCTTATTCCTCAGACATACAGGTTTCCTCACCATGTTTTTCTTCACCGCCGAGCACGTGGTAAATCAGCATTTAAAATTGCAATTTACAATTTTCATTCATACATTTCAAATCTGTTGCTTACATAGTGAGTCGAAAATTATTTCATTACTTTTAGTTTTTTCGGACGGTTTAACGTTATAACTTATAACCAAGTACTAAAAAGGAGGTTGTTCTCAATTCTTCAGTATAGAAACAGAAACGGAAACTTATTTATTCAATATAGATTATAAACAATACTCATTAAATGTCACCCTCATGTTTTATTTACCACTTATTCGGAAAATACCTTTGTCTTGGGAAGATCCAGTAAGAAACGTACCGGGACTTTTTTACAAATTATCAGCTTATAACCATATATACATTTACACTAATAACACAAAACTAATTAGGAATAGTTTGGTAGCAATCACATCCATCCCAGGGGTTATGGTCATTTATAAATTCATATATAGTCATTATTCACTATACTTCATTCTAATTTATGTTTGTTTATTTTTTATTTTTTTCTAAACAGTTATCTTTTTTGTGAACCAACATTACAAAAAATAAAAACACAAAAGTTTTATACGTGGTAGAGCCATGCTGCAGTTATATTAGTAGTATAGTTGTAGCACGAATGGGTCGGTTCGACCGGGGAAGGACCACGCTCTCACAGAATACCAGCGTGAAATAGTAGCTTAATGCTGCTGTATTTCGTATGGTGAGTGTAGAGAACCGGAGACCCTTTTTTACTGGAAACGAGGCATTCCATCTCAGTCCTCACGGGTGCCAACGCATCTGCATTTTGATTTTTAATGGAGGATAGATGTAGATGTCTATGGGCCGCAGCAACCACTTACCATCAGGTGGACTGTGTGCTCGTTTGTCACCCTATTCTATAAAAAAAAAAAAAAAAAAAAAGTAAAAGAGCTGATATTTCAATCGTCACCTCAATGTTAGCCATCCTAACTGAATAAAAAGTGGAACATTTCTATTATTATATTCACACAACTATATTTTTTTGTATGTTGTATTTAATCATATGAGCTTTTACTTGAGGACTGAAAAATCGACATTTATTTGAAAAATAAAATTATAAGTAAACAAGTGGTAAAATAAAAAAAATTATGTGTAACCAACTTCAATATAACAACTTTGACGGCAATAAGGGCGACACATGTGTGGTCCCCTTTAGAGGGTACAGGCATGGTATTATATTGAGAGATTGCGTAAACAATGCATAGATATGCGATAGCAGCAATCAAGGTTGATTTGCTCGCATTTAATGAAGAGTTCCGTTGTCTGGCTCCAAAACTCATCACAAGGTCTTTGCTAAATTTAAATAGACTATTTCGGAATAAACCTCTTTCAATCAAAAGAAATTTTCAAATCTTTGATTTAAGATTTTCTGTGAATGCTTTGTATTTCCATTTTAATTTCAAGTGAAGACTATCGTACTCGTAAGAAACAGTTTTTAATTTATTTCCTTTTTTATTACCATTGTTTAGGGCCGATCAACCCATATACATCTACTTCCATCCTCGATTAAGAATGAAAATGTATATTATACGCCTAAGGACTAAGATGAAATGCCTCGTTTTCAGTAAAAAAGGTATTCGGATCTCCACATTGACCAAATGAAGCACAGTAGCATTAAGCTGCTATTCCACCCTAGAATTCCGTCATAGCGTATACCTTCCCCACTAAAGTCGACTCATTTATGCTATAAACATAATACAGTTGCAGCATGGTTTTACCACGTAAAAAACTATTTTTAAGTCCATGTAGTGTTTAATTTATTTCCATGATTAAAGTGCATTTGAACTGAAATGTTTCTGGATATTTTGAAATCTGAAACTTAAAATGTAGCAAGTTATAGTCTGAAAAATTAATTTAACTCGACAAATTTCTAAACCTTCCTTTCCTATACCCCCGCGATTTCATATTCCTAAACTTCATATTTTATTGTTTTCTTACATAGTAAATGCTGGCATTTTGTACTTTCTATTAGCTGCATAATTCTTTATTAACCTCATTTTTGTTGGAAAATGCCTTAGCACAAATAGTACATGTCGCATTTATGCTGATCGCGCTAATCGATTGATATTGGAAGAAAAATGTTTGTATTCCTTAAATTTAAACGAGGAGCGGAAGATTTTCATAAAAATTAAAGAGGATAATAAGTTTATAGCAAGTGGGTCATTCTGCAGAGTAGATGAAAGAGCGCCAAAATGGAATTGGAAGGCCGTCAAACGTTTAGTTATCGTGTGATTGAACATCCGGTTTCTGGTAAGTTCATTAATTTAATATTTTAATGCTAACCTAATGCACAATATTTAATTTATTTATTTTTATTGCGATACACCTTAATCTAAGGGTATAAAAGGGCGGACTTAATGCCTTATGGCATTCTCTATCAGTCAACCCTGTGAAAAGTGAAAGTTGGTAGCTGCTAATAAAATATTAAAATGACTAGACATATTTATATTGTAAATAAACATAAAGTGTATACGCATACGTAATATATTCCTTTTCCTCAAGATGATGTTGTCAGACTAGATTTTCAAGGGTATGCTTATTCGGTGCTTTTATTGTATCAACAGGCAGGGCGTTCTAGAGAAATATTGTCAGAACTGTAAATGAAGAATTAAAGATACCAATGCTATGCTGAGGAATATGCATCTTAATAACGTAAGAGGAGCGAGGTGAATACCGAAAGTTGAAGTTATCTTTAAGATAAGAAGTAGACGTAGATCATTTAATAAAAAAGGTCGTATTTTCGTACGTTGAAGATAAATGTTATACATTTGTTGAAAAAGCGCTCCAACTTATTAAGAATATTTTGCGAGAGGTCCGGATAGCACACATCTGCACAGTCTATAATAGGAAGTGCAAAAGCTTGGTTTTGAGAGAACTTAGAGGGGCAACAACTTTATGATTAATTTTTGAGATCGAGACTCTCTAGTTCATAAGTATATTGATCTATGTGTATGTCACATAGATCACTGTGTGTCACCTACCAACTTTTACTTGTCTAATTCTCACAGGGTTGACTAGTAGAAAATGCCATAAGGCATTGAAATAATACTAGTATTTACAGAATTTATCGCGTATATTTAACTTTTTAAATACCCGACGTTTCGAGAGCTTTACAGCACCCATGGTCACGGGAAGGACTGAGATGTTCAACGTCCAGATGTCATAGTCGCGTTACCATAGATTAAAATTTAACTTTTGTTCCGATCTACACAGTATGAACTAATGGTATCATGAAGTCTTGCAGTTTTATGCTTGGGTTGGGATTTAATTTTATTTATTATAGGATCCCAAGCAGATGGTAGCACCCAGCCATCTTCTCTATTGAAATTAGGATGTTTTTAGATTTCAATAGTCAATAGTAGTGACGGGGGCGATCCTGTACGTGTTCACAGACTGCAGACTTCCCGGTGCGTCGATTCTTCACATCAGTTATATGTTCTTTAACGCGGGTTTTGTTTGATCTTTTAGTTTGTCCTATGTAGGAGAGACCACATTCACAATCAAGCTTGTACATTCCTGCATCTTGCAGAGGGACGTTACACTTGACTGATGGTTGTTGAAGACTGCATCTCAATTGTAACTAGAAGGCTGGAAGAAAACAACATGCCCGTAGAATATGCAGTATTACTCAGACACTGCCTTACATCTGGCTACCTATTGTGGAAGGAGGAGTTCTACAAGCAAGTAGATGGTGTGGCGATGGGCTCACCTGTATATCCCATTGTCGCCTCATTCATGGAAGACTTTGAGGAGAAAGCCCTGCTTGCTTCTCACATAAATCCAAGATTCTACAAGCGGTACGTAGACGACACTTTCACAATTCTACCTTTAGATAAAGTAACTGCATTTTTAAACCTTAACTCTATAAATTCTAAAATTCAGTTCACAATGGAGTTAGAGGCAAACAATTCCTTAGCTTTTCTAGATGTGTTAGTAATTCGGAATCCTGATAACACCTTGAGCCATACTGTGTATAGAAAAAAGACCCATACAGATAGATATTTAAACGGTGATTCTCACCACCATCCTTCACAGTTAGCTACCGTGGGCAAATCTTTGTTTCAGAGAGCACGAGGGATCTGTGACAGTAAACACCTGGCTGCTGAGCTCCAACACGTCAAGCACGTTTTGCATGACAATAAGCTTCGGGTCACAGAGAAGACGTCACAGAGAAAGAGTGAAGCCGGCCACAGTCGAGCCTGTACCTGCTGTAAAGCCATATGTTAGAGGAGTCACTGACAAGATTGGCTAAATCTTGAAGCGCGCTTCCATCAAAACATACTTCAAGCCGCCTAAGAAGATTGGTCAGTTTTTACCATCAGTCAAGTGTAATGTCCCTCTGCAAGATGCAGGAGTGTACAAGCTTGATTGTGAATGTGGTCTCTCCTACATAGGAAAAACTAAAAGATCAATTAAAACCCGCGTTAAAGAACATATAGCTGATGTGAAGAATCGACGCTTCGGGAAGTCTGCAGTCTGTGAACACGCACAGGATCGCCTCCGTCACTACATCAGATTTGATAGACCAAAAATCCTCGCTAAAGAACACCGATTCCTTCCAAGGATGCTTCGCGAGGCTATTGAAATCAAAAAACATCCTAATTTCAGTAGAGAAGATGGCTGGGTGTTTCTGCCATCTGCTTGGGATCCTATAATAAATAAAATTAAATCCCAACCTAAGCATACAAATGCAAGACTTCATGATACCATAATTTCATACTGTGTAGATCGGAAAAAAAAAGTTAAATTTTAATCTATGGTAACCGCGGTTAACTATGACATCTGGACGTTGAACATCTCAGTCCTTCCCGTGACCATGGGTGCTGTAAAGCTCTCAAAGCGTCAGGTATTTAAAAAGTTAAATATACGCAATAAATTCCGTAAAAACTAGTATTATTTCAAAGTGTATTGTTCGCGTAAATATAAGAAATTATAATGCCATAAGGCATTAAGTCCGCACATTGTAACGCTTAGTTTAAGGTTATCATAATAAAAATAAATAAATAAATATAGTACATTAGGTTAGCCTTAAAATATTAAAATAATTAATTTTCCAGAAACCGAACGTACAAAACTGTTTCGTATTAATTTTTTTGATATAACCCACTACAGAACGCTGCTTTCAAAGCTAAATGGAATTTTTGTTTGAATTTATACTTATAAAGTTTTTTGATGAAATAATTTATTTGATCAATTTGGAATCATTATTTTAGGAGCTATTTTAATTTTCCTTCTGCCGAAAAGTGATAAACGAGGCGACAAACAAAATCAAACAGTAGATTGGCAGCAGCATCTGATATTAATAAATTATTATAAAATACTGCGGTTACTATCAACCGTGGCTATGGCAAATATACTGTTACGCGCTTAAGTCGACGGCACTAGCGCCATCTAGTGTCAGAGACGAGAGTGAGAGGAGCTTTCCAGATTATGACATCACTAATCTTTCAACCGACAGCGCCATCTAGTCCCGAACCGAAGAACTAAACTTCTAGAAGTTGAAACTCGAACTCTCAGTACCTTGCGCGTGTTTACTTGAATATTCTGGATATTTCGGTGCTAATTTATATTTATAGGCGCTGCAAGATGCGATCGGTGACGTATTGAAGTTGGCGAGACAAGCGAAGCTTCGGAGCGGAATAAAGTGAATCAGTGTGATGAATTATTAGTGTTTTTAACTTTAATTGGTGTAAAGTGAATTAAAGTGTTAATTTAGGTAATTCTATCGGCAATTTTTATTGTCACGAACCTCAAGCTCGTAACAATTGGTGTCAGAAGTGGGATAAAATAATGCCGATTATACCTAAGGAGGAAACGGAGGGTGTCCGTACCAGAAGTCAACGCCAGCAGGAGACGGACCAAAGAAGATTTGGTGGTGCAACGCCGCAGACGTTGGAGGGCCAGCCGCCGGCTGCAGGCCCGTCAGTAGCTCCTACATCTGCAGCACCTGATTTAGGTGCTCTGATGTTGATGCTGCAGGAACAGGCTCGCCGACAGGAGGAACAGGTCCGTCAGTTGAAAGAGCAGCTGAAGAGCGGACAGGAGGATCAGATCCGTCAGTTGAAAGAGCAGCTGCAGAGCGGACAAGAGGAACAGGCCCGCCGACAGGAGGAACAGATGCTCCTCATGAAGGACCTTCACGCTTCCTTTGGGAAAGAGATAAGGGAGGTGAAGGATAGGGTTTCTCAACATGACAACCGCCTGTCGGAATCTGAAACCCGAATCGAAGAACATGAAACCCGAATCAACCATGTGAACAATCGGGTTGACAACGTGATGGCTGACGTGAAGAAAACGCTGAACAACCTCAAACTTGGGGATGGAACTACAGCTCCCGTAGTAGCTACAGCACCTTCGCTACGTGGATTCAAAGTGCCACCGTTCGACGGGACTTCTTCCTTGTCGGCCTACAAAATCCAGTTCGAGGCCGTCATGGAGGCACACGGCTGGAATAAAAGCCAGGCCATGACTGCACTCACCTTAGGCCTGCGCGACCAAGCCTTAACCGTGTTGGAAGTTCTCGGTAAGAAAGTGACCTACGAGCAGCTCCTTGAGGCATTGGAGGCGAGATATGGTGACGATCACCTGGAACACGTCCTTCGCGCGCAGCTTAAAGATCGCGTGCAACGCAGCAACGAAAACCTGCACCAGTGGGCCATTGAGGTTGAGAAGATGGTTCGAAAAGCATACCAGTCTGTACCTGCGCTCATTGAAAGGAACCTGGTGCAGACATTCATCGACGGCATCCGCGACCTGGAAGTCAGAGCTGCTGTGAGGCTGGGGCACCACGAGACGCTTAAGGATGCCTTGGTCCATGCACTTGAGGTTGAGGATGCCGTGCGGCAGGATCTTCGCTCCCATCGCGTCAGTGAGATTGCAGCAGCTACGGTACGCGACCGCAATAAAGGATACAACCCTAGATTCTGTGGCTGTGGGGAAAGAGGCCATCTTCGATCCAGCTGCCCTAAGCGAACCGTAGAAAGGGAAGGTGAACGATATCAGGAAGGTGGTGCGGCTACGAGCCCCGCCCAGCAGCAGCAGGGAAACGAATAAAAGCCAGAACTGCGGGGCGGGTGCTGGCTGATGTTAAAAGAGCCCCGAGGATCTCGATCTCACAAACCCATGATGGGAACAGCCTAATCATCAAGGTCGAGTTCAACGGAATGCCGTGCAAACTGACCATAGACACTGGAGCCTCTCGCACGGTTGTTAGTTCCCAACTCATAAGACAGTTCCTTGGGCCTCCGCATACAACCGAGAGCGCATTAATTTGGTAGCAGCCACCGGTCAGAGTATACCCATCCGTGGAGAGAAGGAGATGGAGTTGAAGTTAGGCAACGTGATCTACCTGCATAATGTTATCGTGGCTGATATAATGGACGACTGCATCCTAGGCCTAGACTTTATGAAGAATAATTCTTGTGAGATCGACGTTAAGCAAGGTGTTTTGAAATGTGCACAGGAGGAACTTTTTATGGAAGGTACGTTACCAGGGAACGTGTACAGCATTAAGAAGATTGTTCTTCCGCCGAGATCGGAAACGATTGTTCCGGTAGTCTTCCTCGAAACGCTGGGCAAGCTCACCGTTGTGTACTTGTGGAAAGGGTAAACAATGACCTTCCATGGAGAGTAGCTCGAACCTTGGTCAGAACCACTGACATCTCAAGAGTACGTGTGCTAAACCTTTGTGACCGGGAACAGATTATAGAAAAAATCACACTGGTTGGTACTTGTGAGGAAGTGGATTGGTTACGTGGGTGCCAATATATATCGAGTGGGACACCCAGCAAGGATTCAGAAACGAGAGTGACCACACTTTTGGAAGACTGTCGCAGTGTTCTCTCCCCGAACGAATTGGTCAAGGCGAAGAAGTTGTTACTCAAGTACGCCGATGTATTCTCATCAAACGATGCTGACATAGGAAAAACTGGCTTAGTTCAACAAAAAATAAACACAGGAGAAGAATTGCCAATCTGCCAGCGGCCAAGAAGATTGCCGGTAGCACGTGAAAAGGAAGTGGAAACCATGATTGAGGGAATGGTGAAGGATGGTGTTATTGAACCTTCATCTTGTCCATGGTGTTGACCCGTGGTGCTGGTAAAGAAGAAGGATGGCAGCATGCAGTTCTGTGTTGATTATCGCCGTCTGAACGACGTTACAAAGAAGGACAGCTATCCCTTGCCAAGAATAGATGACACGCTGGACATGCTTACAGAAGTAAAATGGTTTAGCACGCTGGATCTAAAAAGTGGCTACTGGCAAGTTGAAATTGACCCTAAGGACAAGGAGAAAACTGCGTTCTCGACGAGAAAGGGCCTGTGGAAATTCAAAGTAATGCCGTTTTGGTTGTGCTTACTGGGCTAATTGGCGATGCCTGTCTGGTCTACTTGGATGACATCATCATCGTGGGCCGTACGTTTGAGGAACACCTTCAGAACCTGGAACGCGTGCTCATGAAGATTCAGAGTGCCAAACTCAAGTTGAGTCCGAAGAAATGTTCACTATTTAAATGGCAAGTCAACTTATTGGGTATTTAGTGTCGGAAGAAGGTATCCGTACGGATCCGGAGAAAATCGCCGCTGTCAAGGATTGGCCTGTTCCAAAAGACAATACGCAGGTTAGAGCATTTTTGGGTTTGTGCTTCTATTATCGGCGATTTGTGAAGAACTTTGCAGATATAGCCAAATCTCTGCAGAAGCTAACCGAGGAGAAGCGACATTTCTGCTGGGATGAAAGTTGCAATATCGCATTCCAGGAGTTCAAGGACCGTCTGTGCAAAACACCTATTTTGGGATACCTTGATGCAAGAAAAAAATTTATAGTTGACACAGACACAAGTGATATAGGACTTGGCGGTGTGTTGTGTCAATGGAATGGTGACCAAGAGGTCGTGATAGCGTACTTCAGCAAGTTATTGTCAAAACCGGAAAGGAACTATTGTGTCACAAGACGCGAATTGCTAGCTGTGGTAAAGTCGTTGCAGCATTTTAGCAAATATCTTCTGTGGCGGAATTTTCACTTACGAACTGACCATGCTTAACTAAAATGGCTATTGCAGTTTAAAAATCCAGAAGGATAAGTTGCTAAGTGGAATGAACTACTGCAGGAATATGACTTTGAGATCGAACATCGCAGCGGGAAATCTCATGGCTACGCAGATGCATTGTCAAGAAGACCTTGTCCTGAAGATTGTAAACATTGTACTAGGCAAGAGAGTAAGGGAGTGGTATCCGTGAGGATGCTCAGGGCAGACCACCACAGCAACGGGTGGTCGGACAGCTTAAAACGTACACAGCAGGAAGTTCCGGACATCAAGCCGATTCTGGAATGAATGAAGGCCAGTGCTCCCAAGCCCAAGTGGAGCGACGTCTCAGCGATGAGTTTGACCACTAAAACTATTGGGCCCAGTGGGACAGCTTGTTGCTACAGGATGGAGTTCTGTGCCGTAAATGGGAAAGTGTTCGGGGAGACAGCTGTCATTTGCAAATGGTTGTCCCTAAAGCTAAAGTACTTGATTTTCTACGGCTGTACCATAGTGATTACTCAGGAGGTCATCTGGGAGTTAAACGAACTCTACTGAAGATCAAGAACGGTTTTATTGGGTCCACTGTCAAAACGATGTCGAGGACTGGTGTCGCAAGTGTACAAGTTGTTCGGCTGTAAAGGGACCTCATGCTCGTAGTAGAGGTGCATTAAAGTTGTACAATGTTGGTGCACCATGGGAGAGAATAGCCATTGACGTGGCGGGGCCGTTTCCGTAGAGTGTAAGCGGTAACAAGTATTTCATGGTTGTGATGGATTACTTCACTAAGTGGCCAGAAGTCTTCGCCATTCCAAATCAAGAAGCTTCAATTAGCTGAAGAAAAAGCTGCAGATAAACTAGTTCATGAAGTCTTCTGTTGTTTTGGAGTACCTTTGGAGATTCACAGCGATCAAGGAAGGAATTTTGAATCTCAAATATTCCAGGAAACTTGCCGAATTATGGGTACTCATAAAACAAGAATGACTTCTTATTACCCGCAATCTGATGGAATGGTAGACCGATTTAATCAGACATTGGAGAGGTACCTAGCAAGAGTTGTAGACAATTGGCAACGAGATTGGGACAAGTACATACAACCGTTTTTATTGTCATATCGAAGTTCTGTTCACGAAAGTACAGCAGTGACACCAGCTTTCGCAAACTTTGGAAGAGAATTACGGCTGCCTGCAGACCTGATCACCGGGATACCACCTGATACCCCACACTGTATAACCGATTATGCAAATGACTTGCGGAACAAAATGAATGACATTTATGAGCACGTCAGACAATCGGGCCAGCAAATGTCTGAGAAAATGAAAACCCGGTACGACCGCAAAATGAACAATAAAGGGTTCGACGAAGGTTCACTATTGTGGTTGCACAATCCAGTACGCAGCAAAGGGAAATCTCTTAAGCTTCAAGCTAAATAGGACGGCCCGTACCGGATCAACGATGTAACCTACCGGATACAGAAAGGCGCAAGAGGAACTCCTAAAGTCGTCCATGTGGATCGCCTGGCGCGTTATTATGGGGCCGATAATGCTCGGGACGAGCATGCCTTAGGAGGGGGCAGTGTTACGCGCCGAAGTCGACGGCACTAGCGCCATCTAGTGTCAGAGACGAGAGCGAGGGGAGCTTTCCAGAAAATGACATCACTAATCTTTCAACCGACAGCGCCTTCTAGTCCCCAACCGAAGACTAAACTTCTAGAAGTTGAAACTCGAACTCTCAGTACCTTGCGCGTGTTTATTTGAATATTCTGGATATTTCGGTGCTGATTAATATTTATAGGCGCTGCAAAATTCGATCGGTGAAGTATTGAAATTGGCGAGACAAGCGAAGCTTCGGAGCGGAATAAAGTGAATCAGTGTGATTAACTATTAGTGTTTTTAAATTTAATTAGTGTAAAGTGAATTAAAGTGTTAATTTAGGTAATTCTATCGGCAATTTTTATTGTCACGAACCTCAAGCTCGTAACAATACCAATATGGAGCAATCTTTGAGCATATGTTCAGCAATAGGCTTTTGATAGCTTGTAATGGATGTATAAAATTAAAATAAAAATTGTATTTTATGAATTTAATGTGATATACATCAAATGTATGTTTGGGCATTGTTTTTTAATCGAACAAACGCAGACGTACTCGTACATAAATTCCATTTAATGAGGAAAGTAATGAATCACTCGAACAAGTAATTACTACGCTTTAGTTCTCCTAAATTATAGAACTGGTAGACGATTTACACTACACTGAAATTAGACTTAAAATTGGTATTCAGTAGAGGAAAAATGATAATGTTATAAAACTTAGCAAGCTTAGTCCTATTCAGCCGGTCAGGAAGCTTTCTGCCTTGCTCGCTTGATTTTTAATCGGGAAAAGCGTAAAAAAAGTGTAATCATACTTAGAACGATCATTCGGATCACATCGAGCGAAGGAAGCGGATGTACGCATTTTCAACTTCCCGCTTTGAAAATCAATGATTTTCAAAAAAAATCGGGAAGTTGTTCTCATCAGGTCTCCACATTTTGAGATCCTAGGAAGCTGTGCTGAATATTTCTACGTGAATATCATTATGTCTGTTTGTATATGTGTGTGTGTGTGTGTGTGTGTGTGTGTGTGTGTGTGTGTATGTGTGTGTGTGTGTGTGTGTGTGTGTGTGTGTGTGTGTGTGTGTGTGTGTGTGTGTGTGTGTGTGTGTGTGTGTGTGTGTGTGTGTGTGTGTGTGTGTGTGTGGATGTGTGTAACACTCTCATAACTTTTAAATGGCTTGAGCACTTGAACAAACTCGATAGCGTTCGAAAAGGCTTCGCCGAACTTAGAATTTCTATGCCGTTTAAACCGATTCGAACCAGTTGATTTTAAAAAATCTCAGAAATAGAATATTAAAATAAATGTTTTTTTTTAATTACTTTTTACATATAATTTAAACAGATGTCAATCCAAAAAAACCAAAATCAATTCGAATATATAATCAGCTCTAAAACTCAAAAATACGCCATTGGTTGCTGCAAATTATTGATCTGTCGTGCGACGTAAATTAAAAGGTATCTTAACAAGTTATTCTTTCGTTGTGCATTTCTTAACCCCGCTTTTCGTGCGAGCTTTAGGTACGCCACCTCAAAGTGTTGGAATGACCTACAATCTAGGCTTCGTAGCTTCAAAAAATATAAAAACTATATTTTAAGAGCCCAGAAGCACAAAGGCTGAATCGTACTACACACTAAAATGGATTACGGCACGTGACTGCCAATCAGGGTTGCAACGACTAAAGTTATGACGTCACTTTAAAGACTATTTATAGTTGACGTTCGGATAAGTTCATGAATTCAGGCTGAAAAAAATGTAATATAGTGTTATCAATTCATATTTGATGTGATTTAAGTAGAATGTTTTAGTACCAAGTTATATATACACACACACACATATATATATATATATATATATATATATATATATATATATATATATTCATGTGTGGGAAATAGTAGAACGTTACAATAACACAACGAAATATTTAAGACAATTTACTTAATGAACATATTAACTGATGAAGTTTATCTGGAATAAATACAAAAAGTAACATACTATGCAAATACTCGTACATACCTTAGGTTATGTTGTTATCTTATCGTATTTTTATTGATTGGTTTTATAATGTTATTTTGTATCGCACGCGGGCACCTGTGCATTACTATCCGTTCTGGCCCAGTCGACTCGAACGATTTAGATGATTTTTTTTTGGGCGTTGGGTGTTTGAGTGGGTGGTATATACCTGGATGGTATACATACACAGTTGGAATTGGTATGATCTTTACGTTCTACATCTATCCATCACTAATTCATGCATTTGCCTAATCTCTATTTACAAAAATAAATTGCTGTCTGTTAGTTTAGCTAAAACTCTAAAAAATTTTTTTGAGTGCGTTTGAACGTGTACCTGGATAGTTCACATTTGCTATTGAACTTGGTAGGTGTCGCTCTCGTCGAAATTCAGTCAGAAATAATTTACACTTAAACTAAAAATTCTTACTAGTTTATTAAAAATATATTGCATGCCTTAAGCACAAAGTACGTAGGTTATTCTACTAGCGCCCAAAAATATAAAATCCGACGTTTTGTCGCATGAAATCGCATCTAACAATCATATTGAACATATAAATTAAATACAAAGCACATTGTCAGAAAGATAAATAATTATTGAACATATTTTTAATCGGTTAATTTATACTTTAACGTTTAACATGCAATGATTTCTTATATTTACGCGAACACTATACATTGATTAAAACTACTTTTACGGATTTTATCGCGTTTTATTTATATTAATTTTAATACCCGACGTTACCAATCATTACATCAGATTTGATAGACCACAAATCCTCGCGAAAGAACATCGATTCCTACCAAGGATGATACGTGAGGCTATTGAAATTAAAAAAAAACATCCTAATTTCAATAGAGAAAGGGGCTGGGTACTACCACCTGCTTGGGTTCCTATAATTAATAAAATTAAAACTAAACCCAAGCATACCACTGCAAGACTTCAAAATACAGTTAGTTCATTCTGCGTAGATCGGACCAAAAACAATAATTAAAAGCTGAAGGTACTCCGGGTTAACTTTGACATCGGGACGTCAGTCACCTCAGTCCCCCGTGACCATGGGTGCTGGAAAGCACCCGAAACGTCGGGTATTAAAATTAATATAAATAAAACGCGATAAAATCCGTAAAAGTAGTTTTAATCAATTAATCAGTTTAAAATGTAGTTTTAGTGGTTTATAGTGGAGCTTTTTTTCCCCATGCAGGGGTTATCGCGATAGCTTTTGAAATTATCAATTGTTTATCTCAAATTATTTTTTAATGTATTTATCTATTATGTGAGAAGCCACGAAATATAAATGAATATTTAATTTTGTTTTGTTTAGTTATAAGTATTTTTTTCGGCTCAGAAATTGCGAATGTTTCGGTGTTTCGAGTAGCTGTATTGTAATATGTTTCACTGAATACACTTTGACTCAATCGTTTGTTTATAGCGGCTCGTGATAAAAAACATCGATCGCTGTAGAAATAAAAAATATTCTAAAAATTAAATTTGATACAAATATGGTCAAGGTAATATATTATTATTATTTTGACTTTCACAGATTTTTTATTACATTATATTGTTTCGCTAAAGGCGTGAATTATGGAATGAATATACTTTATTGTACACCATAAATAAATTTAAAAATAACATTTTAAAAAAGCAGATTATATGTACAATTTGGTAGCCTTATGGCTACATAGCGATCTGTTCCAGGCAACCAAATGTGTAAAGGAATAAAATAATGAATACGAGGTGGGTGGTGCAATGGTAACATTTTAGTCCTCAAGCGGTCAAATCCGACCGCGGCGCTATTCCGTCAAAATCCAAGCATTCTGATTCGATCGCGCACACCCACAGCAAATAAAAAAAAACCATTAAAACTTATATTTAGAGACAACTTTTCTTTGAAGAAATCGGGCATTATAGAATCAATATGAAATTCTATTCCCTAATGCAATAAAAAGTCAAGTTGTCCTATGGATATTTATTATATTTCGTATTTCGGAATGTTATTGTTTTAATTTTTCGATTTTTCTAGTGTTTTATTAGTGTTTTAGTATAGTATTTTATTCTACTTCTTCTTCTACCTAGCATTTATCCCGGTTGCTCATCCCGCCCAGCGCGGGAGAACCCAGGGTCCGCTTTCCTACACTTCCTCCTCCACTTTGCCCGGTCTTCGGCGTCCCTCGCAACTAGCCCATTGGCGCGCATGTCATCCTGCACGACATCAAACCAGCGTTTCTTGGGCCGTCCTCTACTCATGGTACCAGGTAGGTTCATGTCCAGGCTATTTTTTGCCACGTAGCTCGCCGGTCGTCGTAAGACGTGGCCGTACCAGCGGAAGTGACTTTCCTGGAGTTTTTCAGCAATGCCACGGACATGGAGGCTGCCGCGGATGTATGTATTCCGTACATGGTCTTTCCGCGTGACGCCACACATCCACCGCAGCATGTTCATCTCCGTGACATGCAACAACTGCCGGTGTTGCTCTAGCACCGACCACGCTTCACCACCGTACGTAAGGTCAGGCCTTATGATGGACTTATAGACCTGTCCCTTCAGCTTGACCAGCATACTGGGGTCACAAATGACACCCGTCACCTCGCGCCATTTCGCCCAGGCCGCTGATATACGGGCCTTGATGTCGCGATCGATGTCCCCGGACGCATCAGGCATAGTATAGTGTTTTATTATAAAGTTGTAATTAAAGTTTTTTTGTAAATATTATTTATCTTTTAACGTAAATAATTTCAATTAATGTTTAAAATAATTGTGATTTTCATGTTATTGACATTCGCTTGGTATGTTATGTCTTTATTATCAAAATACAATAGTCTTTTTGTAATGAACTAAAACCTGACTTTTATATAGACAATTTTGTGTAGATTTTATAATGCTAAACTTTTTCATATAAAAGTAGTATCTAAATATATATATATATATATATTTTTTTTTTTTTTTTTATATATATATATATATATATATATATATATATTGTTACGAGCTTGAGGTTCGTGACAATAAAAACTGCCGATTGAATTACCAAAATTTACACTTTTATTACCGAACACGAATTAAAACTTAAAACACTAATAATTAATCACACTGATTCAATTTATTCCGCTCCGAAGCTTCGCTTGTCTCGCCAAATTCAATAGTACCCCGATCGCGGCATGCAGCGGGTTTAAATACACTTAGTACTGAATCATCCAGAACATTCAAGTAAATACGCGCACCAATCGACAAAGCGTCGAAAGTTCGAGAGTCAGCTTCCAGAAGCTTAGTTCTTCCTTTCGACAACAGATGGCGCTGTCGGTTGAAAGTTTAGTGATGTCATTTTCTGGAAAACTCTTCCCTCGCTCCGTTACCCGACTCTAGATGGCGCTAGTGTCTGATGTCAACTTAGCCGCGCAACACTGCCCCTCATAAAACATGCTCGTCCCGAGCATTATCGGCCCCATAATAACGCGCCAGGCGATCCACATAGACGATCTTAGGAGTCCCTATTGCGCCCTTCTGTATCCGATAGGTTACATCGTTGATCCTGGTCACAATCCGGTACGGGCCGTCCCATTTAGCTTGAAGCTTAGGAGATTTCCCTTTGCTGTGGACCGGATTGTGCAACCACACTAGTGAACCTTCGTCGAACCCTTTGTTGTTCATTTTGCGGTCATACCGGGTTTTCATCTTTTCAGACATTTGCTGGCCCGATTGTCTGAAGTGTTCATAAATGTCATTCATTTTGTTCCGCAAGTCATTTGCATAATCGGTTATACTGCGTGGGGCATCAGGTGGTATCCCGGTGATCAGATCTGCAGGCAGCCGTAATTCTCTACCAAAGCTTGCGAAAGCTGGTGTCACTGATGTACTTTCGTGTACAGCGCTTCGATATGACAACAAAAACGGTTGTATGTGCTTATCCCAATCTCGTTGCCGGTTGTCTACAAATTTTGCTAGGTATCTCTCCAATGTCTGATTAAATCGTTCTACCATTCCATCAGATTGCGGGTGATAAGAAGTCGTTCTCGTTTTATGAGTACCCATAACTCGGCAAGTTTCCTGGAATATTTGAGACTCAAAATTCCTTCCTTGATCGCTGTGAATCTCTAAAGGTACTCCAAAACGACAAAATACTTCATGAACTAGTTTATCTGCAACTGTTGAAGCTTCTTGATTTAGAATTGTAAAGACTTCTGGCCACTTAGTGAAGTAATCCATCACAACCATGAAATACTTGTTACCGCTTTCACTCTCCGGAAAAGGCCTCGCCACGTCAATAGATATTCTCTCCCATGGTGCACCAACACTGTACAACTTCAATGCACCTCTACTACGAGTCTGAGGTCCCTTTACAGCCGCACAACTTGTACATTTGCGACACCAGTCCTCGACATCGTTTCGACAGCGGACCCAGTAAAACCGTTCTCGGATCTTCAGTAGAGTTCGTTTAACTCCCAGATGACCTCCTGAGTAATCACTATGGTACAGCCGTAGAACATCAAGTACTTTAGCTTTAGGGACAACTATTTGCAAATGACAGCTGTCTCTGCACCTCTAGAGCTCACTGCTGCAGGTTTTCGTTGATGCGCTGCACGCGATCTTTAAACTGCGCACGAAAGACGTGTTCCAGGTGAGCGTCGCCATATCTCGCCTCCAATGCCTCAAGGAGTTGCTCATAGGTCACTTCCTCACCAAGAGCTTCTAGAACTGTTAAGGCCTGGTCGCGCAGGCCGTAGTATGAGAGCAGTCATGGCCTGACTTTTATTCCAGCCGTTCGCCTTCATAACAGCCTCGAACTGGATTTTGTAGGCTGACCAGGAAGAGGTACCGTCGAACGGTGGCACCTTGAACCCACGTAGCAAAGGTGTTGTAGCTACTACGGGAGCTGTAGCTCCATCTCCAAGTTTGAGTTCGTCCAGTGATTTCTTCATGACAGCCATTACGTTGTCAACCCGATGGTTTACTTGGTCTATTCGGGGTTTAGCTTTCTCGATTCGGTTTTCAGCTTTCGCGATTTGGGTTTCAGCTTCCGACAGGCGGTTGTCATGCTGAGCAACCCTATCCTTCACCTCCTTTATCTCCTTCCCGAAGGTAGCGTGAGGGTCCTTCATGAGGAGCATCTGCTCTTCCAACCGACGGGCCTGTTCCTCTTGTCCGCCCCGCAGCTGCTGCTCCAAACGACGAACCTTGTCTTCCTGTCGGCGGGCCTGTTCCTCCTGTCTGCCCCGCAGCTGCTCTTCCAATCGGCGTGCCTGTTCCGCCTGCTGGCGAGCCTTTTCCTCCTGTCGGCGAGCCTTGGTACAGGCTTTCTGTAGCGCGGCGAGCCGCAGAGCAGAGACCTTTTTGCAATCTAATATGAACCGAATGTATATCTAGCTATCTATGGTCATCAGTTATGTCTACATAGCTTGCGTCAGTAAAGAGTAAAGTCAAGGATCGGAAGGAGAAGAAACTGTGCGAGCATAATTTTTGTTGGAATGGGAAGATATCATCGAAGACGACGCAGTGAACCAAAAACGACAAATTTGTGTTTTCTTACTTTCCTCATTCAGTTGGCGTATACGGTTTAAGAAAGAATCGCGATAAATACCAATATTTTTAAAATTGTAAAATTAAGGGATTACTACTCCATCGAATACAGCAGATGGTATGGAAAACCAGTCAATTCTTGAGATAGAACTCCGGCTAACAAAAATGATAGCCTGTGATTTTTTTAGGATATACATTTAGGCCATATGGACTTTAGGACATTAGGACTTCAGTCATGAATAATATTTTCTCTTCAACGTTACAAGAAATGAGATTTCAGTAAAGTACGTAGGATTTATATACAAATATACATATAAGTCTTGGACTTCATGGAGTGACCTTAAAGGTGTACTTCGGTGAATGCAACTGGAACTTCTCGAAGAGTAGTAATAATAATAGGTGTGATAAGCTTGGGCTCGTTTTGTTATTATGATGAGATCTTACATCCGGACAGTTGTGGATTATCTTTAAGGCAAACTAGGCACATGCGGATGGGTGCAAGGATAAACAGGGACGCGTGCGGAAGTTTTTTAGTGAAAAAAAAATCGAACCGACTTACGAAAATAAGGTTTTTAGTGAAAATTTGTGTATTTATAATACTTTAAAAATTGACGTATAACATGAGCGCTTAAGGCATGCGCATTTAAATATACCAAGAGTTTTATTTAAATACTAGTGTAGACAAAGTTTTTCTACCTTATAACCGTATTTTACAAATAAGTCATCCATGAAAATGATATAATTAACGTTGCTGCCTGAGGCTCTCATTCCCTATTACATTCTTTTCCAAGTTGTACTTTTAGAAATATTTTAATTAGTGGAGTAGCGCTTCGCTAGCGTTGCTCAAATTATGCATCTCAATTAAATGGAAATCTCATTTCTTCGAACGCGGAAAAGAAAATATTTAAACTTTTACTGAAGAAAGTGCGATATATTTAAAAATTGTAATATTTTTTAAATTTTATTCATTAGTAACTTTTTGAAGCTTTAGCGAAATATAAGCTTATTAAACTTATGTACTAGATTTTTAACTGCCGAATTCTTTACGTATGATTTCTCAAAGTTTACACTTCGGGGGTTTTAATATCTTGGTATCGATTATTAATTACTTTGATGTTCAAATATGATTAAAGGACTAGGTAAGATTCTAGGATTATATATCAGCTATAAAATAAATATAAATACGTCGGTGTTACTTATTTTTTCACAATCTTGGGAACGGAAATGGTCTTCATGATTCCACCATGCCAATATTTTTGGTTAATTTCCAATTAATTTATGCCAGTTGTTAGTTACAGATTGGAAAGTATCATGATGAACCAAATAAATAAACGAGCCAAGTACGAGTCAAACCTGGCTATATTGGAGTTGTAATCATAATATTATACCTATTTTTTTCTTAAAAGGTATTAATTTGTTTAGGTCACAGACGACGAACTTTATTATGAATCGATTTTTAATTAGTTTTGTCTAAACGCAAATCAACCAAAAATTAAAGAATAAAACAAATATAAAATGCAAATATAATGTAAAAAATTTCAAATATCTCTGTATTTGTTTGAAACTAAAAAGTAATTAAGTTGAATGTTTTATTTTTTGGGTCAATATCCTGCACCAGATACTCAATTTTCCGATTTGGAACTCATTCCATCTACGAACTAAAGATCTGTTGCACGTGTATGGACAGAATGATAGACAGACAAGAGAATGATTTCAATAGGATTTCATTATATCCTTTCGGTAAAGAACCCCAAAATTAAATGTATCGTAAAGATTTCTATCTAAAAAGTGAGCTTATAGTATCATCTAGATGATCCTTTTGTCACGCTTCCCCCCTCTCACAACAAAAAATATTATATTAAATATGATTGATATCATTAATTTACCCTTTTTCACTAACATTATATTTTTGTGACCAAGATAAATAAGATATGTTTTGATCTTTCTAAATTATCTTTCAAAAGGTTTAATAATAGGCCGTTTGTAATATTTTTGGCGTGATCGTCTTAGTTAGGACCCTTATTTACGTTGTGTTTGTTTAGTAACTTAGTTCTTTTAGGTATCTTTTGGAAGAATGAATATTCACTAGAGCAATTGAAAGCTGTTGGTAGTGCTTTATATATAAGCTAAGTGAACCCCGTTCACGAAGACAGGGCTCGAGAAAGGTTAAGAACACATAACGTCCTTATTCCACTTGTATTAGGCTTTCATTATTAATTTATTATTATTTATCCCTTCCCTTTTGGAGAAGGCTCACAATATATTTATACAAAATACCCGATACAAGGGGTTCGCTCTCCTACATTTATTTAAAAAAAATGTAGGGGAAGCACACGGCTCCATACACGCCGTGCGCGGTGAGCGCCAACCATTTTTATGCACTCCCCCCGAAGGGAACGCTAATTCGGGAACTGGACCGTAGTCTAAAGCAAAATAACTGGCGAACCAGTAAAAGAGCATTGGCCACTTGTTAATGCGTAAGCACAAACATCGACCGAAGTCGCGCATGTCAATACGTGTAAACGCCATACAGATTACGATCGAATCCAGCCACAGTGAATGTACGTCACACGGTTTAGGCAAATAGGCACACTGGCCGTAAACCCTGCGTGAGCGCCACCACCTGCCAGACCGCCGCTCTTGCAGATGTGATGTAAGTGTATGGCATCACCACCAATTGCATGATCAGCACGGCTACTAGCCGCAGAGCGTGTCATGAGTCTACCGCTCACCTCAAGGGAATGGGGTCCCACGTTGTGCGGCTTTCGTCCGCAGCCTTGAGAGTCTCTTCAGATCCTCCCGCCAGCTACCCGCATGAGGTCGACACATATGCTCCACCAACCAATACAACGGCAGATATAGCCAAAAGGCAGTTATAAGTTGTTAGTAATAATTTGCCATCAGAAAGGTTTGTGTCACTGACGTTGAGTAAATCCATATTCGATCATGTTTGTCTCACCCACCAACAAGTTGCCTTCAATCATTCAAAGGTGGGAAAGTTACAGAGATATATTATTATGTTGTTATATAAAACATCGTGGAGGGCAGACAGTCTGCAGCCCCGTTATGAAGGGACCCGACTTGAGCAAAGCTACTCAGGTGTGAGTCAAACCAAGACGCAGAGAGCGCCATTGAGAATAGCGTCCCACCAAACAACCATCGTAGAGACGCAATGCTGCAGAACGCAACAAGCATCAATACGACTATCGTCGGGCTTACACTATCCCAAGGTCATCCCAGCAGACATCATCACCCGCATACTTCCATCGACCAGAACCACAAGAGTGCATCGAATCAGGCGCAGCACATCCGCAGATCCATCACAAGACGCAATACCGCAAGAAGCAGTAAGCATCAAAGCAACTATCATACGGATGGCACCCCCTCACAACATACCCACATGATCCCTATCGACTTTGGTAACAACGTTTGTATTGTTGTTAACTAAAAAATATCACCAACGTATCATAGTAGCACGCTACTAAGACGCCAATGAACAAAACTCCCCGTATCTTAGCGCTAATGCACTAAGACACGAAGTTGAGTATGCCTGTTACACTTAAAAGTGCTACCAAACACACTCCTCCCAATCCGAAAGATAGACGACGCATCGCTTTGCGCTACGACGCCGCCTACAACTGGTATGTGTGTGCGATGTCCACGGGAAAGTCGTATTGCTACAATAAACCCGATTACCACCAGCACTAAGATGATATGTCTAGGACACATGGGTTAGCGAGTCCAAGTTTACCTCGGACCTATTGCTCGTGAAGCAGCATACACGCCACCGTAATAATTCCTTTTCAAGTCCCTAATAAGCACTAGTCATTTTGCTACAGTACTAGGAGCAGTCGGTCACCCGACCACCCCATATTGTATGGGGTGGTCGGGTTATGCATCAAGGAGACCTTCTATAATATTGCTTTTGTATCAAAGACCCTACTTTCATAAGTCATTCATATATAGGACTCGAACCCACGACCCTACTATTGTAATGCAAATTCATCATAGAGATCTTCTATAGTATTGCTTTTGTATCATAGACCTTACTTTCATAAGTCATTCATATATAGGACTCCAACCCACGACCCCACTATTGTAATGCAAATTCATCATAGAGACCTTCTATAGTATTGCTTTTGTATCATAGAACTTACTTTCATAAGTCATTAATATATAGTACCTCAACCCACGACCCCACTATTGTAATGCAAATTCATCATGGAGACTTCAGGCAGTCGGACTCCCGACCACCCACATATATGTACAACTGCAGGCATGTATCTCCGGCAGCTCCTCCATACAAGACATCTATACATGAACACCTTCCATAACTTTCTTTTACACATGAATTCCCTCCGCGACTTAGACATATTTTAACAAATTTTCTAATTATCTTATAAACGTTATTTATCTTTATTTATTAATATTTTCGACTTGTATTTCTATTGTTTATCATGTTTTAAATATTTTTACAAGTTTTTATATAAATTTATGTATTATGAAAGCCAATAGTTTTGCCTTTAATTTACTATGTTATTGGTCTAATATCTGAAATGTATTTATATAAACTTTATGCTTATTAATGTAATGTTATTGCTTAATATATATATATATATATATATATATATATATATATATATATATATATATGATACTACTTTAATGAAAAAGGTCTTTAATATATATATATATATATTTTAAGACTATTTTGACGCCCCTATCTATTGAATTTAATAAATAAATAAGATCCAACCAGATGGGAGCCCTCGGCAGGGGAGACCAGACGGCCGAGGGTTAGGGGGAAAGGGGAAGAAACCGGCGGACGATGCGGGACGTATCGAGGAGCACCTCAGATGACCCGAGAGGCTGACTGGGATTAGCCCATTCGCAGAGACGACTACAGGAATAATTTCGGTCGACACACCACCCCACATGTCGGTCACCTCGTGAGCCAGGTCCAGATATTTTGTTTGTTTATCTGTTTCGGCTTTCACGGGGTTCTCGTCATTCGGAATGGTAATGTCGATCAAAAATATCCTTGACTGTGCCCGGTCCATCAGCACAATATCAGGCTTATTCGCAAGAATAGTCCTGTCTGTGATGATGGCCCGGTCCCAGTAGAGCCTGGCGCGGTCATTTTCGAGCACGGCTTCCGGCAAGTACTTGTAATACGGCAATTTCCGGTCCACGAGACCGTATTTCAGAGCGAGCTCCTGGTGTAGAATTCTGGCTACTAGGTTGTGCCTGTGCAAGTACTCAGAGTTAGAAAGCGCCGAACAACCGGAGATGACATGCCTAAGTGACTCCCTTTAGGATGTATCTCCGATAGTTGTTGGTCTTAATAACCTGATCCTGTATTGCACAGACACAACCCTCGGTTTCCCCCGAAGAGGTCACCGAAACGTAGCCAGTTGAGGGACGCGGCTGTATCTACGTGAGGCTCATGTAGAGCCCTGTAGTACCTCCCATGGAGCTCCTCTCCTTCCATACGGTGTCCCGGTCGGAAATGCTCTGTACTGCCGGGTCTTGCCATTGCTCGTTGGTTAAGGATAGAGGGGTTTTTCCTTTATCACTAGAAATGACGTCATAGAATGGATCACCCGATCTCGCCAGGAAGTAATGAATTTAATTTTTTTTAATAATAATATTGGGCCGTCACACTTTCATTAAGATGATATAAGCTCACTTTGTTTTGTAAGATAGTGGAAAATAATATTGTATTATTTTATTTAATATGAAATTTCTATTTATTCTTCAACTGTTCATACAACTCAGTGTATTTAATTTCTTGCATGTTAGTTAACTTAATGCTATGTTAAATATATTCGCTCTGATAAAATTCAAAGCATTTTCATTACGGTTTGTTTGCTTGGATGTGAAAGTAAATTTGTGATTGTTATTAAGTAGTTTTTTGTATAGCAATAGTACAACCAACTAGGAATTCAGTTTAGTATATTTACTATGACATCGGGGTGTCAAACACCTCATTCCTTTCCCACGACGATGTGTGCTGTAAAACATCCGAAACGTTGGGTATTAAAAAGTTAAAATTAAACACGATAAATCCCTTAAATAAATTTCATTTAATGTGTAGTTTTTGCGTAAATATAATAAGTCATTTGGTTGGGCGGCGGGCCTAAGTGTTCCCGAGTTCGATTCCCACGTTGAGCCTTGACCCTATTATGCAAGATGTTATACTGTGACACGTAGCACCTTAGACAATGCACTCGCTCTTTCAAATCTATTGCTTTCCAAGGTTAGGAGGGGATTCTACTTGAGCACATTAGGAGAAATAAAATGGGGCGGGTTAACTAACAAACAAAATGCTCAAGTCGGAGCATAATTACGGGAAAATACTAACCGGGGTGTGATTCTGGTGATGGCGGATGACGCTTCCGCTGCGGTGATGCGATGTGAGGTGGGTTTTTCTGGGGCGCCCCAGAGATGTGATCCAGGCCAGTGGTGCGAAGGAAGATAGCGGTGCGCGACAATATCTCACACTATGTGAGGCGGTTACTTCTGGAGCGCGACTGCTCCAGGTGATGTGGTTCAGACTAGCGGCACGTGGCAAGAGAGACGCTCGAGGGCAGCGCACGAGTCTTTATTGTCTCGGCTTTTCCCACCAAGCACCTCGGTCGGGCGCGCTTCTCATTGGTCGAAAGAATCACGTCACCTTCTAGACTCCTCCCTTTCGCGTTTCAGTGTTTACGGAAGGGATATTAGGTCAAAGGAGGGGTAAGCGCTTGGCAATATACCCTCGAATAAAATTAAAATACACGAATCGTTTCCCCGTAACCATCATTAAATAATATACTTTATACTTATTTTGTGCTTGTATTGACTCAACAAGAATCACTATATTTCATCTACCGGAAAATGTGCTACCAACGTCGGAACCGGCAAGTTTTTTAAAATATTAAATTTTCATAACTTTTTTATTGTTGCAAATTATATTATTTAACTTTTAGCTGAGAGTATATGGTAATGTAGTTAAAAGAAATAAATCAAACCGACTTAGCTTAACAAAAGCCTAGGCTAAAAAATCCTCATTTTAAAGGGTTTATAGAAGCTAAACGCAAGTTTTATAATGCCTCAAAATATATGATTCACTGCAGTAATTACCGAAAAAATTTTGATATTTCTCTGGATATATGCTTGTTAGGTATTGTGTTGAAATCGTGATATTACTAATTTGATATGATGGAAAAAAATCACAAATATACCTCTAAATTTTTTTTTAAAGGAGTAAAAACAACAACCTAAGCAACATATTAACGTTACATTGTTTTAATTTTTTTGTCAAAATAATTGATTTCTGAAATAATACGTATGCATGTGTGCATAAACGCCTGTGTACAGACAATGCAGGCCGAGGCCTGATGCTATATAAATGACGTAGATGGTAAGAATATTTATTTTTATAAAAATAAATATTTGAATTTTAGCAACGTAGTTTATTACAGTTGTGTATTTGGTAGCGAATTTGCAGTTTGCACTCCAGAGTGCCTGGGTTCGATTCCAGGAATATGAAGTCAAATGTTCATTTTAGTTTTTTATATATTTAGATAAATTATTTAAATATCTACTTTTATAAATAAAATAAAAATTGAAATATAATTATTTTTTAAACCTATGAATTTAAGATACGTAGTTTATTACAGTAGTCTTCGAGTATACCAACGTTTATTTATAGTTCGTGCCAAATCGATTGCAACGGACGATGACCTCAGATATGAGCCTAGTGTCAAAAGGCGTAACTTACAAAATCTCAATTTAGATGTGATAACAATATTTAAATATTGATATTATTCACACTTCTAGGTCAGCACATATGTTGTGTTTTTTTTTTTTTGTTTCTTAAATAATATTGTCAGTGGTTCCCATAAGCATCGTAAAATCTTACGGTACATCGCAAAAAATGTGTTATATTATATATTTCAAAAAATATTTGAATCAATATAATCACCATATTGAGCTTTTGAAAATTCATCCCTTTAAAATAAACAAAACGCGCGTTACTTCTTTTCGATCTAAAAGAAACGTTACAGTGGCAGCCAGAGGTGCGTTCCTTTTTTGGGCCGGCCCGCATGCACCGAATAAAAATAAAGTTCTTATATAATATTGAAAATAAAGTTTTATTTTTTGAATAAGTACGTACTTATTCGGTGTCATTATCACTCGAATCTTTATATGTGTTAAAATTAATGCTTTTCGTTGTTAAATGAATAAAGTACCTTATAACAATAGATGATTTTTCTTCTACAGTGATCTTTTACACAACTTTTTAATAATAGTTAATAAATATATATTATCTCAATCATCATAAAAATAATTAAAAAAATCATTGTAAATAAAAAAGTACTACACATAAAAAGTGCCTATATATTAAAGGTTTGTAGCCCCTGGTTAAACGACCGAAAATTCAATGTCCGTTTTTCTCAATCGATTTGGCACGAACTATTGTAGAGGTATTGATTTTCAGTTTGCACTCCAGAGTGCCCGGGTTCAATTCAAGGAATGTTAAGTCAAATTTTCTTTTAATTTATATATATATATATATATATATATATATATATATATATATTATAAGTTTTATAAATTATGATAAATTTATTAAACAGTTGCGACGCCTAAGCGAGAAGTGTACTTTTACTATTTATTTGTATAGATTTCTAAAGTAAACATTGCTACTGTCATAATAAATTGAATAGTGTTATTTAAACTGTGAGTTATAATACATAAACATTGCTAAAATTTGTGTTAGTGTTTAAGCGCTTGTTTATTTTGTTTATTTGTGCGACCGCTGTGTGTCATTGACGAGGTCAACGATCACTGTCACGGATATTGGACTCTCGGGCAGAACGTAAGGGTTCCAGTGCAATTTTTGCAAATTTTGCTTATTGCTTGTTAAAAAAAAAATTAAAATTAAATTTAAATAGTTAATCAAGATTGCTTTGTTGCATGCTTGCTGTCGTGTTGCTGTAGCAAAAACTGATGTGCCTATAATATGTATTAGTTGTAGTGGCTACTACCATCTGCAATGTGTGTCTGCATCATTCCAAAAAAGACCCAACACTTCGCAATGGGTCAGATTAGACCTGCCCAGCGTGTTTGTCAAAGCAACGTAAAACAGTTAAAAAGGATAGTACACCTGTCCGCATTCCAGCGCATAAGCAATGCGACACCGACAGTCTTAATGTTACATTGCGAAATAAACATTCGAAGAATAAGTCCCCCACTACTTCGCCAGTGTCAGTGATAGAAAAATCTGCATACTCTTCTTGCGACCAACGGGGTTTTATAAGGCAAGAGATTTCAGGGCTAAAAATAGATCTTGAATTTAGTTTTAAGAACTTTATAAACTCCGAGCTTATAAGCATTAAGGAAGAGGTACAGGAAATAAAAATGTCCTTAACTTTCATTAATAATAAGTATGATGAGATGAAAGAAAAATTTGAAATATATGATAAAAGCCTAACGTCGGTAAATAGCTTGAGTAATGACATAGGTATACTAAAATCTTCATTGGAAAAGTTGGAGCATGAAAATAATGTTAGAGACCAATGGGCACGGCGTTCCAATATTGAAATTTGTGGCATTCCCGAAAAGAAGAACGAAAATCTTTTCGAAATTATTGAGAGTATATCGAAGCACGTTAATTTTTCTTTTACCCAATCGGATATTGATTTTATAACCCGCGTTTCACCATCTACCAAGGACTTCAAAAAACCTAAACCAATTATAGTGTGATTTATATCGAGGTATAATAAAGATGACTTTCTGTGTAAGGCAAAGATACTTAAAAGCTTAAAAGCATGTGATCTTGGTTTTTCTGGTACTCAATCTTCGATATTTTTCAACGACCACTTGACCAGTTTAAATAAATCTTTATTGCGCCAGGTGAAAATTAAGGCTAAGTATAATAACTATAGATTTGTATGGGTTAAAAACTGTAGTATTATGGTTAGAAAATTTGAATCTAGTCCTATTTTACACATAAATAATATGACGGATTTATTCAAAATAAAATAGGAATTATTACATTAATTACTGTAATTAATTGTTATTTTAATTATATTATGGCTTATGATATGTTATTTGCATTACTGTTGGTAGTTGTCCAATTTGTTTTAAATGTTATATATGACAAACTTGTTTTTATTTTTATGGTTGTTCTCTTTTTCGTTTTAAACGTAATGTATGATATGGCTTATTTTCATTGTGCACGAGACCTTGACACATTCGGTGATAGTTTTAATTTCATATTATTTAATTTATACGATTACTACAACACTTAAATACATTTTTGTTTATACACTTCTTTCTAAAGTATGTACGACATATATATATATATATATATATATATATATATATATATATATATATATATTGTATAAAAATCGGTTCTAATTTAAAAATTTACTATCAAAACGTAAGGGTTCTACGTACTAAGACTGAATTGATTTTCAGAAAGGTCTTATGTCATGAGTACGATATAATCTGTTTCACTGAAACTTGGTTACATTCGGGTATATTCGACTTAGAACTTTTTGACGCACGGTATTACGTATATAGAAGCGATCGTAACTACAAAGTCAGAGGTGATACAATGGGTGGAGGAGTTCTGATTGCATTGAGATGTAAGCTAAAGGTAACTAACGTTGAATGCATCCCGTCAATGGATTCAGCTGCTGACGTGATTCGTGTTTCTATTTCATTTGAACGACATACACGATGCAACATATACTGTTGTTATTTTCTACATTGTCGAATTCATAAAAATGTGTTGTCAAACTTTTATGAACATACCTCTGATGAAGTTCTCTCTTACCCAGATGACTACTTCATTATATTAGGAGATTTTAACATACCTAACGCAATCTGGTCGAAAAATAGTAATGCTGATGTGACCTTACATGGAGATTTTTCATCGGATACAGTTAATGAACTAGCAAATTTTCTTTCTTTTAATAATTTTAGTCAGTATAATATATTTAAAAAATTTAATAATCGTATTTTGGATCTCTTAATAGCCAACATTAATTGCATAGTTAGTTTAGTAACTACTCCAATAGTTTCAGAGGATTCGCACCATCCAGCTTTTGAGTTTACAATTTTAAAATCACATGAGAAACTACTCGAGACTCGGACTCACACAGTCAAGTTATATAGAGATGCCAATTATGAGGAAATAAATATAAATCTTTCGCAAATAGACTGGGAATCTAGTTTGAGTGATGGTAATATCGATGTCTCTGTGTCGAATTTTTATAACATTTTAAATAATATAATGGAAAAACACGTACCTACTAAAACTATTAAATTTAACACTAAGTACCCGATTTGGTATAAAAGCGCATTGATTAAAATTGTAAATGAAAAATTAAAATTTCATCGCAAGTGGTGAAGAAGGTGTATAAACAGGATAGTGATTACAAGTTTTTTGCCATACTAAGAGAGAGACAAAAATTAATGGAGGACGAATGTTATAACAAGTTTATCAATAATGCTGAATATAAGATTCGTATTAATAGTAAATTCATTTGGTCTTTTGTAAAATCAAAACGAAAATGTAATGATCTTCCTGACATAATGTTTCTAGATGATAATACGACTTCAGATCCTGTGAAAATATGTGGTTTATTCAATACTCATTTTAGCTCAGCTTTTAGTGTTAATAGTCCAAATCGTAATACTCAGATTTCTAACTCCGCTCACTCGATTAGTATGAATTCGGTCATTTTTACAGTCCCTCAAGTTTCAATGTATTTAAAACGCTTAGATGTCAGTAAGGGACCAGGACCTGATGGCATTCCACCCTTGTTTTTACAAAGATGTTACAGTCAATTAGCTAAACCATTAGCAATTTTGTTTAGAACTTCCATGAAGTTGGGTGAAATGCCTTTAGAATGGAAAAAATATCGTTCATAACTCCCATATTTAAAAGTGGTAATAAGCACGACATTTCAAATTACCGTCCAATTTCAAAATTAAGCTCGATTCCAAAACTATTTGAGAAAATTATTTATGACACATTCTCCCAAATAGCTCGACCAATTATAATTCCTGAACAACATGGTTTTATAGGTCAAAAGTCTACAGAAAATAATCTTTGCGAGTTTCTTGATCACCTCTATATAGCAATGGATAGTGGACTGCAGGTAGATGCAGTGTATACCGATTTTACAAAAGCATTTGACAAAATTTCACATAGTATTCTGATACACAAATTAGATCAAATCGGTGTACATGGTGATTTACTTCGATGGATATCTTCTTATCTTAGAAATCGTAGTCAGGCATTTGCAATAAAAGGACACTGTTCATCATTTCTCCCAGTTTGTTCAGGTGTTCCTCAGGGTTCGCATCTTGGTCCACTATTGTTTATAATATTTTTAAAATGATGTAATATCCTGCTTCCATAATTCCAAAATCTCCTTTTTGCAGATGATATGAAAATTTTCAAATCTATTAAATCTATAGAAGACTGTAATCTACTTCAAGAGGATCTGTGTAGGCTTAGCTCATATTGCCAAACAAATCATATTTACTTGAACATCAAGAAATGTAATATTATCTCATTTACTAGGAAAAAGAATCCAATCCTCTTTAACTATAAGCTCGACGATAATTTACTAAAGAGAGTAAATGAACTGCGTGATCTTGGTGTTCAGTTGGATAGTAAGTTGTTACTGAGATCACATATTAATATAATAACTCAAAGAGCCTACAAAATTCTAGATTTTGTGATGCGTATCTCAAAAGATTTTAAAAACTCTACAACATTATTTATACTATTTAATACTCTGGTGCGATCTATTCTTGAATATTGCTCTTCATGTTGGAATCCTCAATACAAAGTTTATGTTAAAATGATTGAAACAATCAATAATAAGTTTCTGCATCACTTAAAGCGATATGATTCTTCCGTAGACTCCTTTATTGATAGCTTACACAGTTATACACTCGAAAAACGCCGTGATATAAGAGATCTAATGTTGTTGTACAAATTGCTACATAATATCATCGACTCACCCCTACTTTTAAGCAAAGTGAATCTTGCGTGTCACCGGTTAGGTGCACGAAAAAAAACCTCTTTTTGCATTACGTAAAGTAAAAACGAAGTATGCTTCTAATAATTTTGTATCTCGTACATGTAAAAATTTTAACTTAAAATATTGTGAACTAGATACAAAATTAAAAAGAATATTGTAAAATTTAATTAATAATTTGTAGCTTCACTATAGGTTGTGTGTATTGTATTACTTTTATTTTATGCTTAGTACTTAATGTTTTAATTATAAATACCATTCAGTTATTTTTTTTTTCAATCTTTAAACATATTGTGGTTGCAAGCTTTTAATATGTTTTAGATATCTGTGGAAACTTCATTGGTTTTAGGATTACTTTTATATGTTTTATAATGTATTTTTTTATTGTATTGTATGTTTCCCTGAAAAAGCAAATAAATAAATAAAAAATAAATAAATAAAAAAGTTTGAAACGTAATTTCTTTTTAACAGGAAAAAAATTAAAATATCAACACGGAAGTTATTTCCAACGCGTAAGTATCTACAACTTTTCTAAGCTATAATAACAAATAAATAAAACTAAAAAATACCTACAAGGTCTGTATACGACCAGTCATGTCCTACGCGGACCCCGTCTTTGCCCACGCAAACCCTAATATTTTAAATGAACTCCAAATAGTTCAGAACCTCTTCTGTCGTCGAGATGCGAACGCACCGTGGTACGTCCGTAATGCCGACCTTCATCGGGACTTAGAGCTCCCAACAATTCAACAATTTTTTAAAAAACTCTCTGAGAACTTCTTCAAAGCCTCAGAGTCGCACCCAAACCATTTAATTCGTGAGGCAGCTTCTTATGCAGCCCCACCCCCCTCTCGCTATCGTGTCCGCAGGCCGAGAAGCTCTCTCTCGGACCCGCCTAATAAATTGTCAAACGACCTGAACTGTCTCCTGGCGGCTCAGGCCAACTCTAATTAAATTAAATTATTGTAATAACTAACATTAATTTGCCTTCGTAGGCACTCCCTCAGCGGCACTTAGCTGCCTGCGCCCTCTTTTCCCAAAAGAGGGTCGCTCATGATAAGGCACAATACAGCTTAATCAGCCGGCTGCCTGTCCCCAAAGGCGGTTTTAGAGGGTATCACTTAGGGTCCCCGGTAGGACAGTGAGCCCCTCATAACCACGATAGACCGGTTATCGTGGAATGCGTAATGCATTTTCCGCCTCCCTACGTATAGGGTAGCCCTTTAATTGCTTCGGGCGCAAAAAAAACTAAAAAATACCCAAAGTTTTTGTTAAAAGACCGCGGCTTAAAAATAATAAACCTGAAGAAATAACAGAATTATCTGAAAATAATTTAACTCCTCAATCCCATATAATAAAAATACCATGCAGTCGCATGCGCCCGGCAAATCCCGAGCGGTTGCATGTGACCACACCCACCCGCAGCACTTAAAACCATTAAAACTTTTATGTAGAGCCTACTTTTCTATGAAGAACTTTAGTATTATAAAATCTATACAAAATTCTCGATATAAAAGTCAGTTTTTACTTCATTACAAAAAAAAATGAATTTTGATAATAAAAACAAAACATACCAGGAGAATGTCGGCAGCGTGAAAATCACAATAATTTCATTATATATTACTCGAAATTATTTACGTAAAAAGATAAGTTATATTTACACAAAAACCTTAATTACATTTATAATAAAACGCTATACCAAAACACTGATAAACACTAGAAAAATCCAAAAATCAACACAATAACATTCACGCGAAAATGGCTTACGAAATGAACGTAGATTATAATCAATTTCTATAGGATAACTTGACTTTTCATTGTATCAGAGGATAGAAAATTTTATATTGATTTTATAATGCTAAACTTCTTCGTAGAAAAATAAAATAGTCTCTAAATATAAGTTTTAATGGTTTAAAGTGCTATGGGTGTGCGCGGTCGAATCCGACCGCTTGAATTTTGACGGTATAACGCCACGGTCGGATTCGACTGCTTAGTGACTGAGAGGTTAGTTTTATTGATTTTGCTTATAATAAATAGTAGATATATTTACGTATGAATGTATTTTACTTGTAGCTTAATAACTTTTCAAAGTTAAGTACAAAAAAATAAATGAAATGCAAAATTACCATTCTTGTGAACCATAAAACTAGAATATTTAAAATTGGCATTTCTATGTAATTTAATATCTTCAATTTTTTATACATTTGAATCAGTGGAGCCACAAAAAAATCATTGCAGTTATTAATATAATTAAATATTATAAATCGAAACATATACTGGAAGAAGCTCATAGTAAGCTCACAGGTCACAATATATATTTATAACGATTTATAAAAAAAGTTGTGAATTAAGCACACAGAGGAGCGCACTCATGCGTTGTTTCTACCCATAAATAACATTACAAAGCTTAAACTAAATGTGAAATAACGTAATTCTAAGAAAAACCTTACCTAAATAATGAAGATTTATAAACGGCGCCACTTTGATATTTTTAACAGGGATTCTTAAATAAAAAGGTTTTTTTTTAAGTTTCATTGAATCAGTTTTATTTCAAAATCAATTACATCCTTAAATTTTCAAGTAAAATTCAAATTAAAAATAATGTCATTGTCCCATTCATTTGTTTATTAGATCTATTTCTTACTTGCGCTCTTTTTATTAAAAACACTCGGGCGTAACCTCGCTAATCCCCTAGTTTAAGCTCACTCTCATTAGATGGCGTTCACGTTGATTGTATAAATGTGTGCATGCATCATTCGAGGTCACTTGGCTCTTATAGTCCCCTTAATTGGCTCGAAAAACAGATGTTTTGAAATTGTAAGACTGAAACATTGCATTTCCATTTCATCGTCATTGGTACACAATACAGTGCCATTGAGTGAAAGGGTTTTAAGATAAGATCGCTGTTGTTCCGGTGTGTCAGCGACGACGTACTAGTATCGCAATCGGACAGTGAAAAACCTCTCTTAGGCATAGACTGCTTGATCATTTTCTCAGTAATAATTAAACATTATCTTTTATATCCAATTTCAATAGTATTATGAATATTACAAAAAAGACAGTTGTTTTCCTTCTGTGTTTATATAATATCTTCTATTATTTAACAGCCGCTTTTCCCCAATCTTATATAAATATAGCACCTCCGAGCGAAGAAAAAAATTCCTTGAATCTTTAATATATATATATATATATATATATATATATATATATATATATATATATATATATATATATATATATATATAACCGAGTGCTTCAAAAAAATGTATACACACTTTAAACTATTGTAGTTTTTCCGCTCTACAAGGCTAATGTTATATTTCTTCGCCAGGTGCCACCATAATAGTCCCTCTATGTTATATTATCAGTTGGAATTTGTAATATCAACATGGGGGACGTACGTTTGAGTTTTGAAGAACGTAAGCAGGTTATTAAGTGGTACTGGAAGTTTGAGAATGTAAATGAAGTTCAAAGACAGTGGAGAAGGGAGTATGATACAGAACCACCTTCAAGATTAACAATTACACGCATACGAGACAAATTCGAAGTTCATGGAACAGTGTGTGATGTGCATAAAGGTCATTCAGGTCGGCCTCGAACAGCTACAAGTGATGAGTCATCAACGGCAGTCTTGGAACTGTTTCAACGCTCTCCTAACAAATCTTTAAGGCAAGGGGCACGTGAAAGTGATGTAAGTGCTAGCAGCGTGCTACGCATTCTGAAGAGAGGCAAGTATCGTGTTTACATTCCAAGGCTGGTGCAACAGCTAAATGACGACGATCCAGATCGAAGGTTGCAATTTTGTGAATGGATTGAGGAGATGGTGATACGTGAACCGGGATTTATGGGTAGCATCATTTGGTCGGATGAAGCCCAATTCAAACTTAATGGAACTGTCAATAGGCACAATTGTGTTTACTGGGGTGAAGAAAATCCTCACATTACAATTGAAAAAGCTGTAAATTTGCCTGGTATAAATGTGTGGTGCGGTTTGTCTTCAAGGGGACTCATTGGACCTTTTCGATTTGAAGGCACTGTAACTGGTATTAATTACCTAACAATGCTTGCTGATTCCATATTTCCTGCCATTCGTGCATTATACGGTAATGATGATTTTTATTTTCAACAAGATGGTGCTCCGCCGCACTATCACAGGGACGTACGAGCTTACCTGGATCAAAATTTGTCGGGCCAGTGGATAGGACGCAGGGGGCCAATCGAGTTCCCAGCACGCTCTCCAGACCTTACACCACTGGATTTCTTCTTGTGGGGCACAGTAAAAGATGAGGTGTACAAACGTAAACCACGTAACTTAGATATTCTTTGGAATGAGATTCAAGCAGTGTGTAGAGAAATCTCATTGGACGTTTTGATACGATGTACAGAATCTGTGGTGACTCGTACTCAGAATTGTATTGATGCTGCAGGTCACCAATTTGAACAGTATTAACATTTGTTATTTATGTTTCATTTACATTGGACTTTCAGCCTTCTATTTTCCTGAAATTTAACTTTGTAGAACTGTAAATAAATTTTCTATGGAAGTTCAAAGTGTGTATACATTTTTTTGAAGCACCCGGTATATACAGTAA
Source organism: Parnassius apollo (assembly GCA_907164705.1). Taxonomy (NCBI): domain Eukaryota; kingdom Metazoa; phylum Arthropoda; class Insecta; order Lepidoptera; family Papilionidae; genus Parnassius; species Parnassius apollo. The sequence continues at coordinate 10,302,009 of CAJQZP010000288.1, read as the reverse complement.
CATTTACAAGTAAAGTCTAAGTCAACCCCGATCGACCCATTCGTGCCACAACTACAATATAGCTGCAAAATGACTCTATTTCATAAAGATTCAAGGAATTTTTTTTCTACGCCACAAATTTGTATAAAGGTTGCAAACATTATTAATTAAATTCAAAAATCTAAATAAACTAATAAACTGTGGGTTTCTCGAATGTTGTGATGACTCTTACATGAAGTTTTTCTAATTAAACCGTAACTTTAACCTACCGACCCTCATCACAAACTTTTTGACCAACCCAAAATACAAAACTTAGCTAAGGCATATATGTAAGTTTCTGCAAAGACGACTTCTTTTATTGCTGTTGTTTTAATATGTCGTGCTTTATATATTGTGATGGCGTAACAGAAACTAAAGTTGCATTTCGACCGGTGGTGTTACTGGAGGCAACTACGCTTTAGAAGCTAATATGTGGAAACAATTTTATACTTTTTAGTTTTTTTTTAGCCAGTTTTCTTCTTTTATAATACGTATTAATATTATAATTTTCTGTTTTTGTAGAATACAAGTCTGAATACTGTGTTTAAGTTGATCATAAAGTTGATGTTGGTTATAAGCAAATACTTAGCATTCTTAGTTAATTTTATCGTTTTCTAAAATTGGTTTCATCTAAAACTTTGTTATGAAGTTTTAGATGGAACCAGTATATATGAAAAAAATTTTAATAGGTTTTTAATGAATTAATATATTTGTTGGAGCAGGGGTGGCCGAGATGCGAAACAGCGGGTCTTCTTCACCATCCGACGTAGTCCTACGTAAATGTGTACACTCGAACGAAAGACAATTTGAATCAAAATAGTTTTATAAAAACTGATGGTTTAAAATAAGAAACAAATGCGTGCGTTGGTAGTGAGCGTCCGCTAAGACTTTCGGTGTTCGACTCCTCCAACACTCCATCCCTTCTCCCGTCCTCATTACATCCCCTCTACCGACGATCGTGCAAAAGCGGTAAGGCGCGCTTATGTCTCCATTAATGATATTATGAGTTATTAAATGGATCAATCATTACAAAAGTACTTTAGTGTAACTACATACCAAGCGGATGTCGGTAGCACGAAAACTACTATTATTTCTATATATTACTCGAAATTATTTACATAAAAAGATAAATTATATTAACACAAAAACTTTCATAACAATTTCACAATATAAAAAAAAACTTAGAAAAATCCAAAAATCAACGCAACAATGTGCAACAACAAACACTCTACAATTACGCACTTTGAATGTAGATTATAAATGAATATCTATAGATTAACCGAATTTTTATTCAACTAGAGGATAGAAAATTTCATATTGATTCTATAATGCCAAACTTCTTTATGGAAAAGTAGTCTTTAAATATGAGTTTATATTATTATGCGTTATAGTGCTGTGGGTGGGTACGGACTCGTGAGACCGCTAGGGATTTGATGGAATATGGCCGCGATCTCATGAGACTTCTAGGGGATTGAGCGACTTAGCAACTTGCAAAATAAATCCAAACTGCCATGAACATACTCATCGAACAAAAATAGCAAATAAATAACAATATAATTGACAATTTTCAAAACGTTACTGTTATTTGCTCATTTGACTAATGCGGTGAGTACGCAATTTGGATGTATACGTGTTTTGTATAAAAAAAAATCAATACATAAGTTTACTTGCCTGTACTGTACACGGAAAACTACAAGCACATTTTTGCACTTATTTATGTTCTTTACTGTTACCACCCACATCCTTTTTTACTCGGTTAAAATATTTAACATCCGTTCCTAAGGCCACACACACTCTAAACCAGTATTTGCATTCAGTTACCCAAAAGTTTTTAACCTTGCGTTCGTAAAGTTATAGCATTGAGTGATTTTATTGTGAAAATAAAACATCCTTCACTAAATTGTTTCTGAAATCCATTCATTGAGAAAAAATATTAAATACGATGTGTATTACACAAGTCATCGGTCTGCTGTCAGTTTTACTGCGATTTGGATTTGGTAGTAAGTGCGAATTTTTGAGGTAAAACAAAAACAGCCACTGAATCGATTTTAATAAAAATTAATCAATTTTTTAAAACATGACCAACAAGCGCACACAGACACAGATAGAAGCCCTAAAATAATGCATAGTCAGTATCTTTGACATCAGTCTGTTGAAACAGGTCCCCGTGACGTGCGTTGTCGGCCCTTTAGAAAGGAGTAAGCTCTTCTCTTGAAAGTCCCAGGTCGTATCTGTCCGGAAAAATTGTCGGTGGTAAACTATTCCACAGAGAGCTCGTACGCGGAAGAAACTCCAAGTGAAACCTACAGTGGTGGACCGCAAAGCATCCAGATGGTGTGGATGGTATCGTGACGTATATACTCCCCGTGATAGATACGATAAAATACTCAAAGATATGCAACATCTCTTCGCAACGCCAGTGAATCAAGGCGATCGGAAAACACTCGGTCGTCGACGATTCGAGCCGCTCTGCGCTCGATGCGGCCAAGTGGAACGAGCTGGTACTGGAGAGTCCCAGCCAGAGATAGAAACAGTATTCCATGTGCGGCCGAACTTGCTCCTTTTAAAGTACCGCCTGCACGGTGTACCGGCGTAAAATACTGTTACGCGCTCCAGTCAACGATACACTAGCGCCATCTAGTGTCAGGAACGAGAGCGAGGGGAGCATTGAGAAAATGACATCACAAATTACTCAACTGACAGCGCCTAGTCGAAACTCGAACGCTCGGTACCTTCCGCGTGTTTACTTGAACATTCTGGATATTTCTTTGCTAATTCAAATATATAGGCGCTGCAAGATGCGATCGAGGCCGTGTTGATTTGGGCGAAACAAGCGAAGCTTCGGAGTGGAATTAAGTGAATTAGTGTGTTTAAATTATTAGTGTTTTAACTCTAATTGTGTAAAGTAAATTAAAGTGTTAATTTAGGTAATTTTATCGGCAATTTTTATTGTCACGAACCTCAAGCTCGTAAAAATTGGTGTCAGAAGTGGGATAAAATCATGCCGATTTTACCTAAGGAGGAAACGGAGGGTGTCCGTACCCGAAATCAACGCCAGCAGGAGACGGACCAAAGAAGATTTGGTGGTGCAACGCCGCTGACGTCGGAGGGCCAGCCGCCGGCTGCAGGCCCGTCAGTAGCTCCTCCATCTGCAGCACCCGATTTAGGTGCTCTGATGGTGATGCTGCAGGAACAGGCTCGCCGACAGGAGGAACAGGTCCGTCGGTTGGAGGAGCAGCTGCGGGGTGGACAGGATGAACATGCTCGTCAGCAGGCGGAACAGGTCCGTCAGTTGAAAGAGCAGCTGCAGAGCGGACAAGAGGAACAGGCCCGCCGACAGGAGGAACAGATGCTTCTCATGAAGGATCTTCACGCTACCTTCGGGAAAGAGATAAGGGAGGTGAAAGATAAGGTTGCTCAACATGAAAACCGCCTGTCGTGTGTGAAGCTGAAACCCGAATTGACCTAGTGAACAATCGGGTTGACAACGTAATGGCTGACATGAGGAAATCACTTGACGAACTCAAACTTGGCGAGGGAACTTCAGTTCCCGTAGTAGCTACTACACCTTCGCTACGTGGGTTCAAGGTGCCACCATTCGACGGGACTTCTTCCTGGTCAGCCTACAAAATCCAGTTCGAGGCTGTTATGAAGGCGAACGGCTGGAATAAAAGTCAGGCCATGACTGCTCTCACACTAGGCCTGCGCGACCAGGCCTTAACAGTTCTGGAAGCTCTCGGTGAGGAAGTGATTTATGAGCAACTCCTTGAGGCATTGGAGGCGAGATATGGCGACGCTCACCTGGAACACGTCTTTCGTGCGCAGCTTAAAGATCGTGTGCAGCGCATCAACGAAAACCTGCAGCAGTGGGCTCTAGAAGTGGAGAAGCTGGTGCGAAAAGCATACCGGTCTGTACCTGCGCTCATTGAAGGGAACCTGGTGCAGACATTCATCGACGGCATCCGCGACCTGGAAGTCAGAGCTGCTGTGAGGCTCGGGCACCACGAGACGCTTAAGGACGCCTTGGCCCATGCACTGGAGGTAGAAGCCGTGCGGCAGGATCATCGTTCCCATCGCGTCAGGGAGGTTGCAGCCGCTACGGTTCGCGACCACAATAAAAGATACAGCCCTAGGTGCTATGGCTGTGGGGAAAGGGGCCATCTTCGGTCCAGCTGCCCTAAGCACACCCTAGGAAGGGAAGGTGAACGGTCTCAGAAAGGAAGTGCGGCTAACAGCACCGCCCAGCAGCAGCAGGAATACGACTTTACTATCAGACACTGCAGCGGGAAATCTCACGGCAACGCAGATGCATTGTCAAGAAGACCTTGTCCTGAAGATTGCAACCATTGTAGTAGGCAAGAGAGTAAGGAGGTGGTATCCGTGAGGATGCTCAGGACGGACCACCTCAGCAACGAATGGAAGGACAACCTACGACATGCACAGCAGGAAGATCCGGACATCAAGCCGATTCTGAGATGGATGAAGGCCCGTGCTACCAAGCCTAAGTGGAGGGACGTCTCAGCGATGAGTTCAACCACGAAAAGCTATTGGGCCCAATGGGACAGCTTGCTGATTCAGGATGGAGTCCTGTGCCGTAAATGGGACAATGGTCGAAGAGACAGCTGTCGTTTGCAAATGGTTGTCCCTAAAGCTAAAGTGCCGAATGTTCTAAAGTTGTGCCATAATGGTCGGTTCAAGAGACCATCTGGGAGTTAAACGAACTCTACTGAAGGTCCGAGAACAGTTTTACTGGGTCCATTATCGTGACGATGTCGAGGATTGGTGTCGTACATGTACAAGTTGTGCGGCCGTGCGGGGACCTCGGACACGTAGTAGAGGAGCACCGAAATTGTACAATGTTGGTGCACCACGGGATAGGACAGCCCTTGACATTGCGGAGCCGTTACAGAAAGGCGCAAGAGGGACTCCTAAGATCGTCCATGTGAATCGCTTGGCGCGTTATTATGGGGCCGATAATGCTCGGGACGAGCATGTCTTAGGAGGGGGCAGTGTTACGCGCTCCAGTCAACGATACACTAGCGCCATCTAGTGTCAGGAACGAGAGCGAGGGGAGCATTGAGAAAATGACATCACAAATTACTCAACTGACAGCGCCTAGTCGAAACTCGAACGCTCGGTACCTTCCGCGTGTTTACTTGAACATTCTGGATATTTCTTTGCTAATTCAAATATATAGGCGCTGCAAGATGCGATCGAGGCAGTGTTGATTTGGGCGAAACAAGCGAAGCTTCGGAGTGGAATTAAGTGAATTAGTGTGTTTAAATTATTAGTGTTTTAACTCTAATTGTGTAAAGTAAATTAAAGTGTTAATTTAGGTAATTTTATCGGCAATTTTTATTGTCACGAACCTCAAGCTCGTAACAATACTATACTACTATATTATACTCTGCTGAGCACACCAAGTTTTTAAAGGCCAATTTGGCATTCTCTTCCAAGTGACCACGAAACTGAACGTCACTCGATATGTTGACGCCGAGGATTCCGATACTTGCTGAGGCAACAAGGGGAGTGCCTTGAAACTGAGGAGATACGACAAAGGGGTTCTTTTTAGCAGTTAACGCGCAAACTTGTCTTCTGAGGGTTAAACTGAACTAGATTTAGTCGCCTCCAATCCGAGACTTTGTTCAGCAAAGACTCGACATCAGACACAAATTTGTCCCGGTACTCGGAGACGTTTTCCCGAGAAATATTGGCACGGTCGGTGTACAGAGCATAACCATTGCTGTCTTCTGCATAGCAATTAATGTTACGGGTTTGCAACATTAGAGTAGGAGTACCGGAAAATACTAGTGCCAAATTTTGGAGCACACGTCCTCAGCACAATTGGGGGGATACCGTCAGGCCCACTCGGCTTGTGGATGTCAAGGGAGAGGAGTGCTATGCGAACCGAGCGCTGTGTAATCCGCACCTTCGGCATGGAGCATTCACACCGCGGGATGGTCGGCGGCGTACTCCCCCCGTCATAGAGAGTCGAGTTGGACACAAAGAAAGAGCCTAGCAGATCTCTCTTCAAATCCATCCTCCATGGTGGCACTACTCTAGAGGCGTGGAGTACAATTACAGTAGTCTTGTTCTTCAAGAAAAGTGACAACGCTCTCTTGAAGAACTACAGACCGATTTTTCTCTTGAGCCGCGTCTATGAGATGTTTTCGAGAGTCATTATGAATCGTCTCGCACGCAGACCTGATGACTTCTAGCCTCCCAAACAAGCTGGTTTCCGAAAAGGCTTCAGTACCATAGACCATATACACACCCTGAGGCATATTGTACAGAAGACCAAAGAGAACAATCTGCCACTTTGCCTGGCATATGTGGACTATGAAAAAGCCTTTGATTCCGCCGAAATTTGTGTGGTGCTACAGTCCTTTCGGCGGTGCCAAGTTGACTGTCAATATACTGAACTACTGAAGTGTTTTAAAGTAGGGCTACGATGGCTATCCGAGTACAGGACCAGAGTTCGAAGCCTATCCAACTGCAGAGAGGTGTAAGACAGGGTGCCGTTATATCGCCGAAACTCTTCACCGCTGCATTGGAAGACGTTTTCAAGCTACTGGACTGGAAAAGAAACGGTATTAACATCAATGGCTAGTAGATAGATTTCTTTATTGTACACCAAATCAATACGTAAACGAAAGAAGAAGAAAATAAAATAGTGTTACAATGGGTGGTCTTATCGCTAAAAGCGATTTCTTCCAGACAACCTTTGAATGGACAGGATCGCAAAAAGCAGTAAATTGTGTTTTTTAGTGTTGCGGAAACAATATTTATAAATATATCCATATTTTGTATAATATAATTAGAAATAAATACAAAAAAATACGTATGTATACTACATATTATAGATGGCACGAACTCAACGATTAAGATAGTGACTGTGTACAAGTTTCTGAAAAACAGCTAAAGACTGGGTGCGTCTCACTGATAGAGGTAGGGCATTCCATAGACGGACTGCTTGGACATTAAACGACCTGTCCATAAGTTTGCTATTATGGGCAGGCATTTTTAATGGAAAATTCTCTGATGATCTCAAAACATTCGAATGGGAATAGTGAAGGAATTTAAAACGATTCTTAAAATAAGAAGAATAGGAAGGATTAAAGAGAACGTTGTAAAAAGTGACAGAATATGAGCATTCCGGCGAAGACGGATAGGAAGCCACTTGAGTGCTAATTCCACTATTTTGTATAATTTGATTTCACTAATTTGGAACGTAATAAGAATTATGAGGCATAGTCACGCTGGGGTGTATTGTGGTTACAGATGTCAATAGGCCACACCTTTAACTAAAATTAGATAGACAGTGTGCTACAGTGTGTGTGTGCAGTGTGAGTGTGATACACATTATAAAAAATGAATTGTGTTTGATAAATATCCGTTAAGTGCTGCTGTGTCTCGTATGGTGAATGTAGAGAACTGGAGACCTTTATTACTGCAAACGAATAATTCCATCTCATTCCTCAGAGACGTCAGCACATCAGAAATTATATTTTTAATTAGGAATAATGTAGATATCTTTGAGTCATACCGCATCAACTTATCGGAAGGTGCGGTCTTTTGTGCTCGTTTGTCACCCTTCATCCAATTAAAATATATATATATATATATATATATATATATATATATATATATATATATATATATATATATATATATATTTTTTTTTTTATTATACCTTGATTGCCGCCTGTGTGGCAGTATAAGAGAATTTATCAATTCGTTTTGTCTCGTGAGTGTCGTTAAACCATTATAGAAAATGTCAGAAAGATCTTACAGCTTCCAGTAGATGACGGTTACACAAGTAATTTTTAAATTATTATCACAAGTATATCGTTTCCACAAGATTTAAAATACTCAGACGGATAATGGGTAAGTGACGTTAAACAAGATGTCTGCCAATCCGTCTTCTCAGTGACGACGTGGCCATTAAATCCAATCTCTCCTAAAATAGGGCAGATTGATGTCCAACAGTGGAATTTTATGAGCTGATGAAGAAGAAGAACAGTAGGATCTTGAGCGAGGTACATAACAATGGAAAGGTATGTAAAACTTGTAACTTAAGGATTCTACCAGCTTATTCAATTCCATTCCGTATGATACATATTCCAGCACTGAAAGACTTTAAAGGTACATCCGTACTCTTAAAATATATTTTATTACAGTTACGTTTCCTTTAACTGTAATAATTTGTTATTAAATAGGGGTTATTTTATATAAGATGCGACATGGAAAAATCTCCTTTATTCACCTTTTTCCTAATTTTTTTCTATAAAATGAGGGTGACAAACAAGCAAACAAGTTGATGCTGTGGCCCATTGACACCTATATTTATCCTTGATTAAGAATCAAAACGCAGGTGCGTTGCCATCCTTGAGGGCTAAGACGGAATGCCTCGTAGCCAGTAAAATGGGTTCTCGGATCTCTACACTCACCGTACGAAACATAGCAGCATTAAGCTACTATTTTACGCTGGTATTCAAATATGAAGCTATTTACAATTTCACATTACGATTTACCTAAGCCGTATTTGAATGTTGTTTGTGCGTTTAATTGGTGGTAGGACTCCTTTAATGCCTAGGGGCTTGTCTGAGTACGTATCACACTGTGACCTTTTTATTTTTTTATTTCTGCCCCCATATAGCAGTGCATTCAGACCGTATTCCTGTATTCAGACCGTAAAGGTATAGAAAAACAGTACAATTACAGGTTGTGAGGTATTCCGTTTTAGTTCTCAGAGATCACAACGTGTTTCTGTGAATACGGATGCAGGTTTCCACGGATTGCAGTAGTCATTTACTATCAGGTTGTCTGTAAATTTGTTTGTCACTGGTGTTTTATAAAAATGTCTGTGAGATTAACAAACTAGGCATGGAAAAGGATAATTTAATACAAAGTTTGATGGATTCCCTGATATCAAAAAGGTTTGCAAAATTTTATTATGTAATTATGTTATGTATATATATTTTAAAATTTGCATAGGGATGTTTTTCAGAAGCTGTCAGCGTACGGCTTATCCCTTTTTCTGATCAGATAGGTATAAGATTTTTTGAACGAACGGTCTCTTTGAGTCATAGCCGAAGGCTGACAACTGGTGGCTTAATTTTTTTTTTATATACATTACTGAAATTTTGAGGACCGTTATTTCCGTTTCTTTCTTTGTAGACACATCAATGACGCTTATGCCTGGTATCTATAGGTATCCAGGTGACAGCGCAGTTGAAGAAAGCTAACAAGCTGAGTGCTTAGGCTAGTCGGGAGTTGAGCATGTGATAAGTATCAAGTCATCAAGAAAATTGAAGGTGGCCGTAGTTAATTACGACATTGGAACGAATGGGTCCACTCGACCCACGGAAGGAGGAACGACGCTCGAGAAGAACCACGCTCTCGCAAAATACCAGAGTAAAATAGCAGCTTAACACTAGAGTGCACGCGTACATATGTAACCCAGCGTGTAATATTGTCGTATATCATTTTAACTTGCCGCACTATAGCGCAATCGTCTAGGTGTATTCCTCAAGTATTACCCCCCGCTACCGCCAGCAGCGTGCCGACTCCCGTGGTTCAAGGATGTCCGCAAAAATCGTCCTTGAAGTTGGTGGGCTACGCCTGTAGCCCGCGCGAGCGTTGGAGGAAAATAAGTGTTTAGTGTGCAAGTGGTGAAATTGAGGTAAATATGACACATTTCTTGCAGTATTATTACAAAATGTACAGTTAATTAATTTTTAAGTGTTTGTTGTTGGTATTTGTAGATTTTTCATGTAGCTTTATACTGTTTTGTTCACTTTTTAGGTGACGAGTAACTCGATCAGATTGTGCGACTAAATACAAAGATGGCTGCTGGAGGATAACGAATACGACGACATTTGGAGCGGGTATTGTTATTGTCTACCCTCTACAATGATGACAAAATTGATGCTGCGACTGGCGATGCTAAAAAACCTGAAATCATCACATTTTATTATCACGTAAATACGGCGTTGATATTTTTGATAAAGTGTGTAGACAATATGACGTTTCTCGCAACAGTAACCGATGGCCTCTCACGATATTATACAATTTTTTAAACATGGCGGGCATAAATAGTTTGGTGATATATCAGATGAACAACCATCAAATGGAATTGATCCGTCGTCAATACCTCCTAGATGTTGAATTTGATCTTGCACGACCTTCTATTGAGCATCTTATATCCCAACAAAATATACCCAGAGGTATTAAACTGAAAGGCAGACTACTTCTAAGATTGGCAGAACAACCCCTACAACAAAATATGCCTTTGGATCGATGTGCTTTTTACAGCAGGGCTCGTGACCGTAGCACGCGCTAACAATGCAGCAAATGTATGAAGCGTATTTGTGACGAAAATCAGGCAGTCGTTTGTCCTGAATGTAAGCCAATAGACTGATTTTTTACCCGTTACTTTGATTATAGACTCAATTAGGCCAAATAAATGCCTTAAATGATAAATATTATGTTCTTAAATGAAAATAAGACTTAGAGATATCAACCCTTCCAAATATTTGTTGATTTCTAAGAGGTTTACATTTAAGTTTCAAATTATATTAAGGAATCAAAATTTTGTTGATTTTATAAACCAATTTGATAAAAATAAAGATGTTTAGTAACTATATGTTGTGTTTTACTCATTGTTTTGTCTTATTCAGAGAAATAATTGATCCGCAACTAGTGTACACATGTAGCCCGCGCGTGCGCTCAAGGAGTATTTAAGGGCGCGTGCACTCTAGTGTTAATAGTGATGTGTTTCGTATGGTGGGTGTAGATATCCGGGAACCTATTTTACTGGAAACGAGGCATTCCCTCTTATTCCTCAGGGGTGACAACGTACTTGCGTTTTGATTCTTATTCGAGGATCAATGTGGATGTCTATGGGCCACAGCATCCATTTATCATCAAGTGGACTGTGTGCTCGTTTTGTCACACTTATTCTATAAAAAAACATCTCAGATGCCCCCATGATCATGGACTTTACAGGCTTTACAGCACGTAAAGAACTTGAAACGTGGGGAATTTAAATTAAAATAATATACGCGATAAAAATAGTAAAACATAGTTTCTTGTGTTTTATGGGCCAATTAAAACATATTTACATCTGCGAACACGCCACAATATATTACGCTTATACAACCATCCATGAGAGCCAATAAACGACAATTTTTGAATGCGGGTCTCCCTCGTAGATTGCATCATAGGGGACATTCTGCCATAGTTGTCGCTTGGCAGACGGGTTGGCAGCCACAGTTCTTCATTTTAAGTAATTTTAAGGAATGTTGAATTTGAAAAAAATGTTGCTGCCCATTTCCAGTTCCAGTTTCCCTCTGTCGCTTTTTATCACATCCGAGGGACGATATAGGATACGATTTTATTTTATATTTTTAAGAAAAAGATTTTTATAACCATCCATTCATATTTCCGTCCATCCGACCGAACGGATGTAGAATTTTATTATTCTCAACATCACCAACCGGTAAGAAACGAGGCCTTTTGCTTTATGTTCAGGAACATTTAAGAAGAATGTTTATAAATGTTATTTTAGCCTTCTTTAGGATATAGTTTTTTTGGCATTTGCTATAATATGGAAAAGTAGTCTTTTAAAACACATTTGATAATACAGAAATGCTCTTTAATATTTGCAACATGCGCAAGTATAAAGTTCAATCATTTGGAAGCATACTACGGTTCCTTTATTGTTTTGTGTTAGTTGGAGAATGGAATGGAAGCGCTTAACTTTTATCTTTTGTTCTACACTTCAGCGGTGGAGGTAGATGAGACGATTATCTTCAATTCATTTCGTTTAAAGAACATTTTAGTAGTATTATTGTTACTAGTTTGTTGCCTCTAAAATGTCAATAAATAAATTATAAGTATATATGGGGTAAGAAGTGTATAATTATCATCATCACAGCCTTTCACATGTCCGTTGCTGAACATGTGGGAGACACAAGGTATACCACAAAACGCGGTTCTAGGGTTGTCTACACCCATCGACTTCCTGCATGTCTTACTAGATCGCTACTCCATCTGGAAGGGTACCGCCCTACACTTTGTTTACTTATATGAGGCTGCAATTCGAAAAACTTTCCTCCTAATTTTTGTTTCAGTGTTTTGAGGTATGTGGTCTTTTTTATCAATTCATTTCATAACATTCAATTTTTTAATCAATTCTCAGGCCACACATCTTTATTATATAATATATTAACACTAGAACTACTAGTAGCTGGTAATATAATTAGGTGTTAGGACTTTTTTGTGCCTAGGAGTCCTCCTGGGTAAGTTCCAACGTCTTACCTGTTTCTGTCAAGCACCTGTTTCCGAAGGGTACAAAAGTCTAGTATAATTTTGGGTTGTCAGACATCCCATTTTACTCCTCAGAGGTGATCATGTTTCTTTAACCCTTTTTATTTAATTTCGGTTGCTTGGTTTGGTTACGTAGGAAGAATGAATGAGAGAAGAGTGACAATATAAATTTATGTTGCAGAGGAGTTGGCAAGGGATACCCTAGACGAAATTTTAACGACCAAATTGGCAATAAATTGAAGATGGGCCATATTAAGTGTGCCTTCAAACAAGAAACATGTATGCGTAGGTATATAAATGGATTTATAGGAGGGGAAAGAGGTGTGTCAAGATAGTGCCAAATGGAAGTTTATAATCTCTGCTTACTCCTAGGCATGACTGACAGGCGTGAGTGTTTATGTTTATTATGTTTTGACTGCAGGTATCCATTGAATGCAAAAGCAACTTAGTATCAAGTAGAGTGACTGTTTGATTTCGTTTTTCCTAACACTAGCTAAGCACAAGTCCACAGCTAAACATAAGCCTCCTCTGTAAATTGTCACAACGTATAGTCTTGAGCCACCTACATCTAACGAATGCTTAATTTGGTCGTCACTCTATGAAGTGAGGTCACCCAACTTGCGCGTGCCAGGCTGCCATTAGATAATCTTTTTTCACCGTAGGTTATGCTGCAGTTGTTACCTGCAGTTGCCAACATGCTTGGCAACCATGTCAACTATGGCATACATTCTATGAGAGGTACAAAATATAAGCGGAACCCACTCAGGACATTGGAATTCGTAATAAAAGAGCGTGTGTTTATTATGCACGCTGAACGCCCTACTCTAGAACTCTGCTAGTCACAACATAGACTCTGTACTTCTTATATATATACTTTTGTTCGTATCCTCTAAAAAAATCTTGTTTTTGAAATTGGTTTAGTTTATCTCGGCATTCGTTGATCACGGGGAGAGTTTGCGATAATGACAGCGCTCTATGAAGGAAATATGGAACTAAAACTACTATATTTAAATATTTTTATTGTATTAGCTGATATTAGGCTAAACAGTGTCAATACAAAGTTTATTTTTGCTCAAAACATAGACGTGTTTTCAACTGAGTTCAATAACCGAGTAAGTTCTATATTCGCCGCGTATGTTTTTTCAAGGATAGTCACCAATTTTTCTAAAACTAACTGTCTAAAAATTGGAGACGAAGATTTTAATGTAACTATTTAAACCACATTCTTGTCAAAATTATGATATTAATTATACAAATAAAAGGGTAAAATAATTAAATTTTCAATAAAAAGGAGAAACCAGCATGAAAAAAATCCCATATAACTGCTTTCAGGTTCGTGGTTTTAATTTTTAGATACACCTGCTTATCTAATATTTTATAGAATAAGGGTGAAAACGGGCACACAGTCTATCTGATGGTAATTTATTGCTTTGTTTAAACATATTTTCGATTAATTAAAATGTAGAGACGATTTCACTCTTCAGAATTATGATGTAATGCCTCGTTACCAGTAAAAAAAGTTTCCGCTTCTCTACACTCACCGTACGAAACACAGCCACATTATGTGTATATTTTATACTGGTATTCTGTAAAAGCATGATCCTTGTCCTATCGAGCCGACCAAGCCATTAAATAGTTACAGTGTAGCTCTAAGAATAAATAAATACATTCAAACTATTCATTTAGTTTTTGAAGTTCATTACTGCATTTTGCTAAAAGTTTTATTTTGTTATTTGTACTATATTTTGTTCTTTGATATGTGAAATCTTTAATGCTGTCCGTTAATCTTGTTAAAACTTAAAAACGGCTCAACCGATTTTGATTAATTTTTTTTTATATATTTGAGTACGTCCCTGGATGGTTTAGGTTAACAATTAGACTTGGTAGGTGGCACTGTCGAACGGTGGCACAGAAATCAACCGTCTAAAGCTAGGACCAAACGATAGTACAATACAAAAATAAATTGATTTATGCGTAGCCATTTACTGGTGGAGGAAATGTATGAGGATATTTCCAAAGCCATACATTCCTCCAAAACCCACTACACGGTGTTGATGGGAGACTTCAACGCAAAACTAGGCACAAGAGAAAGCGGTGAGCTGAAGTTAGGGAAATTTGGAGTAGGGCAACGGAACCGAAGGGGCCAGCAGCTGGCCGACTTTATGGAGAAAGAGGGACTCTTTATGATGAACTCTTTCTTCCAGAAGCGGCCCCACAGGAAGTGGACCTGGTCGAGCCCCGACGGTTCGACAAAAAATGAGATTGACTTCATTATGACGACCAGACGCCAACTGTTCAGTGATGTCTCAGTGATCGCAAGGGTGAAAACTGGCAGCGATCACCGAATGGTTAGAGGCACACTGAACCTAAACGTTAAGTTGGAGAGGTCTCGTCTAATGAAGTCAACGCTCCGTCCCCCTCGTGCTCTGATCCAAAATCCCGAAAACTTTCAGCTCGAGTTACACAACCGCTTTCAGTGCCTACAAGATTGCAATGCAGTGGACGATATGAATGACAAGCTCGTGGAAACTGTCCATGCGGTCGGAGCTAAGTTCTGCAAGACCCGCCGCAGAAGAACACAAAAACTCTCCGATCACACTCTTAATCTCATGGCTGTTAGACGGGAGATGAGGCTGCAATCGTCAACAGATTTGACAGCATACAGGCAACTGAACAGACAGATCTCCAAATGCATGCGGCGAGACTTACGCAACTTTAATACTGCTCGTATTAAAGAAGCGATCGAGCGGAACCAGGGCTCCAAAGTCTTTGCCAGAGATCTGTCTGCCAGAAAGAGCCAACTGTCAAGGCTGAAGACTGAGTGTGGCAGCATCGTTTCCGGGACACCTGAGATTTTGAGTGAGATTGAGAGGTTCTATGGGCAGCTGTACACATCATCGTTGGAGCCACACGCAAGTGTGAGTAACGATCCAAGAGCAAGTCTTATCCGACACTATTCCGATGATATCCCGGACGTCAGTCTAAGCGAGATTAGAATGGCTCTCCAGCACCTTAAAAACGGCAGGGCCCCAGGCGAGGATGGAATTACAGCGGAGCTTCTGAAAGCGGGTGGAACACCGGTACTTGAAGTCCTTCAGAAGCTCTTCAATTCCGTCCTCCATGGTGGCACTACTCCAGAGGCGTGGAGCAGAAGTGCGGTGGTCTTGTTCTTTAAGAAAGGCGACAACGCTCTCTTGAAGAACTACAGACCGATTTCCCTTCTGAGCCGCGTCTACGTGCTGTTTTCGAGAGTCATTACGAATCGTCTCGCACGCAGACTCGACGACTTCCAGCCTCCCGAACAAGCCGGTTTCCGAAAAGGCTTCAGTACCATAGACCACATACATACCCTGCGGCAGATTGTACAGAAGACTGAAGAGTACAATTTGCCACTTTGCCTGGCGTATGTGGACTATGAGAAAGCCTTTGATTCCGTCGAAATTTGGGCGGTGCTGCAGTCCCTTCAGCGGTGCCAAGTTGACTGTCGGTATATCGAAGTGCTGAAGTGTTTGTACAGTAGGGCTACGATGGCTATCCGAGTACAGAACCAGAGCTCGAAACCTATCCAACTGCAGAGAGGTGTAAGACAGGGTGACGTTATATCCCCGAAACTCTTCACCGCTGCTTTGGAAGACGTTTTCAAGCTACTGGACTGGAAAGGATACGGTATTAACATCAATGGCGAGTACATCACTCACCTTCGATTTGCCGACGATATAGTCCTTATGGCAGAATCGCTGGAGGACTTAAGCACTATGCTCAATGACCTCAATAGTGCCTCCCAACGGATAGGTCTTAAGATGAACATGGACAAAACAAAGATTATGTTTAATGTCCATGTCACACCTATGCCGGTAGTTGTTGGGAGCACTATGCTCGAAGTTGTTGACGAGTACGTTTACCTGGGACAAATAGTCCGACTAGGTAAGTCCAACTTCGACCGAGAGGTCAATCGACGGATTCAACTCGGCTGGGCAGCGTTCGGGAAATTACGACATATCTTTTCGTCAGGTATACCTCAATCTCTGAAAACTAGAGTGTACAACCAGTGCGTGTTGCCAGTGATGACTTACGGATCAGAGACGTGGTCCTTCACTGCTGGTCGTATGAGGACGCTCAAGGTCGCTCAGCGAGCTATGGAGAGGGCTATGCTCGGAGTTTCTCTGCGTGATAGACTCAGAAATGAGGATATCCGCAGTAAAACCAGATTGACCGACATAGCCCAACGGATTAGTAAGCTGAAGTGGCAATGGGCCGGCCATATAGCTCGAAGAACCGATAACCGATGGGGAAGAAAGATTCTCGAGTGGCAGCCTCGTACCGGTAGGCGTAGTGTAGGGCGACCCCCCACTAGATGGAGTGACGACCTGGTAAGATATGCAGGAAGTCGATGGATGCAGGTGGCTCAGGACCGTGCTTTGTGGCATTACTTGGGGGGAGGCCTATGTTCAGCAGTGGACTTGTGAAGGGCTGTCATGATGATGATGATGATGATTTACTGGTTTTTAATTACGATCCCTATTAACTGCTGTCATATAAGATTCGAAGAGAACTAACTGGGTTGCTTTCGTTTCCCTGTAATAAATTATACTTATTAGATTATAATACTAAACTAGTAAATTAAATAATTTCTTTCATTTACGCCAATACTAATGTCCTCCTCCATACCGAATTACGGTCACGCCAGCCTTCCTCAACGGAGACTAGCCATCTGTGCAAGACAGGATTACATAGTGCGCCAATGTCTGCAAAAGCACAGGTGCACTCTTTATTTCCTCACTCACATAGTACGCTGAGACGATAGCCCGACACGCCCGGATGGATACCATGCGCAATGCGCATGAACAACGGCTTTAAGTACTTTCCGAGGCACGGGGGAGAAACACAAAATTAAAAACTGAGGAAAAACAAGTTAAATCAAACGCAATAAAATCATTAGAAGTAATTTTAATAAATTAATTTTAGTTATAATATTAGCGTGTGGTAGTGAAAGTTGGGTGTGGCAAAAGAAGCACGAGAGTAGAATAAATGCAGTAGAAATAAGGTCGCTAAGGAGTATGTTAGGGCTGAATCTGAGTGACAGGGTGAGAAACTGTGTGATAAAGGAAGAGTGTGGTTTGCAAGATGATGCGGTGACCAGGATTAAGAAAGGAATGCTTCGGTGGTTTGGTCATGTAGAAAAAATGAATGCGGAAAGACTGACAAAGCAAATATATGTTGCAGAAGTGAATGGAAGAGTCGGAAAGGGACGTCCTAGGTGGAAGTTTGTCGACCAAATTGGCTATATACTAAAAATGGGCCAAATTAAGTGTACCCTTAGCCGACGAGCATGTATGCGTAGGTATATGGATGTGGAAGAGGCGAGAGAGGTATGTCAGGATCGTTTATTTATTTATTTATTTATTGAAACTAACAACTATCATGACAGAAATAACCTAATGCGACAGTGTAGTTCTTTTTATGCATAACAAAAATGTAGAAATTAACTGTAACAAATTGTAAACAATCCCACCCTAGTAAATTCACTCAAGGAGCAATAGAATAGGTCAATGTCTTCAGCCATTCTATTAAGAATTCGTAACGTTCGCGTTAAAAGTGCTTTATCCAGTAAATTGGATCGGGCGCGCGGCACGGAGAGCAGCCGCGGCCGCCGCCGTTTCCATACGTACCCGTCTGGAACACACAGCCCAATCCGCCCCAATATGTCACTATTATATATTTTTCCTCTAAGCACTTTAAAAATATATAAGGCTAATGCGAGGTCTCGTCTTACCCTCAACTCGTTATAGCCAACCATACCCAGAATAAATAAGGTTGGGTACATTAATGTGTACATGGGGTATACCCCATAATGGCGCATATATAGGTATCTAATAAATTTATTTTGCACACGTTCTAGCATTGTGCTATACTTTTTTTCATGTGGTGACCATATTATGGTGTTACACTCCAGATTACTTTTTACCAGTGTATTATACAGAGTAACGATTAAATTTATGTTAGTAAAACCGTGAACTGTGCGAAGAATGAACCCCAAGTTTCTATACGCTTTTTTTGCAGCAATAGAACAGGAACGACCCGTGTGGTTTTCCATCTATAGGGAAAAACAGCATTGTCCAGACATTTGGAATATATGTACATTAACGACTTAGTTAACACGAAACGGCAGTCCCTGAGAATATATGGTGGAATACCATCCGGTCCTGCAGACCTTTTTGGTTTCAACTTTTTTAAGGCACGTTGCACATCCTGAATACTCAGACATTCTACATGCACCCGCACGGCTGCGTTGACACCACCAGCCGCTATTATTGCCTCGGTGACCCTTAGGTTGGTTTGTTCCGTCCTATACACTGAATTAATGAGAAATGAGAAGAGAAGGAAGTACTGAGCAAACTCTTCTATCGTGCTAAATGAAAGTCTTTAGTCTCTGCCTACCTCTCTGGGTGACAGGCGTGAGTGTTTATGTTATGTTTTTATTGGCTCGAGGAATCAATTCACACATTAAAATTTCCTAGTATACGATGTTAGCATACATTATTAATCCGTGTTTAGGGCTGTTTGATCTCTGCCGGCACCAATTAAATTGTTAATTAAATTTTAAGTCCTACTTTGTCAATCGCTTGATGGTGAGGGGAAACATTGCGAGAAACCTGGATGTTTGAGACATCATGAATATTTTGAGGACGCGCAGATTATTTGCGCCTTTGGGCAGTGCAGCGTACTTTTTACTGCCCTAAAACCCTCATAGAAATGAGATTATTATTGTTGTTCATTTTTTAAATAAAGAAGTACCAATAAATTTCTCTATATGGGGCCGCTTTTGATCAAGTAACTTGACTATTGGCCTAAAGATCGAATCTCGAAGTTGCTGTGACTTCCAATGGATGGCGCTGCAATCGTTTCGAATTTAAGCCAAGTGTCTAAAGACGTCTGTTATTTCCAGGAGTAATGACTATTAGAAATGCTCTCTATTATCGGAGAGACCTAAATATAATTGAATTGTTTACGGGCTTAAAATTCAAAAAAAAAAGAAAGAAAAATCGGGTTTTTCGTGTCAATTGAAATACTTTTTATGTTATGTCAAAACAAAAAATTCAATTGAAAGTGTATGCAAGAATAAAGTGTTCGCCCATTCGCAAAGACGACTACAGGAATAATGAATGACATGTCGGTCACCTCGAGAGCCAGGTTCAGACATTTTGTTTTCTTATCTCATTCGGCTTTCACTAGGTTCTCGTTATATGGAATGGTAAAGTTGACCAAAATATCCTTGAGTGTACCCAGTCCATCAGCACAATATCAGACATATTCGCAAGAATAATCATGTGTGTGATGATGGCCCAGTCCTAGTAGAGCCTGGCGCGGTCATTTTCGAGCACGGCATCCGGTAAGTACTTATAATAAGGCAGTTTCCGATCCACGAGACCGTATTTCGGAGCGAGCTCCTGGTGTAGAGAGTAGAAGTTGTGCCTGTGCAAGTACTCAGAGTTAAAAAGTGCCAAGCAACCGGAGATGATATGCCTAGGTGACTCACCGTGATGGCGACAAGCTCGACAGACGTCGACGCTGCTATCTACATGCTATATACAGCCTCATTACCGACGATTTCGGATAATACATCCTATGGAACGTTATGGTAGTGCGGACTTTTCTATCCAGGGTATTAAGTTCAGTCTGAGTCCACCTGAGTACGCCAAAGGTATACATGGGAATAGGCATGACCCAACCGTTATATGCTTTTGTCTTATTTACACCGGACAAAAGGCTGTTAAGGAATTTGGTCAAGCGTGCATAAAATACGTCGCAAGCTGATGGTGTCATACCAGCCCCATTAATACCGATTTTCTGTGAGATACCCAGGTATCGGTATGTTTCAGCCTCGGAAAGGGTCTTAAGTTGATGGGCATAGATAAGTCCATGTCCTCAGAGTTAGCAACCCTTCCTCTTTCAACATTAAGGACCACACACTTATCCGTCTCCAGCTTCATTCCAATAGAATTGCTAAATTCACAAGTGATGTTTAGCAATTCCACAAGATGGGAGAGACTGGAGGCGAATAACTTGAGATCATCCATATAAGAAAGGTGAATCACTTTTATACCTCCGTTCCGAAGTTGAAATCCGCTCCCAGAGCCCTCCAGTAAAGTACTGAGAAAGTTCAAAGAGAGGCAGAACCATATTGGACTCAGACAATCGCACTGCATATACTCCTTCTTATCCTTATGCAGCTTTCCGCAGCCGTCACCGCTCACCAGATGACTAAAGATCGTAATCCACTGCCCCATACAATGCTCGAGGAAGTCTCTAACTGTACAGTCAATCTTGTACAGCTCAAGGACCCTCATTAGCCATGCATGGGAAACTGAGTCGAATGTCTTTCTGTAGTGTATCTAGGCGGCGGAGAAGTTCCGACGGTTGCGTTTCACCACTTTGCCAATGACCGCGTCAATGATGGGTGATTCCTTGGTTCCACGACCACCGCATCGACATCTGTTTTGAGCGCGCGACATCACCTGATTTAAGTCCAGGTGACGAGTGATTCCCGCGCTCAAAATAGATCTTAATGTCTTGTATATGGTCGGTAGACATGTGATGGGGCGCTATTTGCTCGGGTCTGTGTTAACCTGGTATTTAGGAACCAAATGAGTGATCCCGGTAGTGAAGAGGCTAGGGATCGACTTCTGGTTGAGAGCCTCTTGAAACTGTTGGGCGACTACAGCGTGGCACACCGCAAACCACTTTAGCCAATAGTGATGCAGCCCGTCGAGTCCCAGACTTTTCCAGTTCGGGCCCCTACGGATCTCCTCAGCTACGTCATCCGGTGTTATGATGACGGGGTCCATGGGTGTAATACTCGCACCCTGACTCGCCACAACTTCCGTCCAAGGGCCTTCGCTGTAGTTTACGGTCTTTAATCACAGGCTGCACCAAAATGCTCAACAGTATCGACCTGATTTGCTGCTGGGTCCGTTCCATTTACCATTATTCGCACCAAAGATTTATAGAGCCTCTTGTGATCACTCTGAAAGAGACGATTCTGGTTGAACCAAGCAGAGATTCTCTGCATTTTCTTCATCGTGATCGTCTATGCGCTCCGTTAGTTTTTGCATTATATGCGGCTGGGACAAACTAATATTCGTCCCAGCAAATGCCATCCTGAGGGTGTGCACAATCATTAGCCTGTTATTGCCTGACCTGAAGCATATTAGTCTGCCGATGAGGGCCCTAGCCTTTGCGATACGTTCTTCAATTCTTATTCTCCAGACTGGGATAGCGATATTTTGTCCAGTAGAGCGTCCAGCCGTGAAAAGTTTGGCGCCTATAATACGGCATTCTGCCAGAGTTGTACCAAAAAGAATTGAGTCCGTCTCGCAAAGGTCCCGGCTGGCTTTCAAATAGGTCACCAGCATTGGGTTCAGAACACTCACGATAGCCCGATTCCGCTTGCTTAGGGCTATGCGTGGAAGTCGCGGTCGATTTTCGAAAGGCGTACTACGCGGTTCCACAATCACTTTTTACAATGTACTCCTCATATGCTCTAATTCCATTTCCTGGACGATAGTTCCATCATCGTTTGAATCAACCACAACTGGGGTATTCATGGCAGCATCCACGTTTGCGGGTTGCTCTACAATTTGTGGCACCGCATCCTCAGCCGTAGAATTATCATCCGACGAGGGACCAGCCTCACGTTTTTGCGGTTTTTTTTTGTTGCTACTTAGCCGTCTATTATTTTTTTTTTTATTAAAAATATTTATAAAAATTTTTTTTAATACATTTTTTTAAATAATAAAAATTAAATTATTATATATAAATTAATTAATTAGATTTATTATTATATATATTAATGGCAAAGGAAGGAAACTTTTTTTAGTTACCCCCTAAAAAAACGAAAGGGTTTTAAAGTATTTTTTTTGTTGTCATTTCTGTTTTTGTTAATTTAAACTTTTTGCCAACCTCGAGAAACGGTCTTAAAAATATGTAAAATCTATTCAAAAATGCGTGTTTGGTTTGAGGGTTTACACAAACTAAGTTAATTCTTCTACTGTCTATATTAAAATTTAAAAAAAAAAAAACATTTAAACTGAAATTATATTTTAAATTTAATGGAAGCTCGGTATACTGTTCTAATATGATGTTCAGAATAAACAACTGATGGACAGTTAGTACACTACATGCCAAGTAAAGTTAATGTGTAGGAAACATAAAAGGTCGGAAAGTGGCTACCTTTAGAACTGCCTCCCTGAGCACGTTATAGTGGGAGCAATATCGTTTTAGAAGCCACCCCAGTAAGTAATGCCATAAGTGAGTATAGATCGACACAAAACTTAATAGGCCTGTCTTATCAATTTAAAGTTAGCGATTTTACAGAGATATTCAAAAATATATATTATATTATGAACTCTAACTAAAAGTAAATCGATGTGCTTGTGGAAATTTAAATTTGTGTCAAGGGTGTTACCTAGATATGTTATATCAAATTATTATATAAATTATGTCAAAAGTTATTGTTTTAAATAAATATTGAAAATATCTCGAGCTAATTCTATAGCTACTTCTGCATAAATTACAATTCATATTTAATTTAGTAAAACTTAAATAAAACTTCGAATGAACATTTTTTAAACATATATTTTCAAAAATTAAATCGTAAAAGCAATATATCATATTGGTTGGGCTGAAAAGTTCGTATCGTCTCTATGAGATGGCGTCACTAGAATAAAATTCATATCATTTTTAGGTAGTACCAACCTTCAAAAGAAACGTGTATAAATTTGACAGCTGTCTGATTATTAGTTTGTGAGATACAGCATTTTGAGTGAAGCAACTTTTGTTATTTTGAAAAAAAATTGGATAAAAAGGAATTTCGTGTTTTAATGAAACACTATTTTTGATGAAAAAAAGTGCTGCTGATACCAAAAAAGTGGCTTGATGAGTGTTATCCGGACTCTGCGCCGGGCGAAGCAACCATTCGTAAGTGGTTTGCCAAATTCCGTACAGGCCATATGAGCACCGAAGACGATGAACGCAGTGGACGTCCAAAAGAGGCTGTTACGGACGAAAACATAAAAAAAATCCACAAAATGATTTTGGAAGATCGTAAATTGAGATTGATTTGTATAGCTGGCACTCTAAAGATATCAAAGGAACGTGTTGGACATATCGTTCATGAATATTTGGGTATGCGAAAGCTATGTGCAAAGTGGGTGCCGCGCGAGCTCACAATCGATCAAAACAAGAACGTGTCGATGCTTCAGAGCAATGTTTGGAGCTGTTCAACCGCAACAGAAGTGAATTTTTGCGTCGATATGTGACAATCGATGAAACATGGATCCACCACTACACTCCGGAGTCCAGTCGGCAGTCATCTGAATGGACTGCACGCGATGAACCGAATACAAAGCGTGGAAAAACTCAACAGTCGGCCGGTAAGGTTATGGCGTCCGTATTTTGGGATGCACATGGAATAATTTTCATCGACTATCTTGGAAAGGGAAAAACCATCAACAGCGACTATTATATAGCGTTATTGGAGCGTTTGAAGGACGAAATCGCGAAAAAAACGGCCCCATTTGAAGAACAAGAAAGTGTTGTTTCATCAAGATAATGCGCCGTGTCACAAATCGATGAAAACGATGGCAAAATTGCATGAATTGGGCTTCGAATTGCTTTCCGCATCCACCGTATTCTCCAGATTTGACCCCCAGCGACTTTTTCCTGTTCTCAGATCTCAAGAGAATGCTCGCTGGAAAGAAATTTAAAGCCGATGAGGAAGTAATCGCCGAAACAGAGGCCTGTTTTGAGGCTAAACACAAATCGTATACAAAAATGGTATTGAAAAGTTGGAAGATCGCTATAATCGGTGTATCGCCCTCGATGGCAACTATATTGAATAATAAAATCGAATTTTGCCAAAAAAATGTGTTTTTCTATAAAACGATACGAACTTTTCAGCCCAACGTTATCATTAGCACTACAGCCGTTCACAAGTCCACTGCTGCACATTGGACAACCCCGAGGAATGCCTCAAAGCACGGTCTTGAGCCACCTGCATCCATCGATGATCACATACATTTTTTTTATTTTACTACTTGTTTAACTTAAAAATTACAATAACTTTACCTTTATGATTTCTTTACCATCACAGGCCGCTCGCCCTTATACAATACGCAGATCAGTCAAGCGACTAATCTGAGTCTGTATCCGAGTTGTCGCTGTCACCGAGCGATACTGTTATGATGTATCTATGTGAGTGTAAAATTGTTAGTTCCACAAAAAATTACTGAAAGTTCTGAAACGCTATAGCTACTGAGTTCGCGTCACCGACATGCTAACGGTAAGAGTATATCTGTAGCTATAAGTATGAGGTGTTGTACGTATACAGCGTTATTTTTAAAGAGTATCCAAATTTTGTATTTTACTTCAAATATATAAATAATGATATAACGTTACTGCAGTTTTTGAAAATACGAGTAAATTAGGCTTCTACTTTTATACAATTATACCAATTTAAATGTGATTTTTGGGCAACAACTACGCGTAAGTGCGCTCACTGACCAAGCGACCCTTAAGAACTGTGTGTGCGTACTAAAATAGGAGACGTTAGCTATTTATGAAAGACAGTCTGTTTTACAGTTACTATAGCGGTATATAAAAATATAAATGTAAACTTATTTATATTTCATTAAATTTGTATTAATATCTTGTACTGGGCTCGCTCAGTCCAACTCATTATGTTAACAAATAAACCATAAAAATGTGTTATAACAAAAATTATATTATTCAGAATGCTGACAGTTGTAAAAAACATACTAAGTGATTAGTTCGGGTTAAATAGAATTATTTCCTTTAAATTCTTTTCTGTTATCTTATAGAGAAATTAAGTGTACATAAAAAAAAGACGAGTGGCACTCGGGGACTGCCGCGGTAAAGCTATTGCATAGCATTTTGTATCAACTTATGCAATTATAATTATTTATTTATTTTATTTATGCAGTATTTCTTTTTCTTTGATATTAATTCAAGTTACACTTTTTGAGCGTGGTGACCGATAAGAAAACAATTTTTTTTCTTTTATTAAATAAATAAATAATAAATGCACTTTGTTCATTTATATTCAAAACACTTTTATCGGTTGTAGCCCTGAAAGAGGCAGTAACGCTGTTGTTTCGGCAACTTTGGCATTTCAGGCCACTCAAGGAATCCGTAAAGAAAGATGAACCTACCTTCTACAATGGTTTCGATATAAAAAAAAATATGTCAATTGTTTTCGGGCGTAATTAAAAAAGTACAACAATGTGATAAATATTCTAAGTGATTGAATTCATTTAAACAGATTTCGGAACATTCATGACGAAAGATAACGTTATAATAATTTCAGATTTGTCAAATGTGTAAGACGGTGAACTGCAATTATATCCCTGCAAGTCCGTCTGACAAGCAAAGCAATTTAAAAAAAATCGATTATAAAGATTAGGTCCGTTTCCAACTGAAACCAATTAATTATTGAGGCTGAAGAATAATAATATATTTCTCATACTACATAAACGTATTTTTCCTTGTTAGCATCCGAAAAATCTAAAGATTGTTTTAATCCAATATATATAATATTTTGTATACGAAAATATTTATATCTCATATTCACTGAATATTAAACTCATCCCAATGTGTTTAGTTATAAGTTATGCAAATATCATGCTTCCTCCTTCAATAAATAACTCGACGTGGATACATGACTTTGTTTTCCTTTTAAAATAAATGCAGAATGTTCACATAAATGGACGTAAAAAATTAAGCTAATGTAGCACTAATTAGTTTGGATTCGCGACGGCATTTTCAATTGGGGTAAAAAATTGATAGTTTTATTGTAACATATTATCATCTCAATAAAGCTGACATAAACAGATGAAATGAAAGTAAGGCAATATTTGTTGGAAAATAAATGAACGGGAAAAAATAAAACCGAACGACCGAGAGATATAATGCTAACATGCGCCGTCTAACGCATAAAGACCCTGTTTTAATTGTAAACATAGGTACACGACATGTGCCATAAATGGAGTAACTCTTATAACGAAAAAAATTGTTTGTCAAAGAATGAAATAAAATTAAATATATCTTGTAATCTTCTAAATTAAGAATGTTTGCTGATTTCTATTTAACTAATGTTGAGCCACGTGGTGGCGGTGTATTAGAACCATGAGCCATCACCCCTTTGGATCCCATGGGTGTCGTAAAAGACGATAACAGTCAACGACAGAAAACTTTTATGGCTTCCGATAGATGGCATAAAGCCAATGCCCATCTTGTTTACACCTATTTAGTTTACATAAGAATTAAAATACTCGGACCGGCGAGGAGCAGCAAGAACAACAGAACATGATATGCTTAAGAAGAGAAACGAAACTGTTTGGTATTAGAAATTAGACATTTCCATCTTAGTCCTCGGAGGTGACTACGCGTCTACATTTTGATTTTTAATCGATAGTGATTCTATGGGCGACGGCATCCACTTACAAGTTAATGGACTGTATGCTTATTTGTCACCCTTACTCTATAAAAATATATAAAAACCTACTCCACTATTAACAAAATTAAATTTTTGCAGTAATATTTTACGATTTTATTTCGTAGTGCTGAGCTCTCGCAACGGGGCGTACGTCCACCTAGCAACACGATGCGCCCCGCACTGAATTCGTGGACGAATGCGGGGGTGATATAGACGCAGTATTTAATCGGGACGCATTTTTAATTTATTATAATAAAAATAATACATATTTCTAAAACGTAACCAAACCAAATTATTTTATTTTGTATTGCAAAGCAGTAGATACTTTTTTTATATTCCTTTGATAAACAATCAAGGAGTAAAGTGGTTTCATCTCAACGATTTGGAGGTGATTTGGGTATTTTTTTATTTATTATGTGACACCGATAGAAAAATTATGGCTAAACCAAATTACGTATCAGATCATGTAGATTACTAGCTATTTTTTTCATATGTAATTTCTCTGTAAGTGTCGACGAAAAGTTGGTTCATCTGCACGCTTTTTTTCAAGCTTTTTGCGAGAGAGCAGCCTTAATAATAAATGCACTTTGTTCATTCATATTCAAAATTTCAAAACACTTTATACATAAACACCGTGTCGAAGACTGAGGAAAAGAAACAACGTTAGACCATCGTTAGACAATGCACGGCCTTCAAGCCACACCTCCGTGCCCGTCGGAGAGCGTGAGGTTTTTTTCGTTACGAAATTTCTGGATTTTCCCGCACTCAAGGCCCGCGATAGAAGCTATTCAATAGCTTAAAATAATATTAACAGTATTTACACGGTATTTTAATGGCATTGTCTTATTTTTGGATTAAACGACTTCATGGTTTAAATTTTAATCAAAAACACTAAAAATTTGATTGTTTTTCTCAATAAACCAAGCTGAAGTTACGTATTAAAAAATTCCACGGCATTAGGTGCCAAATATTTCAGCTGGTTCCTAATTCCGATGTATACCATGGAATAGTGATTTCTGACACTTGATTTCTGTTTTAATTTTCGGGATTGTTTTTATCAATTGACGATTCCCGAACTTTGAGTCTGAAACCTAAAAAGACAATGAATATTAAAATATATTTTAAAGGTATACTTTTATAAAAGCTCGGAAGGAAAATTTTAGTTCAAACACAATTTGATGTAATTTTTAGCAAGTATTAATATAAATATAAATTATGCATAAATCTTGCTTTAGAAAGGCTCGGAACGAAAGGTGATTTTTTGGTATGAAATTCAGATGTATAGTCCACCTTATTCCCCGGCATATACACATACAGAATACAGAGTGTTAACAATTTTATGCAGCTTTCTATGCAATTTTCTTTAGTTTTAATAACGCGTAGGTTCCTTTCACATACTTAGGTTGATAGTTGTCAACTATCAACCTAAGTATGTGAAAGTAACTAGATTGCACAACCATCACATGTTGCTAGTGATGATTTATGGATCAAAGACATGTTCCTTCACTGCTGGCCGTATGAGGAAGCTCAAGGTTGCTCAGCGAGCTGTGGAAACGACTGCTCTAAATTTGATAGACTTAGAAATGAGGTTATGCGCAGTAATACCATATAAACTTACAAATGAAGTTGCAGTGGAACCAGAGTATCCAACATATCCCAAGAAATTAGTAAGTTGAAGTGTCGATGGGCCGGCATTAGAACTTGAAGAACTGACAACCGATGGGAAACCAAGGTTCTCGAATGGCAGTCTCGTACCGGTGGGCGAAGTGTGGGATGGGCCTCCACTAAATGGAGTACATGGAGAGTAACGACCCGATTAGATCATTTAGAAAGATCAAAACATATTTAATAATCCTGGTCACATATCGCACATCTAGTTCTTTAAAGTCATAAATGTCAAAAAATCTAAAATTGAGTTAACTATGCCACAACTTTCCTTTTATACGAATCTATTGAGTGCTTAAAAATAGTTTTTTTTAATTCAACAACTGTGCGTTACACGGCGCCACTGTCTCTTCGTATTCTCACCCTATTCGTCAGTTGTGCGGGACCCCCTGCGGCAAGTGGTTGTGTCCGGAGGCTACATCGTCGTTCAGGTAATTACGACTTAAAAATTTCATATTTCTAAAGCATAAAAGACGTTTATGTACATTTACGGTATTAACACCCTATTTGTATTTAATGTCTTTTTAGACGTAGAATTAGTCTCAAGTTTTCATTCCATAACGACCTAATTTGACATTTTAGTACTAGATTATTCTCAAAATGTAAAACAAGGAAGACTGGATTGTATGTTGAGTCATTATTGCACTAGATTTAGAAATATTTGAAGTAATTATGTCATTTCTGCTTTCTAAGTACAATAAATATTTTTACCTACTTGACTTTTTAACTAACTTACAATCAGGCCTGGCACACTCTTCACTTTAGTACAAAACTACAAGTACATATTGTCCTAAAAAGAGTAGATTCGCGTCATCCACGTACTCGTAGAACCATAATAATTATTACTAACCTTCTAAGTACGCTTGACTATTATTATATTTTAATTGGCTTCCTATTTAATTTTGATAAGTACTCACTTATTGTTATCTCTATTTTAGATAATTCTATGACGAATGCAAATATAAACTACAGTAAAATGGCAAGTAATCGCAATAAAAAAATTTGTTGAAAAGGCCATTAAAGGGCAAGTCGCTGCTCCTTTCGCAATGCAACAATTTTTAAATATCGAGACAAAGAAAAGTTACACAGAGGAAAATAATTATTTACATCTACCTTGATTAACTCTCGACAGCAATAAAAAGTGCGAAGAAGATTTTGCACAGGTTGATAGTGTTGAACTTGAAACTGTAGCTGAGTTTGAGCAAGAAAATCTTGGTTGGTAATTCTCTGTCTTCGGTCGATAATAAATTACGTAAGTATGAATTAATTCGTATAATAAAATCAAATTAATTTTACTGATTATGTTATAGATACTTAGTTTACTTAAATTTTGTTAACAGGCCCGGTATCACCTACTTTAGAATCTAATGGAACACAAAATAATTCTTTTACAGTCAATATACTTCGTGATAACAACAAAGCTGAATTTGATAATGTTAAAAAACAAGATAATCTGACTGAAACCGACAGCAGTCCTAGCACATCTGTTATACTTACCTGTAAGTTACGGAAGTACATTGGATTGCTAATTATCGCTATTACAGATCTATTGATTACTGAACTCATTACAGATTTATTTACCCATTTTAATTTAATTGTTACAGCATGTTTAAAAAATTCTCCTCCAATAAATTTATTTATTACGAAGAAACTAGAAGAAGAGTCCAAAAAAGATGGTAGTAAGCAACATAAAAGAAAAGCTACAGAAAGTCAATCAAGCATTAACACACAGAACCAAATTTTATTATTGCCGTTAAAAAATGATGACAGTACGAGTAAGTGTGCTAATATTTATTAAGTATTTTTATGTTTTTATTTTACTACCAAATTATAAAAAGAAGGGCATCTAATTTTCGACACATTTCACATCTAGAAAAGATGCGATTCTTATTATTTTTAATTAAATTAAATTGTTGGCAACCTACAATTGATAAAAAAATTTTAAACGAGCAAAGTCATTGTGCAAAGTATTTTAACGAATGTTTTTGCAGTAATGTGTATTTGGAGTACATGTACACCCGTCATACTACAGCCACTCAATGTCGGATAGATTAAAGTCCCCGAAAATATATATTTTTGTATTTTCGTTACACATAAGCTCATTTTGGAGAGAGTTGAAAAATAATTGATAAGCAGTTAAGGGTTGATTTGGTGGTATATAAACCCCGCCAACAGAGTGATATTCGTTGTGTTGCTTAGAATAAAACTTTAGTATCACATAGTCAATATTAGATGGGACATTTATAATTTCGTCATAACAGTGAAAAGTGGGCTTTAAAATACATCGAGTGCCATTTAGCCCCATGCACACCGCAATCAATACACCTCCACCGTCTGTTTTACCACATAACTCTCGATTTCGATCGTATCGGTACGCTACATAACGCGAATCAATGAATTCACTATCTGCAATATTCGAGGTCAACCATGTTTCCGTGAGAATTATTATATCATAATGTTCCAACAATATATTATTGAATAAAGTACTCAACTTTGTCCACAAACCTCTACAATTCTGATAGTATACCTGTATTTTATAAGCCATCTTTATAAATAGTATACGTTTTAATAATTACTGGTAATAATTTAAAAAATAAAATATAAAAAATAAGTGTAAAATTCGAAATAAAAAACATATGGAACTTGTTGGCGACGCGCCTATATATTTCAGTTTATTAAGTCAACCGATGACGAATAGCTTCTAAAAGGCAAATTGTTCAATAGCAATGTTCTAATAAGAAAATGCTTAGTTAAATCTTAAAGAATGTCGAATTAATGATATGAAGGTCTTGGGTTCGACTCCCAAGCCGGACTAGTTTATTGTTTTCTTAAGTAATATCTCTTAATAAATTCATATAGGGAATTTTAAGATATAAACTATGCTACCGGATTTGTTCCCCGGTTGAAATCATCTTTCCAATGATGTAAATTCAAAGGAATATTAAAGTGAAGTTAGAGATCGGATTTGTTCCCCGGTCGAGATGATCACTCTGTGCATAAATAGAATGAACGGAAGTTAATTGCATAAGTATTGCCTTATATGAGTTTGATATGTTTTGTATGAAAATAAATGCCTATTTGCTATGATTGATTTATGAGAACATTCACTTATATTGTTATCTGATAAGAAACATGATAACTGATAAGAATCTGATTAGAAATAGTTTCCTACAGTTTGAAAATTGTGTAAAAGCATTTATTCACCTAATACTGTCGATATTGGTGTATATTACTTTTCATTTTTTCTGATAGTCGAGAGCCGTGCAAAGTTAGTTGTTCAAATAGTGTGAGTTCACGGACGCACGCTAGCCACGCCCTTAGGAGGCCAAATATGTAAAAATTTAAATATTTTTAATTTCAGTAATTTATGTAAAAATGACTTGTAAAACATTTCAGCTTGATTGTACGTGCTAAAAAAGGTGAATTCTGTGTTAATTTTATGTGAAAATTCCTGTGTATAAGTGAAATAATGATAGTTTTGTATAAGAAATTTGTTTTTTTTTAAAAAAGTGTTTTAATAGTGAAATTAATAGAGAAAATGTAAATTAAACTGGTGTATTGGTTAACTTATGTACAATTTCAAGTGGAAAACATTGTTTTAACTTTCTATGTTAAATATTTAAGAAATTTCGACTTTGAACTTATGAGTAAAATAGGCATATTTTGTTAAATAAATAAAAGGTTTTTTTGTGATATGAAAATGTAATGTATATCGTAGTGTAGATATTGTTTTGTGCTATCTATACAGGTAAATTATGTTGATGTATGACTTATGCAAATAAAGTAATTAAGTAAAACGTGAGAGAGTAATAGAACAAATTCATGTAATTGAGTTGCGCAAGCGCGCGAATGGCGCGGCTCACTTTCGCGTATTGCTCTGGGGTAGCTCAGTAAATGAGTTTTATTGCAATTCGTTCGGGAATCTTTCGGGAAATGTTCGAGAAATAAGTACGAAAATCCTTCGGGAAAAGTGCAAGACCAGCAGTCAATAAGAAGAAAGAAAAAGTGTAGGGAAGTGATAGGGAAAGGTAATTACTCTCTCACGGAACGGTTTGAAGATAATTGCTGTTTTATTCCCAAGAAATTCATCCCTCAAAATTATACAGTCCACATCGAAGAATTAAGGCGTTGGGACCGGGACGACTTCGGAAGACCCGTAATCCCCGTCTGAACCTGTTTGCTGAAAAGGAAGAGGTTATCGCCCTTGTGTGTTACTCCGTTACGGAGATCACATACGTTGTTCCCGAACCCAACGTAGGCGTTATAGGAGGCCGGATCGAGAGAAGCCTCGATTCCTCCCTTCTGTTTCTTAGTTGAACGTTTACACACCATTTGGTTCCTTTTCAGAACTATATATTGCAAAAATTTATTCGTATACAAGATTGTTTAAAAGTAATTTGGTTGGTAATAATTGTAATATTTTATTTGTTAGAAAACGTAAATCGTGAATTGTATTAAAATGTAAACACAAAATACTCATTGTGACGGTGGCCGCAGAAAAATATACGCTGTAAAAGAATTGTCCCAGTCGTAAACAACACATGGAGTAATGCAACACTAAGAGCTTGCAAATAAATCTTATAAGAAGACGTACCTTACTCATATTACTTTCAAATTTGTTATGTGGTATCATTAAGTTTACTTTTCGATAATTGATGCTGTTATCTTTGTATAGCATAAATAGCGGATGTTTCGCTTGCACAAATCTATTACTAATAACTATTTCACAAGTAAATCCATCATTTGTTATCCTTTGGTTTAATTTTCGATAATATATCTTATTCCCTTCGTATAGCAAAAATAGCAGATGTTTCGCTTGCACGAACCAGTTTTTTTTTTTAAAGTTAGATTTTTTTTTTTTTTTTGGATTTCGAAAGGATATACATACAGTTCCGCGCTTGATCCACACAAATCTGTATCCGTTCTGTTTTACAGCTTCACGAGTTTGACGAAACAAATTCTTACTTTGAAAAGTTAAGTGCTCATTGATATATATATTTTTTATATATATATATATATATATATATATATATATATATATATATATATATATTGAACGGCTCCATGCATATTTATTTGCTCTGTTGTGATTCCTTTTGATAGTCTTGCTGCAGAAACGAAGTTGTCACGCGTTGCTTGATTGAAAATTTTTACAATTGCATTCTTCGGGCGTGAAATCTTAGGGTTCATATGAGGTACACGATGAATTGTAACTATGTCTTTGGTAGAAATTGGTTGCTTTATGACTTTAGCAATATTTTCCAGTATTTGTAATAAGTTCTCGCTTCGTTTTACAGGCAGATTACTTATCTCAATATTACTATTTCGAGATTTTTGTTCAAATTCTGCCAGTTTAGTATCTAATTCAGAGATACATGCTTCGAAGACCGGTGTGAATTTCAGCTGATGTTCTATTCTAGACACGCGCTTGCTGACATCATGAGTTCTTTAGTCTAAATCATCGTATTTATCACTGATAAATTTCAGCGTGGTTTTAATTTCGTCGAAGTCATTAGGAAGGGTATTAAATTTTGTTTCTTGTTTTGAGAACCAGGAATCAAGCCTGTTAAGTAAACTGCTTTGAAGAGTTTTAAATTCTTGTTGTAGATCGGAAATTGCAGGAAGCACGCTACTACCTTTCCGAAATGTTATATAAGGAGGAGGTGATTCATTTTCAATAAATGACTTGTTAACACTCATTTCTCCGGGTCTTAAATCTTGTTCAATTTCACACTCTTGCGTAAATGTACTGTTTACAGTTGTCATGTTCATAACTTGACCGCTCTGTTATGAAATTAGTCTGTGCAAAATCTCCACGATGCGTTCGAGTGATGTCCATATAACATTAACGTTAAACTTCAATGTTTACACGAGACTCACACATACGCACGGCGCAATGCAATTAGTTAAACGACCGACTCACGCCAACGCTTAAGATGGAATCAATTTCTTATATAATTTATGTAATAATAGAATACTTGCCTATGACAGTCCACTGCTGTATATAGGCCCACACATGAATTATAATATCATAGGGCTTTTACCGTATTTGCAGGCGTTTGGAAGGCGGGACGGCACCCACAGCTTTTTTATTATTTTGAGTCGTTATCAGGAAAACGTTGCTCGTCTCCTGTGTTAGTTATATTGTTCTTTTTACGATACTCATGGTGTTATATATGGTATGGGATATTATCACAACGCCACTACATGGCTAACCAAAGGGATGTTATTATTGAACACTTAGATATTATTATTAATTGTTGTGTTATATTCATTTATTTTTACAAGTCTGAAGTAACAAAAGAAGCTGCGTCCAAATTCAAACAAAAAAGCTACAGATACTTTGTCTTCCTTTCTTTCTTCGTTCGGCTTTCTATACCGTTCAAAACGAAGTACTCGTACATACGTGCAAGCATTGCTATTCGGCGGAAGAAGTAGGCAAGAAAGTATTAAGCAACCAAATACTAGTACAAGTAAACCTAGTAGTAGTAGTAGTTTATTTATTTATTTACTTTATTGGAGACAAAACAGAAACAAAAGATATGAAAGAAAAATATACAAGTAAAATAAGACAATGGTAATTACAATTGTTTCCTATAAGCTGTCTCACTAAGAACATACATAATATTTATATTATGAAGCAGGTCGTAATTGGTATCGTCTGCACAACAAGCAGGGTAACAAGTCTGTACTTAAATAAAAAGAAAACAATCATCTAACATGTACAATAATAAATACTAAATATCCTTATATATCTAATTCATAATTGCTACTAAAGTACTTTTTAATTTAGTTTTAAAAGCTGAACGGGAGATAGAGAAAATATCGATGTCGTTAAGCATTTTATTGTGGAGGTGCTCTTTTACCAATGTTGGTCCTGGTTTTTGGTATATGAAATAGATTTTTTAATCGTATGTTTTCGGGTGATATTCGAAACCTTACCTAACAATAACTGTGAACACTTAATCTCACCAACACAGATATTCCTAAAAGTAGTGGCGTCGATTAAAGTGCGTCGGTCTTTTAATGACAGCATTTGATATTTTGTTAAGAGATTTTCATAGGAAACGCGAGGTGAATGCATTCGATAGTTAACAATACGTAAGAATTTCTTTTTGGACCTTTTCTATTTTATCTTCATAAACTGAGTAGAATGGATTCCAAACGGGGGACACATATTCTAGATGAGATCTAACTAATGACTGATAAAGGCAGGTAAGAGTACCTTTGTGTTTAAATGATTTTGTTATACGTGTAACGAAGCCTAGCATTCGGTAAGATTTATTCAATATTTCCTCGATGTGCCTATCTAGTGTGAGTTTTGGTATCTAAATATACTCCAAGATCACGTATACTAAATTCTGATACAATTTTGTGACCACCTAAGTAAAAGTCCGCGTGTACTACATTTTTGTTCCTAGTATATGTTATGTGTTTGCATTTATTATAAGCCAAGAATAATTTATTAATTTTACAATAGTTTTCAAGTCTATCCAAATCGTTTTGTATTAATTTTATGTCGTCAGGTTTAGTAACGGCAGAGTATAATTTTAAGTCATCAGCGTATAATAAGAATTTACAATGGTCAAAGCAAGTTGAAATGTCATTAATAAATAGGATAAAGAGGAGTGGTCCCAGTATTGATCCCTGTGGTACGCCAGATGTTACTACAACGGGTAAGGAAATGTAGCCATTAAGCACTACCGACTGTATGCGGTTTTGTAAATAAGAAGCAAACCAACGTAGAAGATTACCTTTGATACCATTGTAGGAGATTTTTTTAAGAGTAGCAAGTGATCAACTTTGTCGAATGCTTTTTCGAAATCGGTGTATACAGTTTCAATCTGTGATTTATAGTCTAAACTATTAAAAATAAAGTTAGTAAAAATAAGAAGATTTGTCAGTGTAGACCTGCCATTAACAAAGCCGTGTTGTTCCTCTAATAATGTATTTTTCAAAATTGAATATATATGATCGTGAATAAGTTTCTCAAAAATTTTAGGAATAGCCGAAAGAATTGATATGGGACGGTAATTTTCTACGTTGTTCTTAGAACCTGATTTATGGATAGGTGTAATGTATGCTTGTTTCCATTGAGTTGGAAATGTTCCAGTTTCCAAACATTTGTTAAAAATTATATTGAGCGGCATGCAAATTGTATTAGAAGTGTGTTTTAAAAACACTGGCTTTATTTTGTCAGGTCCAGCGCCTTTGTTTGGATCAATGTTTTTAAAGCAGTGCAAACTTCCAACTGTGTGAAACGTATGTCATGTAAGTTTATTCCAGTAAAATTATCCTCTAAGTGTTGAGTTAATGTATATGCATTGTCTGACAACGGTTCAAATACGGATTTAAAATGATGTGAAAACATTTCAGATATTATTTTTGGGTCATCTGAAGTTTTGGTTCCCAGCTTCATTACTTGAGGATATCCCGTATTTGTTTCCTTTATATCTGAAGTATATTTCCAAAAGTATTTTATATTATCCTTTATTGAAGACTCAACGTTCTCTATATATTTATTGTAACATTTAATTAAGAGACGTTTAGCACGTTTTCTTAATAGGGAGAACTCTTGATAGTCACGTAACGAATTGTACGTTTTCCATCGTGCCCACATTTTAGATTTACGCCTAAGTGTATAAATTAAGCTATTAGAGAACCACTTAGGGAATCTATTGGTTTTAACTTTGATAAGTGGTACATAAGATTCAATAACATGCATAATTTTGTTATAAAATTTGTCAACTATAGTGTCTATACAAGAAGAACTGAGTTCAGAAACCCAATCAGTCTCTGATATAGCAGTATTAATTTGGTCATAGTTTGCTCTGTAAAAGTTTCGTTTTGTTTTCTGGTTGGTGGGCATATACTTGGATTGAGTTGTTTCATAAAAAATGTCCAGCGGAGGATGGTGAGGAACGGCTTTTAAGAGTGGATCATCAGAGATATTAACTGAACAATCAGGTGAGTTGCATAAAACAAGATCAAGAATTCTACTGTTTTCGTTTTTTAATGTATTTATTTGTTTCAAATTCATAA
The DNA here is from genome assembly GCA_907164705.1 of Parnassius apollo. Lineage (NCBI taxonomy): Eukaryota > Metazoa > Arthropoda > Insecta > Lepidoptera > Papilionidae > Parnassius > Parnassius apollo. Next base: position 10,264,439 of record CAJQZP010000288.1, on the reverse strand, counting down.
AGGCCATAATATGAGACAATAATTTAGCTGTATCAGTAACTGTATTAACAGGTCTCAAGGATGGACCATCAGATGACCATTCCAGGTAGGGTAAATTAATGTTTTTACCTAATATTAGTAAAAACATTTTCTCGAAATTTTCCAAAATTTTATGTCATGCATATAAAACAAAATGTACATTTATGTAGTGTAGCTACGCTGCAGTTTTATTGTGACCGATACAAAAATTGGTTGGCTGGACCGAAAAAATACTATTTTAAATATTACTCGCCTAAAACAGCAGCGTAATGTTGTATAATTTATATGGTGTCTCAACTGAACTCACATGGAATATTTGCGGAATACTTCTAGCAAACCATGTGAGTTCTTAGAGGTCACAACGCTTCTGCATTTTGATCCTTAACTAATATACCTATAATCAATTATCATAGGGTTTACGTTTTTCGCCGTGTATAAAATATATATGAGATATAAATATTAATTTTTACACAAAAGTTAAAGTAAAATATTTGTAATTTTAATCTGCTAGAGAGGAATATGCAGGTTGTTTACAGTGCGTCACACAGTTGGGGGTTACTTGAGCCATTCCGAAGCGATATTATTAAGATATATGAATACATTTTACAGCTGTGAATAAAATTTATTTCGCTCCCGCAGACATACTGGTAAAATTGATAAGAAAAATTTCCCTTAATGGTTTTCAAATAACTACTTTTCCCCTTATATATTATTTTTTATTTGTAAAGAATACAAATATTAATTCTCCTAAAATCTTTGCACACAAATTCAAATTTAAGACAAGTGCTAAAACGTAGGGATAATATTATTATCTGTGACTAGTATATCGTTTGAAGAAATACTGCTGGCCGTATTATTTTACGGCAGAAAGCTCACGTACTCCATTTAACCTAAGTGCTTTATGCCCGAATACTGAAACGCAACATAAATCTGTCACTTTTTTAAAGATCCCCTAAGTTTGAGCATACCTCAAATTTAGATGAAATATAGAAAGATCATTCAAGTAATTTGAGGGTTCGATCAGGTAAGCAGCCTTCAAATGTTTACGTTATGGTAAGATTTATTTATAAAACTTTGTTTTTCTTAACAATTTTACGATATTTGAATTCAAATACGTTTTATGCAACATCATCCGAAAAAATTTAAATAATTTGCTGTTCGATTTGCTTTAAAAGAGGATTATTCAACAATAATCCTCTTACAATATATTCATTTTGAATGTGATTTATGTGATTTCTTCAAATATTGTGGATGAAAAATACATTTCAAAGTATAATATTATTCAAAAATCACTCCGTTTACCTTATCAGAACGAAACGAAAATCTTACTGGCCTGTACTGTCAGTGTCAGTTTCGTTAACCGAATCCAGCGACTTTTTACAGTACCTGGATGACCGAGCTTTGCTCGGTATTTTTTTTTTAATTGGGTGTTTTGGAAATTTTGTTTTGATACCAATTACATACTGATGAAATATGAATATTTTTTTTGATCTTACCTACATAATGGAAAAAACTGAACCGGTTATTTGAATAAAAAATCATAAGTGCAATTTGTTTAATCTAAATTTCGTGTTTTTAAAAAAAGTACTAAAAAAGGGTACTAAAACTATGCATTAATAAACTATTGCTCGTACATCAATTTCGTTACCCAAATACAACTAGTATATGAAAAAGTCCAAGTACTAAGTGTAAAAAAAACTTTTAATCAGTCATTGCGTACAAAGTTACCATCACATATCTGCACCATGTATCAAAATTCCAGAACTTTTTTGCAGAAATACAGTATAAGTACATTGCCCAGAATTTATACAATAGGTTATGAACGGACTTTAAACATAAATAATTACAGTAATCAGCAAACAAAGACAAGGATCAGAGTGTGGCTTGAGAACCTTGATTATGATAGCACAGAAGCACTAATGACGTAGATTTACCACACGCTAACACTCTTTTTCCAAAACACACTCACCCACACACACACACACATAAACCCACACCCGCATACTCACGCATCAACACACACGTACACTGACACCCAAATATACACACATGTACACACGCACACACGCACGCACCGAATATTTTCAAATCCCGCTGAGAGATTAAACTTTTCATGCAATATCAAGAAAAAGGTGCTACTTAGGATAATTTGACATTTTCTAAAAGCTTTTAATTTTATTTAAAAAGTTTCACTACTTTATAAAAAATTCTGTTACTACATTTAAATTTGGTCACAAAACAAAATACGATAAACGAACTTAAATTCCACCTAATGGTAAGTAGCCACTGCGGCCCATCGACACCTGCCAATATCAAACAGAGAGAGATACATATGCATTGTCTCCATTAAGGTCTAAAATGGAATGCCTCATGGCCTGCAATTATATTGGCTCTATGCACTTTTCAGACTGGAACATACCAAAGAAAGCAATGCTATTTGACGGCAGAATTAGGTAAGAGTGTTTTACTTCTATAGATGTACTCCTAGGCAGAAAAGAAAGTCCAACCACTAAGTAATGCATTTAATATTCGTTATGGTGGAGATATGGCGTCCGGTAATATAGGCCACAAGGTATTTTATTTTTGTACTCGTTGCTGACAACTCGTTTCCACTTAGATATTAAGAAAGCTTAAATATAATCACCATAATATCTACTTATCGAAATATCAATAACATTTAATCCAATGTTAGTTACTAATATAATTGTCAAATAAATTATTTTTGCACAAAACAGCGGCAATGCAATAAGCGTCTGTGAGGTGTATGCCTGTGATTGTGCGTACAACTAAATGAGTACCTAGGCTGCACTAAAAGTAACGGGAATGGAATATTTCCAGTGTTCCTGTCATATTAAAATCTTTTTAATTGAAAACTCCTTAGTTTTAAAAATCGAATACTATTTATTAATTTAAAAAAATATTCTCGGTCTTGTCACAAGGTTTTGTCAAACTTGTTTAGTCGTTAAGAAAATGGAATTGACTCGAGAAAATTCAGGAGCGATGATTTATTATGACTTTCGAAGTGGTTTAACACAAAAACAGTGTGTTGACCGGATGATTTCTGCATTTGGTGATGAAGCCCCATCCAAAGCCACAATTTATCGCTGATTTGCTGAATTTCAACGTGGACGTGTCAAGCTCAGTGATGATCCCCGTCAAGGTCGTCCAAAAACTGCAGTCACCCAAGAAAACGTTGATGCTGTGCGTAAGCTGATTGAGGACGATCGACATGTGACATACCGCGAAATACAGGCAACTTTAGACATGAGTCAAATACAAATAATCTTGCATGAAAAATTAGGTGTAAAAAAGTTGTTTTCCCGATGGATACCGCATTCGCTCTGTGAAGAGCAAAAAAGCGGCTCGCGTTACTTGGTGCGTCAGAACTCTCGAAAGGTTCCACGCAGGATCCTGAAACGACAAATCCTGGATATACGCGTACAACCCCGAAACAAAAAAACCAGTCACGAGTTTGGGTGTACGAAAATGAGTTAAAGCCAACAAAAATTGTTCGTTCACGGAGTGTTGCAAAAAAAATGGTGGCCACCTTTGTCTCCAAAACCGGCCATGTTACGACTATTCCTCTTGAGGGACAAAGAACGGTTAATTCAGAATGGTATGCTAGCATTTGTTTGCCACATGTCGTTTCTGAACTCCGTAAAGAAAACTGCAACCGCCACATCATCCTCCATCACGACAATGCGAATTCATACATAGAATTATTAGACCATCCGCCGTACAGCCCCGACATAAGCCCTAATGATTTCTATACTTTCCCTAAAATAAAGAATAAATTGCGTGGACAGAGATTTTCATCACCTGAAGAAACTGTGGACGCCAACAAAACGGCCATTTTGGAGACCCCAACTTCCGAATGGAATAGTTGCTTCAATAATTGGTTCCATCGTATGGAAAATATGTCACATTTCGCGGAGAATACTTCTAAAAGCAATAAATACATTTTTAAATAGTAATGTTGTGTCACTTCCTTGATTCCCGAAATTTTCAGTGCCGCCCTCGTAGTGGATGTTAAAAATGATGTCTTGACTGGCGTAATCTGTACCCGGAAAAATATGTTTTCTGATTTCTATGATACCTCCCATATCATTAAATAAAAATTGCATCGACGGCTCAATAGTAGCTGTAACTCTGCTGTAACCTACAGATGTTACGGATCGGGATGTCTGTCATTGTGCAATTTTTGATAGGTATAACGCTTTCACGATACATGGAAAAATCCTCATGTGGATATCGTTTTAACGAACTAAGTACACTACTAACTTCATCTTTTTTTAACAAAGAAAACGGAATCAGTCCGTCGCAGCACGTTGTTGCCTATAGTCTTACTACGTTCTATCGTATTTATACTTTGTATTTGACAAGAGTAACTAAATAAATAAATTAACTAAAGATTGACAATTTTAGCAATTGTTACCATCACTTGTATCAAAAAAGATGTTTGGCATTACGTCTTTATTTAATTTTTTTACATTGAGAATGTAGTATTTTAAACCATTACCTGGAAGTAACGTAGAAGCGTATCTTCTATAGCGATATCTGCATAAGCATACTTTTATCGAGCTATCTGTAATTACGTCACATTATCGTGGTGTCGGTTATTTTACCTGCGTGACCTGAAATGAAATTATCTCGAAATCCGTGATGACGTTCGGTTTTCCATTTGACACTGTAACGAGCTTTAAAACCCAAATACCCGGTTAATACATTTAGGATGTGAAAAGTTATCGCATCGAATAAAGAAAAATGTTAAGGTTTATTTTTCTTTTAATTTAATTTTCAAACAAAATATAAAACACTTTTAATCATTTTCCAAACATAAAGTAGGTTATAACAGTGCCGAAAACCTACCTTACGGTAAGTAGTTACTGCTGTCCATGAATAAATGAAAGGAAAAGTAAAATTTCAGCTTATATACGTCCTTCTGCTGAGTACAGATGTCCTTTTATTTCTGATAGTGTTATTTTTAGAGGGCGAGAATGCGGTTCACCTGATGTTAAGTGACTACCGCCGTCCATGATCAACCGCAACACCAGGGGAATTGCAGGTGCGTTGCCGGCCCTTTAGAAAGGAGTAAACTCTTTTCTTGAAGGGGGACCTTCGACGACCTCGAAAGGTCGTATCGGTCCGGAAAAATCGCCGGTGGTAAACTATTCCACAGAGAGGTTGTACGCGGAAGAAAACTCCTTTTGAAACGTACAGTGGTGGACTGCCAAGCATCCAGATCCAGATCCAGATCCATCTCTTCACAGCGCCAGTGAATCGAGCCGATCGGAAAGCACTCGGTCGTCGACGATTCGAGCCGCTCTGCGCTGGATGCGGTCAAGTGGAGGGAGCTGGTACTGGGGAGCCCCAGCCCAGAGATGGGAACAGTATTCCATGTGCGGCCGAACCTGCGCCTTGTAAAGTTGCAGGCGGTGTGCCGGCATGAAACACTGTCCCACTCTGCTGTGCATGCCAAGCTTTTTAGGGGCAAATTTGGCCTTCTCTTCCAAGTGACCACGAATTACCTGTAACGCCCAAGAAATTTCTTTCCCACCTACGCCCTACCAGAGGAACGTAATCTTCGTGTGGTTATTCGAGGACTCCTCAAGGAACTCGACATCACGCACATCTTAGACAACCTTAAGGCACAAAACTACCCGGTACGTGAAGTGCACAGAATGCACCACCAGACTGACAAAAATCGTTTTCTTGATCTCTGCCTTTTAATCCTGGACCTATCTCCGGTAGGCAAGGAGATTCAATGGAGAGATCAATGTGCGGCGTATCCGCAATCTAGCCGGGATTGCTGTAGAAACCCCCCGTAATAAAGGCATCGTTGGCCAATGCCACCGATCCCAACTGTACGGCCATTCGGCCAGAAAATGTGACACCAGGCGTAGGTGCATCAATTGCCTAGGTGACCACGGCACTTCCTACTGTACCCGCACGCGTGAGAAGACAGAGCCTCCAAGCTGCGTTAATTGCCGCGAAGAGGGAACCCAGCGAACTATCGCGGGTGTTCCAAAGCGCCAGCAAACAAACAAACAAACGCGAAGCAAACAGCGCGGAAGCAATAGCCGTCCCAGACGTGTGAATCAGCCCAGAAAGTCACGCTCTCGGCTGCCTGCCCCCAAACCCTCATAATCTTCACACACATCATTGATATGTTCAGAAGGTCAAGAAGGTGCAATTGCGAATGTGACGGTGTCACAGACTTTCTTCCGTTGTAAAATAGAAAAAAAATAGTAGAATTAATTACAGTTTTATTTAGCTTATCTAGTTCTTTTATATTAAAATAACTTACGAAGGGGCGCTACGTTGATACATCCCTTCAGACTGGAAAACAGCAGTGCTCGCACTGCCTGCACTGCTCGGCATATCTGGTATTTCCTATAGAGTATATACCATGAGGGCTAATGTATTCAAAATAAATAAAACTGCATCAAAATAACGGTTTATACAAAAAATTTAAAGTGAAAACAGCTGAATATTCCTCAATACTAAATTGCGTTGTTTATTTTTTTTATAATGAGTTGTTTATTTTTTATTAGGTATTTGGGTGTATCATTATGATAAGGGGAAACCAAAAGCAATTTCCGGATGACAATTACCTAAGGATTTTTATAAAAATAATGCAAATGAATTGAATAACGTAACCAAGATGTATTTTATAGTTAGTTCGTGTTTATTTTGTAATATGAGGATAACTAATGAACCCACAGACCAATTGATAGTAAGTGATTACTGTGGCCCATAGAGATCTACATTTATCCTCGGTTGAGAATCAAAATGCAGAAGCGTTGTAACTCCTGAGGGCTCAGATGGAATACCTCTTTCCCAATAAAAAGAATTTTCGGTTCTCTACACTTACCATACGAAACACAGTAATATTAAGGTGATATTTTACGTTGGTATTCTGTGAGAGAGTGGTTTTTCACCTGTCCAGCCTGCAACCCATTCATTCTACGACTAGAATATAGCTGCAGCATGACTACAAGTTATCTTTATATATAAAATTCTTCTTTCCGTGTGTATGTGACTAAATTCCTGCTAAAGGTGGACCAATTTTAATGAAATTTTGTGTGTGTGTGTGATTAGGTTGATTGCAGATGGTTTATATTCACAATTGGACTCGATTGGTGACGTTGTTGTCGAGATCAAGAAATCAACTGTGGGAAGCCGAGGCGGATCCCTAGTATATTATAACATGTATATTGCATTTTATATTTAGTTTTATGTGGTATACAGTTTAACGTTATTCGATATAAATGGTTTGGTTTTCATGTTAACGAAAAAAAATCAATACGGATGTAAATATGGTGTAGGGAGAACATTGTAAGGAAACCGGCTTTGGACTACTTGTGGTAATGTTTCGCTTATAACTTTGTTGCAATTTTTGATGAATTGGACTGTATTTTTGTTACTGTAATATTACTAATAAGAAATAATTATTTCTACCTTTCTTTAATTTAAAGTTAACGCCACAGTAGAATTTTCCCTGGTATCCTGAAGGCATTTTACATACCATAAACATATGGGAAAATATCCAGACTAGAAACATATAATTGTTTGTAGGTCATAGAATATAATATAAGCATAGATCATGGAATACATAGCCCTAGGAATCCGATTAGGTGCGGCGATCTGTTAATCTCAGTTTCATCAGCTAGGTAGTGGCGTAGAGTTAGGGCTCCGTAGACTTTCATGTAAGAACAATTTCTGATAGGTGGACTCGTCATGGTTCTCCGAACAATTTTATCCGAAGGGTTCTTGTCTCTATAAATACACCCTTGGTTTTGAGCATTGTATGATATTTAAAGAACATAGTAGGAAACCTGACGGTATGTCTTTAATCACTCGGGGTAGAGACAAAATCCTAGTGTGGGATGCTACGTGCGTAGAGTTTTTGACGACCTCTCATCTCAGAGGTACATTGTTTAGAGCCGGTATGGCATCGGATTCGGCTGAACTGAGTTTACTCCTGAGAGATATTTGATACCTATATATATATATATATTTTACCTGTACACCTCTTAATAATATGTTACTTGAGAGGTTAGCTTTACATAATCCTTGCTAAATAATAAATAAATATAAATATTGAAGCTTTAGTTTGGAACATTAGCAATAAATAACATTCACAATTTAAAAATTCCACGGACAGTATTATTGGTTTGTTACACATATACGTTTTTTTTCGATTCATAAGCAAAAGATATCCCAAGCGTTTATGAAAATGGAAAACATCATTTTTATAAAAAAAAATTACAGTAATATGCAAAATAGCGTCAAAACATTCTGTAGAATGTACTAGTTAGTGTGTGATCACAACCTCGAGGTGCCCCAATGGACAGAGATTATGCAGGTTTATAAATAATAATTTTTATTTTTTTGTTTATATTAAATATTGGTTATGTTTATTTGATTGTATTCTTTAATTGTATAATCGCAGTGTAACCAATTATGTTCTGCACTATAACTTGTAAAGGTATTATGTAAGCTATGATTAACATTTCGTAGACACATGATTGACATAGAAATGGGAAGGTAATAATATAAGGTCGGGCGAAAAGTTTCTTCGTATTTTATATACAAATTAAAGACATCCATTTTCAAAGTTTAACTATATTTAGTTATAATACATATTTACGTGCCATTTTGTATTCAGCTAGATACAGACAGTTCAACCATAGGCATTTACTTCAATTTTATGCAAACAAAATACGAAGAAACTTTTTCCCCGACATATGCGGTGCTGATAAAACAATATTTAATTTTTTTATCTGTCTATAAAAACAGTTGGTTTATACATATGTAGAAATACAACATGAGATCTCACTTCAGATCTCGGAAATACACATGGTAAGGTTAATTGTTTAAAATAGTAAGTGTGTGAGCGGATGTTCAACTTGCTTTTTGCTTTCGTTAATAAATATAGTTAATAACTATCAATAATAAGATAGCGTAACGCAATATTCATATAGTATTAAATTAGAATTACAGTTAGACCGTACCGTTATGTTTCCGTCACAATTACACACTGGTGTAACGTGAAAGACACAATTATATAATAGCACCAAAGTGTGCAAACCAACATCTCAGTGTATGTAACGTAGAGCATCTTCTCAGGTTTCTCAATGTACCCTCAATAACGCTCCCCTAGAGTGACGCAATCTCTCGCTCACTCTCGATCCAACCGGTATTTCATAGACGCGCCCACACATACAAAAAATCTACAATTATCCTTATTATGCACACATCAGTAAACTATGTATTTTATAAATATAAGGAGTATATAACTTATTTTCAGTTGGAAATTTACGTGGGTTGACATCAAATCTTAGACTTAGGTAACAGAGTACATAAGCATTTGATTAAGTATGGGCCACTATCCACTTAACATAAGGTGGTCGGTGTACTCGATTGTTATACTTACTTGCTTTCAATAAGTTGGACATAAATATAGCGATGAAGTTTGGGTGGAATATCTCATTTTATTATCAATAATTTCGATATTAATAATGCCTTGTATATTATTTAATCTTTGAAACTTACATACTCGTTGGTGCGTCTATTAGAGACGTGTGTCTTCTGAACAATTTGACCGATTAACGTCAAATTCACACAATATATTTTTGTTTTGTCATATTATTCGATTTCAGTAATAATACCTGTTTATGTTAGTAACAAAATCCAAAATCTTAGGAACTTCGGTAAGTGTATATATATAACATGCTATCTAAAAACAACAGTTTCCTGGAAACTATTAGTGCTTCCCAGTATTTGCATCATCAGTAACGCTACTGAAGCGAAAAAGTACCCTTAAACTGTTAACTAATATAACTCACTGATCTCACTCAGACACTGTAAAGTGTGTAAACAACCACATACTAAAGGAAGGTGACTACCTGGTAAGACATGAAGAGGTAGATAGAGGAGATGAAGTCGTTTAAAATAATAATAATATAATAATAAATAATTTAAAAAGAAACTTACTGATATACATTATTCATAATATTACGCAAGTATATGTGGCAAATTCAGAATATTATGCGAAACAATTCGAATATATACGGACGTATGTGAGAAATTCATTAAATGCATGACACCTTTTACCGTCGTTCACTCTGTTATTGAAACGTGAATTTAAATTAACTCCTCGCATTATTCGCAAGAATTTGCGAGTGAAATGAAAATACGCGTACTTCTACAAATTATTGTACATTGTTATTATTTTTTTGCTCTGTTAAATTACCATTTTAGTATCGCACACTCATTAGAATTCATTGTTTTTGTTTTTGTCTATGTATAACCATTTTTTAAATATTCTTTGTTTATAACTACTGCATGTTGTATATCTAACATCTTCCAAGTAATTAAAATAAAAAGACTCACTTTAAATAAATAAACTCTTATGCCTGTTACTCTGAAAGGTATACAGAGACTATGGACTTCCATTTAGCACAATTATTACGCAACTATCTCGCTTTTTTACATTCATATGTCTACGAATACATGCTCGTTGGTTTAGGGGTACTCATAGTTTGGCTCACCAAAAACATACTATGTTAGCAATATTATTGCCACTATGTTCGACAAACGTCGTCTCCGCGTACTATTTACGTACTATTACGTACGGTTTATTACTATCACACTTGATGTAGTGGTGGAGCTGAAGGTGGTGAAGTTGTATAACTTAGCCGTAAACTTTACATATATGAACCAAACATCTTGTCCTGTAAAAAAACGCCAATATATGTATCATTTTGCTTCACGTATTGTATACGGAACATATTGTTAATAAAATAGACCATACTTATTGATAAAACAACTCCCAATTATATAGTCTACTAGTATGAACTAAAAGGCTGGTTATTTTTTTCGGCCAAAGGCTAAATACAACGGATTAGCGAGGAAATGTATACGTGGTAGAGCCATGCTGCAGTTATATAAGTAGTATAGTTGTAGCACGAATGGGTCGGGTCGACCGGGGAAGGACCATGCTCTCACAGAATACCAGCGTAAAATAGTAGCTTAATGCTGACGTGTTTTTGATAGTGTGAGTGTAGAGAACCGGAGACCCGTTTTACCGGAAACGAGGCATTCTATCTTAGCCTTCACGGGTGACAACGCATCTGTATTTTGATTTGTAATCGAGGATAGATGTAGATGTCTATGTGCTGCAGCAACCACTTACCATCAGGTGGACCGTGTGCTCGTTTGTCACCCTATCCTATTAATAAATTAATTCAGCCTGCGTTCTAGCAAAAATACCGTGGGAGTGTAGGACTGTCGATAAATTTAGTTTTTAGTTTCATACATAGTAATGAATAGTGTTTATCACTATGTTACGTGAATAAATGTCCTATTGGTTAATGTAATAAGATAAAACTTTCTTCTAAAGTAAAGCGTACATTATTTTATAAACAAATAAAATATTTTTCATTTGCATTGCATTTTCTTCATAAATTTTAAGGGGTTAATACACACATATCATGCTATTTTTGCTAATATATTATTATATATTTTTATACCTACCCAAAATATACAGTTGACATAATAAGGTACACAGAAATGTATTAAAAAGCTTATTATGAATTATTATTAAACTCAAAGATAAACAAAATATACCATCGGGTTAAAGACATTTATTTCTCTTAAAGAACACATTGTTCACTTATAAAGAGATTAAGTATACATAAGAAATAATATTAACAGTATTTACATGGTAGCATGCATTATATAACTTTTTTTTTATTGTCTTAGTTAATTTTTTTTCACTTTTAAGCATATGTACCTATGTTTTATAAAATGATAATCTTTTAAAAATATGAATATTCCATTAATACAATATTCATATGTTCAAAATTGAGAATAATATGTAGTTAAAATTTTATCTATAAAATACGATTTTAGCTTATTTTTAAAATGCTTTATATTATTACAATTTTTTACACAATCCCCTAGAATATTATATAAGAGTACACCTTCACACATTATATTTTAATTGCCATATGATCTCGTTCGAGGTTGCCAAATTTGAAGCTTGTTTTTGTTTCTATTATGTTATGTGTAATATACTTTGGTGTAATTTTTATTGTTGAATGTATGTTTTTAGTTATTATTTTTTAATAATAAGGCATGTATTTTATGTATACAATTGTTTAATGTTTAAAACTTTTTTTTTATATAGCTCTTTAGTTGGCATTAGGTTAGTTTATTTTGTGCTCGTTGTAACTTACTTATGTGCGTTTATGCGGTTGAACCCCATATCTCTATAAGATACTCCAGGTGTGGCTTGGCTAGGGCTAGTTTGATACCTTTCGTAATGACCCTGTAATTGCTCGTATAAGGGAGCGTCGATAAAATAGAGCGGGTTTGCTGGCGGGATGTTAACTGGAGAGCATACAGTAGCAGTTAGATGAGCAATAAATAACACTTCTTGAGAGTTTCTTCTTATTTTATTTCTTGATTCCTTATTATTACATTGCCGGATTTGGAATGTTTTACCACGAAAAAACGCCCCTTTTTATAAGCGGCTGTAACCAATCATAATTAAGAAAAAATCGCACACGGCATTAGTGAATCTATTGACCAATCAGAGCACAGAATAACCCTTTCTAAGAGAGATTTACAATTTCCTTAATAAACCTTACAACATTTATATTTATTCCTAACGATAGATACAACTTATTTCTATTATTCTAAACCTAAATCATTCAATAAACCTTTATTTTACACTTATAAAAAATAAAAATAGCTTCGCGGTCGCTTCACGGTTTAGCTCCGGAGTAGGATAGTATTTTTTGCCGAACATACAAGTAGCGCCGCCAAGAGGTAGGAATGTACAACACTTTTTCAGGAATAATGCTTAAGAATCTATACAATATTTTTTCATGAAATTTAAATCTTTCTCATAATGAAATAACATTATATAGTGATTAATTGACATATTAATGTTTCTTTTGAATTACTTTAAAGGAAAAAGAATTATATTAATCACCTATATGTTAATTGCTCTTAAAGTTATGATAAAAGAAATCTTACTAGAAAATAAGCTTATACTTGCGTCTAATGTTCTAATCAGACCTAAATAATATTAAATAGATTCGTATAAGTTACTTTAAGATAAGAATAGAAGTGTTTAATTTACTTCCCTGTTTTTCAGCACTAATCACTATTTACACTTAGCTTTATTTTACGAATAGGAAACAATTAAGATTAAATACTATCACTTAGTTTTAAATCACTGATAAGGAATAATTAAGATTAAATGTTCGAATTCACTTTGTCGTCGCTAACAGACCCTGTACTGCTCTAGTTGTGAGACAGGTAAATAAGGCTCCCCAGCGCTTCTCGTTCCTTCTTCCGATGGTGACTTGCATCGGCCCGAAGTAGTCTACAGCTGTGCAGGAGAACGGAAATTGATGATGCTGCAATCTTTCACTTGGCAGATCTCCCGTTGGTGGTATCTCTGGTGAACTCTTCTTTGTCTTGCACCATTGACAGCTGTGTGCGACCGCTTTTAGAGTTGCTCTTAAACCCAAGATCCAGAACCTTTAACGAATTTCGTTCATTACTGTAGCGGTGTTTCCGTGAAGGAATTTCCTGTGATAGTGTTGTATTATCAGACGAGTTATTTTTTGTTTTCCGTCTAAAATGATAGGGTTCATTATTCTTCCGTTTTGATCGTGGAATTTCATTGTTCTGCTCCTTAATTTAATTATTCCGTCGTCTCCAATGTAAACGTCGATTTTCTTGAGTCGACTCGAATTTTCTAATGGCTTTTCTGACTTCAGTTTTCTTATGTCTGATGCAAAACTATCGCTCTGGCTTATTTTTATTAATATCTCTTCGGCCTTTTTTAGGTGTTCCGCTTCTATGGGTGAGTATAGGCGCTTATTTTCACTTCTGCTGGTCGACGGGATTGAGGTTTGTGCTTCTTTCTTCTGGATTTTTTGTGGTTTCCAGGACTCATCCTTCTGGCGTGCGGCGGTGTTGGTCGCTTTACGGCTCTTCTTTAGTAGGTGTGTAAAGGCGATCACTCTGGCTGTAGTGCGCAGCAGTCGCTCCCAGCTCTAGAACCTTTCTAGGTTTAGTAGAGTGTCTTCTGCTGCCATTGTTGCCAACACCTTTTGCTTGCTTTTTTCTTCTGGCATAACAATTTCTGGCTTGGAGTCGTGGAATGGCCATTCTTCTTCTGGTCGACGGAGAAATGACGGGCCTTTGAACCATCTGGCATTGTGGTCGAATTCGATTGGGGTTCCCCTCGTGGCGTCGTCCGCTGGATTCTCCTTGGTTGCCACCCATCTCCAGTCTTCTGGCTTGGACCTTTCTTCGATCTCGGCGAGTCGGTTGGCCACAAAAGTTTTGAACTTCCTTGGTTCTGACTTTATCCACTGCAGTACTGTGCTGGAGTCGGTCCAGTAAACCTTCTTCGATATGTCGAGCTCTGATTCCTCTTCGATTGTGGCGGCTAGTCTGCTTCCGAGTAAGGCCGCTTGTAGCTCTAGCCTCGGAATTGAAACAGGTTTCGTCGGCGTTACCCTTGCTTTGCCGGCGATCATGGAGACATGGACCTTTCCTCCGGGCTCTACTATTCTCCAGTAGACTACTGCTGCATAGGCTTCTTCACTCGCATCGGAGAACGTGTGTAGCTGTCCTTTTCTGCCTTTGGGTGAGACGCATCTCGGGATCTTCAGCCTTGTTAATGTTGAAACTTCTTCCAGGTATTTCATCCAGGCTTCTTTTTGATGTTCGTTGATTGGTTCATCCCAGTCTATTTTCTTTCGCCAGATGTCTTGGATTAGTTTCTTCCCTTGTATTAGAACTGGTGTAGCAAAACCCATTGGATGGAAGGTGGACATTACTGCGCTTGTGACTTCTCTTTTTGTTGGAGTCCTTCTGCCGTCTAGCAGGTCTTCCGGCGTGTTGCGTAGCCCGACGTTGAAGGCTAATGCATCTTCTTTCACCAGCCATCTTAGTCCCAGAGTCTTCTCTTCCTTGGTCAGTTGTAAGG
Source organism: Parnassius apollo (assembly GCA_907164705.1). Taxonomy (NCBI): domain Eukaryota; kingdom Metazoa; phylum Arthropoda; class Insecta; order Lepidoptera; family Papilionidae; genus Parnassius; species Parnassius apollo. The sequence continues at coordinate 10,249,399 of CAJQZP010000288.1, read as the reverse complement.
AGTTTTCTTTGTTTGTGTCTTCTACCTCTGATATTACCCCCGAGTTGTTGTTGGCCCATCCCTTCAGATGAAAGTTTGCTCTTGCGTGAATGTCTTTCACTTCTTTGGATATCTTCTTTGCTTCGGTTGTAGATGCGAAGCTCTGCAGATAGTCGTCCATGTAGTGATTTCTCTTAATTGCTTTCACTGCTTCAGGATGAGTGTTCTTAAATTCCTCTGCGTTCTTGTCCATTACGTATATTGCTGTTGCAGGTGATAACGCTGCTCCGAAGATGATTGAAGACATTCTATACTCTTCAGGCTTGCCGGTTCTTCGGTTTCCGCGCCACAGGAACCTGAGACTGTCTCGGTCGTCTTCTCTGACTTTTACTCGGAGAAACATGAAACGTCCCTCTCTGAAACGCAGCAGTACTCCGAATAGTGATTGTAGCAAGTCTGGGCCCGAGAGCAAGGCGTCGTTGAGGCTCTTTCCTTCGTACTTGGCAGCTGCGTCGAACACTATTCTTAGCTTCTTCTTGACTGGGTGTACAACAGCGAAGTGGAGTAGGTAGAATGTCCTTCCTTTGTTAGAGGTTTCTGGAGCCTTCTCTGCGTATCCTTTTTTCGATTAGACCCAGGATCTGCTCCTCGTAGTGCTTTCTTGCTTCTTGATCACGATCCAATTTTTTCTCGATGCTGACCAGGCGTCGAACAGCTTGATTGTAGTTGTTGGGCAGGCGTTCATTTTTTTTTCCACAGGAGACCCGTTTCATATTGACCGCTTGGCAGTTTCTTGGCAGTTTTCTCGAGGGTTTCTAATGCTCTTCTGTCGCTGTCGTTAGATGGTGAACGATTTTGGATCCCTAGAGACTCTAGTTGGAAGTGTTCTCGGACGAGGTCTTCTATGTCTTCCTCGCCAGTGGTCGCTTTGCCATAATGAGTGAAGTGTACTGTGGCAGTTGTTCCTGTTTCACATCCGTGTAGCACCCACCCTAAGTTCGTGAGGGAAGCTACAGGATCTGATGGTTTGCCCTTCTTCAGCTTTCTTGTCACTATCAGTCCCCAATTGTCTTGGCCTATCAGTAGCTTGGGCCTCTCGGTGACGTAGAGGAGTTGATTTTCAATTGCCTTCAGGTGCTTACAGTTTCTCACGGTGTCCTTGTTTATGCATTGTTCAGACAGCTTCAGGTCGTCGATGGTCCTTGCTACGATAGTTCTCTTTTCTTTCCTATGAACCCCTTTTATTTTGAACTCGATCTTCTGTGAACTATCTTTTCTTAACACCTTTCCGCCGACGGTTTCAATCGTGAGTTTTTCTTTCTTTCCTTCGACTCCGATTTTCTCAGCGATTGATGCGTCTAAGAGTGTGACCGTTGACCCTTCGTCTAGTAGTGCCAATACGCGAACTTGTCCTTTTGGGCCATAGAGGTTCACGGGGATCATCTTTAGGTAGGCCTTTTCTTCTCCTTTGGCGTTATGAATTGAGGCGACCTTTTCTTCTGAGGTGCTATTGGTGTCTTTTGCTTCTTTTTCTATCGACGCCGGTGGTTTGTCAGAATGTAAGATGGTATGATGCCATCTTTTGCACAGCTTGCAGACTGGTGCTTTACAGTTGATTCTTGAGTGTCTGAATCGAAAGCACTTGAAGCATATCTTTGCCTTCTTGGTCATATCCCATTTTTCATTCAGGTTGGCTTCTTTGAACCTTTTACATTCTAATACAAAGTGTTCTTTTCCACAGAACGGACACGACATCTTATATTTCTCTTTTGACGCTTCTTGAACTAAATGAACGGGTTTTCTTATTCCTCTTCTTTGTTCTGAGGATGCTTCGGGCGGGGCGAAGTCTCCGCACATGTCGGCTTCTGTTTCTAGGAACGCTTCGATAAGTAATAGCTCCTGAATTTCCTCATCTCTTCTGCTTCTGTGGTAGGCGAACCAACGGAACTTCATTGACGTCGGCATCTTGTCTACTATAACTCTCAGCGTTTCAGGTGAACTGAGATACTGTGGTTTCTTCAGGGCTTTGATTGTCTCGACTGCGTTCTTTACTTTGCTTGCAAATATGCATATGTCGCTCGGGTTTTCGCCGACTCTTGGGAGGTTCTTCATTTTTTCTAGTTCTGCTAATGCTAGTGCTCCAGGTCTTCCGAATCTTGCTTCCAGTCCCTTAATTACTTCTCGTGGGTCTTCGGCGGTGAACAGCAGGCTTTGGACGGCTTCTCTAGCTCTTCCTTGGATCGCTATTCTAAGGCGCGCTAGGTTTTGATTGCTACTGAAAGAAGCGGCCGTATCCTCGTATGATCTTTTGAAGGCTAACCATTCTTCGCAGGTCCCGTTGAAGTGAGGGAGTTCGAGGTGCTTCGGTGAAACGGTGTCACGTGATTTTTCTGATAGCTTTAGTATGACTGAAGCTAGTTCCTGGATGTCACTTTTCTTTTCTTCTGCCTCTATTGGTTTGTGGTTCTTATTAGGCATGTCTCCGGTCTGGATGAACCAGCGTTCGACTTCTCGAGTTCGTTCGAACAGCTCTTCTCCGGCACCATCTTCCTCTTATGATTCCGCGGTGAGAAGTTCTAATTCTGCTTGAGCAACTTTTGACCGCGCTTCTGCCAATTCTAGTTCCCTTAATGCCATTGTCATCTTTGCTTGCGCTTCTGCTCTCTTCCTATGCGACGAGCGAACGGAAAGCGTGTCTGGATCGCGGGTCGTCTTCTTAGGGTGAGGCTGCTGCAGAGTCTTCATTGCGACAATTCTTTCTTGAATCTGCGGCGTTGGATGACTTTCTTCTTGGTGAGGAACTGACGCTTCGACGGTGCGTGTCGGGGGGTGGTATGGGTTGCGTCCCCCGGTGTTGATTCTTTTCCGGCAATGTTCTTGTTAAGAAGTACGGGTTGTCTGTGTACGCTGCTGGGCGATGCTCTTGTAAGCGTTGATCGATCTGAAGTCGACGTGTTAGTAGCCGTCGTGTTTGTAGAATCACTCGGCGTATACATGCTCCAATCCGTCGTACTGGTACCCGTAGTTGCGTTACTTTCACTCGTAGTCTTCGACTGCACTGATTTTGATCTTGTATTTGAAGGCATCTTCCTAGTTTTCCTTAAACCTGATCCGGCTTCTCGAAGGACCAATGTAATTGCTCGTATACGGGAGCGTCGATAAAATAGAGCGGGTTTGCTGGCGGGATGTTAACTGGAGAGCATACAGTAGCAGTTAGATGAGCAATAAATAACACTTCTTGAGAGTTTCTTCTTATTTTATTTCTTGATTCCTTATTATTACATTGCCGGATTTGGAATGTTTTACCACGAAAAAACGCCCCTTTTTTATAAGCGGCTGTAACCAATCATAATTAAGAAAAAATCGCACACGGCATTAGTGAATCTATTGACCAATCAGAGCACAGAATAACCCTTTCTAAGAGAGATTTACAATTTCCTTAATAAACGTGGTAAAACATACCTTACAACATTTGTATTTATTCCTAACGATAGATACAACTTATTTCTATTATTCTAAACCTAAATCATTCAATAAACCTTTATTTTACATTTATAAAAAATAAAAATAGCTTCGCGGTCGCTTCACGGTTTAGCTCCGGAGTAGGATAGTATTTTTTGCCGAACATACAAGTAGCGCCGCCAAGAGGTAGGAATGTACAACACTTTTTCAGGAATAATGCTTAAGAATCTATACAATATTTTTTCATGAAATTTAAATCTTTTTCTATAATGAAATAACATTATATAGTGATTAATTGACATATTAATGTTTCTTTTGAATTACTTTAAAGGAAAAAGAATTATATTAATCACCTATATGTTAATTGCTCTTAAAGTTATGATAAAAGAAATCTTACTAGAAAATAAGCTTATACTTGCGTCTAATGTTCTAATCAGACCTAAATAATATTAAATAGATTCGTATAAGTTACTTTAAGATAAGTAATAGAAGTGTTTAATTTACTTCCCTGTTTTTCAGCACTAATCACTATTTACACTTAGCTTTATTTTACGAATAGGAAACAATTAAGATTAAATACTATCACTTAGTTTTAAATCACTGATAAGGAATAATTAAGATTAAATGTTCGAATTCACTTTGTCGTCGCTAACAGACCCTGTAAGTGATGCTAATTTTGATGTTATTTTATCAATGTGGGAGTCCCATATCAGTTTTTCATCTAATAATAGGCCTAGGTATTTTTCTTTTTAGATCTATTTACAGTAATATTATTAATCTTAAGTGGTGTGTAGGTAGGTATTTTTTTTTTGCATAGAAAATCATAAATGTAGTTTTAGTCGCATTAATTGTGAGAAGATTGCATAAAAACCACTTATTTAATACGTTCAAATCATTTTGTGCTTGTGACATAACTTCATGAATTGAATGTGCAATGTAAAAAAGACAAATGTCATCTGCGTAGAATGATAAACGAGCTGATAGGTTTAAGCTAACTATGTTATTTATGTATGTAAGAAATAACAAATGACCTAATATTGAGTCTTGTGGAATACCACAGGTAATTTGTTGAGGGTCACTATTATAGTTAGATATTTGTACAATCTGTTTGCAGTTAACAAGATAAGAGGCCAATACCTCTAGTGATGTATTTGTAATTCCTATTTTATTGAATAAAACTATTATTTACGGATTTTATAGCGTTTTAATTACAACTATAATTTATTTTTACTATCCCGACGTTTCGGGTGCTTTACAGCACCCATGGTCACGAGGGGGGGGGGACTGAGATGTTTGACGTCCCAATGTCATAGTTAGCCCGGCTACCTTCAGTTTTTTGAGTATTAATTTTTGGTCCGATTTACGCAGAACGAGCTTATAGTATCATGAAGTCTTGCAGTGGTGTTAACGACGCTCACGTTGCTTCTCGGATATCCGAAATATAAATAATATTAATTAATAAAACACAATATATGTAAAATATATACACATGAGAAGTTGTTACTTATAGCTCGAAGAACCGATAACCGATGGGGAAGAAAGGTTCTCGAGTGGCAGCCTTGTACCGGTAGGCGTAGTGTAGGGCGACCCCCCACTAGATGGAGTGACGACCTGGTAAGATATGCAGGAAGTCGATGGATGCAGGTGGCTCAGGACCGTGCTTTGTGGCATTACTTGGGGGAGGCCTATGTTCAGCAGTGGACTTGTGAAGGGCTGTAATGATGATGATGATGATGTGTGCATACGGGGACGGTGGCACTTACCGCGATTTTTATAGTAGGATGAAGGTATATTTTGCAACATCGGTGTTGCACCGCGGAGTTCATGATCCCGCGCTTAGTCAGTTGCACTAGAACATCATACGGGGTGACTTCTATGTCTCCCTCAACGCGGATGTACACGCGCTCACCAAAATTTATTAGTTTATTTTACTCCCAGACGACACCAGCGGCCTACATCACCAACAAGTGGTATGCTTGGGTTTGGGTTTAATTTTGTTAATTATAGGATCCCAAGCAGATGACAGCACCCATCCATCTTCTCTATTGAAATTTGGATGTTTTTTTTAATTTCAATAGCCTCGCGTATTTGGTACGTCTTTGGTAAGAATCGGTGTTCTTTTGCGGGAATTTGTGGTTTATCAAATCTAATGTAATGGTGGGGACGATCTAAAACATGTTCGCAGACTGCAGACTTCCCGGAGCGTCGGTGCTTCGCACGTCAGCTATAATATGTTCCTTCACGCGAATTTTTATAGATCTCTTTGTTTGACCTATGTAAGAGAGACCACATTCACAATCTAGCTTGTACACACCTGCATCTTGTAGAGGAATGTTACATTTTATGGATGGTAAAAATTGACTAATCTTCTTCGGCGGCTTGTAGTATGTTTTAATGGACGCTCGCTTCAAGATGTAGCCAATCTTGTCCGTGACTCCTCTGACATATGGTAGTACAGCAGGCGCGCGCTCGATTGTGGCCGGCTTCACTTGTTCACTGTGACGTAGGCGTGGGACCCGAAGCTTGTTGTCTTGCAATACTTGTTTAACGTGGTAAAGCTCGGCGGCCAGATTTTTTCTGTCACAGATCCCTCGTCCTCTCTGAAACAAAGATTTACCCACAGTAACTGTAAAGGATGATGGTAAGATTCACCATTTAGATATCGGTTGGTATGGGTCTTTTTTCTATACACACTGTGACCAATAGTGTTATCACGATTTCGGATGACTAAAACATATAGGAAGGCAAAAGAATTCATCCTTGCAGCACTTCACAAGTCCACTGCTGAAAATAGGCCTCCCCCAAGGTATGCCACAAAGCACGGTCATGAGCCCCCTGCATCCATCGACTTCCTGCATATCTTACCAGGTCGTCACTCCATCTATATATATATTCCGGCGACCCTCTTGTCATCCCCCAACAATTCGGGTTTCGAACCAAACACTCGTGCCCCCAGCAAGTTCACCGCATAGTGGAATATATTCTCAGCAGTTTTTTATCCTCGTCGTCAAAAGACCATTCGACAGAGTCTGGCATGAGGGCCTTAACTACAAATTGTACGACTTAGGCCTCCCTGACCGCCTCGTCCGCCTTGTAGCCTCCTATTTGAAGGATCGTACGTTTTAGACACGAAGGCACGCTATCCTCGACTCATCAAATCAAAGCCGGTGTCCCTCAAGGCTCTGTGCTTGCCCCCTCCTATATATACTATTACACATACACCAACGACATCCCTAGCCCGTCGAATGGTGTAAAACTAGCCTCTTCGCTACACAGCCCTTTACTCTAAAAGCAACTCACTGCCACAGATTCGGAACAAGATCCAAAAGTCAGTTAACGACTTAGGAGCTTGGTTCCAAAAATGGCGTATCGACGTAAACCCGGAGAAGAGCTCCGCCGTTTGCTTCGAATATAAACGACGCCGTCTCACTACCACTCCGCCAATCAGGATGTTAGGAATCCCTGTCCCATGGCAAACAAAAGCCAAATATTTAGGCGTCACCCTTGATGCAAGGCTCACTTTCGAGCCCCATATCAAGAAGGTTACTCGCACTGCGCGATTTTTCATGGGTAGGCTCAACAGCATATTGGGCAGACACAGTAAAATGTCCCTCCGCAACAAGCGAACCCTATATAAGGTCTGTATACGACCTGTTATGACCTACGCGGCCCCCATTTTCGCACATGATAAACCCAAAGTTATAAATGAACTTCAAATAGTTCAAAATCTATTCTGTCGTAGGGCCACTAACTCGCCCTAATGTTATGCCGACCTACACCGAGACTTAGAGCTCCCAACAATCTAGCAGTTCCTTAAATCATTCTTTGAGAGATTTTTCAAAGCCTCAGAGTCCCATCCAAATCATCTCATTCGCGAGACAGCTGCCTATGCAGCCCCTCTCCACACTCGCTATAGTGTGCGCAGACCTAGAAACTCTCTCTCGGACCCCCCCAACAAGCTTTCGGCTGACCTGAACTGCCTCCTGGTGGCTCAGGCCGAGCCTACTTAACACATCCCTTAATCTGCCTTAGTTAGGAACACTTCTAAGCTGCTTTGCGCCCTCCAGTTCGCCAAGGAGGGTCCCGTCCGTATACGGCTTAGAGATCTCTCGTCAGATCGGTAAGCCAATCCATAAAGGCGGTGTTTAGTGTGTAAAAGTCTCCACATAACCACGCAGCCGGCTGCGGGTTTATGCTATGAACATTCACCGCCTCCCTCCCCCCGCTTTCCGGAGGGTTGCCCATATTAGCTTCGGGGAATTTTAAAAGAAAGTAGCAAATGGTCGACGGATACATGACGATAGCGACGTGTGAAAACGATGTGGCGCTGAATGATATTTTCGGCTGTTTCTAGTTTATTTATTAGAACGTTAAATATATACGTCAAATTATTTCACATCGATATGCAGCCCGCAATATCTCAGTAGCCGGGGATAATTAGAAAATAAATGTTTTCTTCGCCTTCTGTGTTATGGTAGCAGCAGGGTATATATTATTTAGGGTTGATTAGCCTGGCTGTTACACACTTAATAGCACCATCACTACAAGATACAACACAATTATAGACTACGTTTTTTCCAACTTCGATGTACAATGCTGTACTATTCATTCCTTTTTCTGTTACCTCATAAAAATCTGGTTTAATTCAATATTTAAATAAAAACTTTCTTAATTTTTACATGACCTTAGCCCAGGTTTGACCGCAATTTCACATAGTGATGTTAAGATAACGCCGAAGTAAGAGCGCACCGATCCTGTAAATGCCAACTCACTCTCTTAGAAAATTAAAAAATACTCGGAAAGAATCTTGACTCAATTCCCATAATGGACGAACTACCGATATAAGATACGAGTAATAATAGTTTGTACGGAACCCTCGGTGCACGAGTCAAACTCCTGTGAAAGAGAATAATTACTGTATTTAATCCCGTGAGTGCCGTAAGAGACAACTATGGGACATGCAGAGATATTATGGGGTTCTATAGATGGCGGTATTACTATTTCACCTTCTCTAAAAGTAAAATACCGTGACGGCGACACGACTGGCCGAGAGAGAGAGAGAGAGTATACATTTTATCAGTTTGTGTATATTATGTAGAGGGTCTCCGGAACCATTTATTTGGAAAATTCATTCACCATTTAAAAGGTACATTACTTCAGATTGGCATATGCTATAAATTATGTAATAAGACATATTATCGTGAAATGTTTAGATGATATTCGTTAATTACATTGGAAAAAGTTGAACCATCTGTTAAAGATAACCGAAAATAATAATGGGCTAAATTATTCCTCTCGAAAATTCTAAAAAAAGTCAACGGCGGCATATCTATTTGCTAATAATTATTTACTGTAACCATTTTTATATAAAAAAACACGCGTGATGGTGATCGGCGCAGCAGTGGCACGGTATTTACTCGCGGAATTAATTACCAGACATTTAAGGTGGATAATTTTTAAACCCGGGCAAAGCCAGGACGGAAAATTTGATAGATTATGATTTTTTTATCAAAGCACCGACTAACATCACACATCAGCAGCCTCATCAACTCTAACTACAAAAATGATTATTGATTTTATACTTCGAAAAAGAGAAGCAGCAAGTGGCATAAACTGAATCGACTGCAAAATATATTTCATATATATTGCCAAAATTTATATGAAGCTAAATATATTAGCTAGAATATTGACAAAAGTAAATATATAGTATTATGACCAAAATGTGTAATAATGTTTATTTGTGACCCACTTTGGAAACTGCGAACAAAATTGATGGTTGTTTATCCACGCTGTTTTATTACCAAATGATATCGGTTGAATATCAATACAGAACGTGTTTGAAGTGCTAATTTGAATCCTCAGAATTATTACTAACATAGAGGGAATCCTAAAATAAATACAAAATTATTGTAATTGATATGTTTTTGTATGAAATTTTATGTGGTACAAACAAAGATAGCTGTATTAATTTTATCTTATTTCTCTTAAATTTTTTTTAAATATGTGGTTCGTATTTTTAGGGATTACCTTATACCAAATAACATACATTACGATTTCTGGCGGTTAATTAATCTCAGGCTATTGATCTGATTAAAAACCTAGTAAGTAATGGGACAAACTTGTGTCTGAAGTCGATTCTTTGCTGAACAAAGTCTCGGATTGGGGGCGACTAAATCTAGTCCAGTTTAACCCTCAGAAGACACAAGTTTGCGCGTTAACCGCTAAAAAGAACCCTTTTGTCGTATCTCCTCAGTTTCAAGGCACTCCCCTTGTTGCCTCAACAGTATCGGAATCCCGGCGTCGACATATCGAGTGACGTGCAGTTTCATGGTCACTTGAAAGAGAAGGCCAAATTGGTGTCTAAAAAGCTTGGCGTGCTCAGCAGAGTGGGATAGTATTTCATGCCGACCTGCGCCTTGTTAAGTTGCAGGTGGTATACCTGCAACTTAACAAGGTGCAGGTTCGGCCTCACATGGAATACTGTTCCCATCTCTGGGCTGGGGCTGCCCAGTACCAGCTCCTTCCACTTACCGCATCCAGCGCAGAGAGGCTCGAATCGTCGACGACCGATTGCTTTCCGATCGGCTCGATTCACTGGCGCTGCGAAGAGATGTTGCATCTCTTTGCATTTTTCTTTCGCATATACCATGGGGAGTGCTCAGAATAAATGTTCGGATTAATCCCAGCAGCCAAATTTCATGAACGCACTACGCGGCAAACGTTCCGCTACCATCCACACCATCTGGATACTTGGCGGTCCACCACTGTACGTTTCAAAAGGAGTTTTCTTCCGCGTACGTACCTCTCTGTGGAATAGTTTACCACCGGCGACTTTTCCGGACCGATACGACCTGAGGACATTCAAGAAAAGAGCTTACTCCTTTCTAAAGGGCAGGCAACGCACCTGCAATTCCCCTTGTGTTGCGGTTGATCATGGGCGGCGGTAGTCACTTAACATCAGGTGAGCCGCATGCTCGTTTGCCCCCACTTCTATAAAAAAACCTCAAGTTACAATAAGTAAATTTACTTAAATTTATTTCTCATTAACAAAACTAAGACCGAAAGGTCAATTATTTACTCGGCTAGGTGGCATTCGGGAGACGACAATACATCTTTTCGTCAGGTATAGCTCAAAACATCATATGTATATATATATATATATATATATATATATATATATATATATATATATATATATATATATATATAAGTTTACGCCAAATAATGGCAGTTTTAAACTGGCTCGTCGGACGAGGAACTGGTTGGCGGGTTGCGAGGGGGGGTTTTTGTCTTGCGACCTGCGACTACGCTGGAAACTCTTCTAATGCCTAGACCACCAAGTCTAGTAGGAAGGGCCTGAACCCAGTAATTTTCATTTAATGGACAACTTAGAATTTCTATCATAGTTTTCCTTATAATATCATCGAGGCAATTTAAAAAAGTTGAACACCGCAGTATGTAAAATTTGGCACAAAAAGACAAAATTTTAGTATAGCATATGCCATGTGTGGGCTAATTTCTTTTAGACGACTGGATGACTCCTCAAATTTTAAAATCTGTTCACTCACAAAGCATTGAAAGGAGTCACACAGAATAGGAACACCTAAAAGGCGAAGCGATTTGCTTTTAATTATTTTTATATTTGGGGCCAGGGTGTAAAATTTGCTAAAAATTTGATCTTTTTCGGAGGTGGGTAAGTTCTCATTAACAAAAAGTTTGCATTTTGAAAAATTCAATTTGAGGCCAATAGAACTGAAAGTAGCAATAAGACTGGTTAAATCGTCAAGCACTGAGTTCGCTTCGCCTCCCAGTGTTCCATCATCTAAATACCAGACATTGAATTTCGATTTGAGACCAGAAATAAATGGATGAATTGCCAGACTAAAAATTGCCAGACCAAGCGGGTCACCCTGCTGACAACCAACAGCGGATAAAATATGGTGTTTTTTGTACATGAGTGAAGATGGTGAACTGTAACATTGCCAAAGGTAATGGTATATGGATGGAATATTTTGTTTTACCTGTGTCAGCAGAGCTGCTCGGTCTACTGAGTTAAACTCATTTTCAACATCCACCTTCAGCAGCACCTCACCGCCGCCGTGTTTCAGAAAGGTGCGCGCCGCATGAACAGCCCCTTCACATCCGCCTTTTATCCCGAAACCTAGCTGCACAGGCTGCAGTATGGCCGCAAGGTCTGGCTGGATATGTTTGCAGCAAACCTTTGAAACAATGCGGCGAATTGTGTTACCAACTGTTATGGGCCGAATAATTGCATCATTTTTTAAGGGCGCACAGGTTTGCCCCATAAAGTACCTGCGTTATGTTTGGGCAAACTTTTCCGGAAATCATTAAATTTACAAGTTGCATCAAGATATTTAGAAGGTCTCGGCCAGTGTTTCCCCTAGTACTTGATAGAAGATCTTTCAAATGTTGAGGTGAAAGACCATCAAGACCATTGGCAGATACATTACTAAAGGAATCGATCGCTGCCTGTACCTCCTCAGCAGTGGCTTCCGGTGTGCGCTCAGAGGTGTCAGGAGCATCTGGTAACTTTAAGGCAGCCGATGGAAGTGGATGTTTAGCACTCAGGGAAAACAAAGTCTCCGGAGTATCAGGGGCCACCGCATCACTCGAGAAAAGGAGGCGAGCTGCACCTCTCAAATTGCCATCGTTCAACTTTGATTCAGTTTTTTTTATTTATATTGTAACTAATTTTATTTATAAATTCATTCTGTGTGATATTATTGTCGACCGAGTTTACTGAGCTAAAGCAATAATATTTTATTCTTTGTGTGAGAGAGATTGCCTTCACCATCCTTAGCAAAGTGTAGTGTACGATACGAAAAAGTAAGTATTTTTTTTCCAACTTTCTGAATCTTGAAAGGGCTACAATATTTCTTGCACCCCTTGGTATTCTTTTTATGACTGGACAATTGAACTTTAAATAGCTTAATTTTAAGGAAATGTTTTCGTTCGATGGGCAGTCTATTTGTGGGAGGCAATCTTGGACTTGTAATGATTTGTGGGTTCTGGTTTTATGAATATTTAGGCCTCTTTTCCCTTTGAAAATGCGTGGTCGTTAACAATCTGTACACTGTACAAGGTGTTGTGATGCGGCCACCGCTGACCTCTCCCTTGAGGAAAGCCAGAGACATGCAAATTATTTACATTAAATGTATATATGTGTACAAAAATAACAAAAAATATAGAAAAGTAATAAAATCTATACTTACAGAACGAGAGCATAAAAAAGAAATATTATATTTACAGCACCAACACAATTATTTACATTTATATATTAATATGGAATTAGAAAATAGTGTTAAATAGTGATTTCTCCCCCCGGACCTCTGAGGAGTACAGACGCGTTTTAAACCGAATCTATCGTTGTTTTCAATTAAATTATTTAAAGTGAATTTTGACAAAATTAATTAAATCCAAAAATTAGGAGTGCATAAACAGGGAAGAGCTGAAACCGACCGTTTGCTCCTGGTACTCGGCGCGTTGAGATATCTGCAGCACCGTCACCGCCCATCGCCACTTACTGCCCGCCCCGAGAGGCGTAGCATAGCCCGACCAATACGCTGCATGTGCACCGCTTGTCCTCTGCGTCACCGGTGAGTACCACTTGAATCGTCGCCACCCCATATCTCCTAGTACAATGCCGCTTAATAGATCGCCTCAGCATTCCGCTTATGACTCAGCGCCAGACATTACGTCTGTACGCGAGACTGACGAGGAATCAGCGTCAAACATTACAAACCGTTTAAAAAGGCGGCGTCAAGATATTGATCTGAATGATTTTATGGAAGAGATTCAGGAATCATTAAAACAAATTAAACAACAACAAGATGCTAAACTCAATTCATTGATGTCTACGATTACCCAAATTAAAGAGCAGAATAATGATATTCGGAATTCGGTCGACTTTATGTCAACTAAATATGAGGAAATAAGAGTAAGATTGGAAGAAATGGAAACAGAACGTAGAAGTAATCTTAAATATATTAAAGTTCTGGAACAAAAAATTGAAAACCTAGAACGTGGGTCTCGATCTTCGAGCATTGAGTTACGCAATATTCCACATGAGCAACCAGAAACAAAAGAGAACCTTATTAAAATAGTAAAAGAAGTTGGTTTGGTTACAAATTCACCCATCCAGACAGCAGATATTAAGGACATTTTCCGTGTCAAGTCGGGTTCCTCAAAGAACAAACCCATCATAGCTGAATTCACATCAGTTTTGACGAAAGAAAAGCTTCTTAATTCCGTTAAATCATTCAAAAAAAATACAGGGAATTAACTACTTCAACCATTAAAATTAAAGGGATGCCCCAGCCCATTTACATCTCCGAGAACCTTACACCTAAGGCCAAGCGCATATTCTATCTGGCTCGAGACTATGCAAAAAATAAAAATTATAAGTATGTTTGGGTTAATCATGGAGTTATTTATTTGAGAAAAGCAGAAGGATCTCCTGCTCAGCGTATTAATGACGAAACAGACCTTCAAAAGCTGGAAATATTGGAATCTCGTCAGTGACTAAGCTTGAACAAAATTATCTCAATTTTATTGTACTATTTTTACTCTAAATTTAATTTTTTGTTACTATATTATTTTAATTGTAAGTCCAAATTGCGCTTTATACATACACAATACAAAATTTGCCTACGCAACACTACACAAATAATATTTAATTGTTTACACAATAATACACATTTACACTATTACCAAACACTACATATTATATTTGCAATGGTAACCTACACTATTACAATAAAACACACAACACTTATATATTTTCTTATATATTTTCACAACTACAAAACAAATTACACAATGATCATTTTTATTTATTATAGCATAATTTTAATGTTTACACAAATTATAATTAATTTTATATTTTTATATATCTTGTATTCAAAAATGAACTTTGAACAAAAACTAGGATGTATATCAGTACTGCATTCTAAGATTGATTTATATTTTATAAGACACATCATATCATTTTGGCCGTGAAACTTCTTTTTATTCTACATGGATGATATATTATTATTTGAGGATATTGACACTTCGGGTGATATCAAATGTACCTACGTTGATGATCCAACCAATTGTAAAAGTTATTTGGACCTAACTGAAAAAGACAATCCATTTTCAATCCTATGTGTAAATATACGCAGTATAAATTGTAACTTGGATAGGTTCTTAGTGTTTTTATCTCGGTTAGATTTAATAATTGATATTCTGGTATTCACTGAATGCTGGATCCATGAAGACTCACACATACCAATAATCAATAATTATGAAGCTTTCAGCACTAAGCATACTTTCAATCAAAATGATGGTGTAATTATATACGTTAGGAATATTTTTCAGAATATTGAAGTCTGTGAACCTAATATAGAGGAAGGTAATTGTCTTATTGTAAAAATAGATCGTCAATACACAGTCATTGGTACATATAGACCACCAAGTTTTAAAAATGTTAGTCCCTACCTAGACTCCATCGACTGCATATTGCGTGACATAAAAACTAAGCATATTGTTTTCACAGGTGATACTAACCTTGATATTATGTCAAATAGTCCAACATGCTACACCATTGACTATCTAAACATCATGGCTTCCTATGGATTACGTCCTGGAATAAGTGTTCCGACAAGAGATGGTACCTGCCTAGATCATTTTATGGTTAAAACATGTCTTCGAGCACAAACCCTTGTATTCGAACACTTTACGGACCATGCTCCAATACTATTATGTTTAGAAGCATCGTCAATTGGAAAGTGCGATAGAAGCATGTATTTAACTAAGACTAGTATGAACTTCGACAAAATGGAAGAGACACTTAAATCTATTAACTGGTCTGAGTTTTATTATTTACAATCAGCTAATGATGCGGCTCAGTACTTAATCACATTATTGCAGAAAATTATTACAATAAACACAGAAACTAAAAAATATCCCAACAGAAATAGGCCATTAAAACCTTGGATCACCACTGGTGTTGTAAGATCTATACGAAAGCGAGATAAAATTCATAAAAGACTTAAAAATAATATAAATGACGAAGACCTTAAAAACTACTATATACAGTATAGAAATATTTGTAACAAGATTGTAAAAACATTAAAGTGCAACTATTACCAATCTCAACTCGAAAAACATGCAGGAAACAGCAAAGAAACATGGAAAACTATTAAAGAATTGTGTAATCTGAATAAACCAAAATCGAAATCTATGGAACTATTAAGAATCAAAGAAAATTCAACTGACTCCCTTAATGAGGTTAATAAGTACTTTACAACGATTGGTAAAATCCTTGCCAACGAGACTCTTAATAAGTTAAATAAAAGCGAGGCAGATTTAACACGAGAAGCAACTAATAACAATAGTCCTAAAAACTCCATGCTACTGTTACCAACTGACCCAGTGGAAGTAAGATGCGTGATATTGAATCTTAAGAATAATAGTGCTGCAGGTCATGAGGGACCTCCTCGCCGGAAGGTACGTCAACGTCCGGCGAATTGCGGACGAATACGCTAAGCAGCTGCTAAACCATCCGCTGCTTAAGGACTGGGCTAGACTACGTCCGGATGTGTTCCTGTAATTCTTTGAGGTGGCTGGATTTACCGGTGGACGAATGGTCCTTCTTGTTGCTCCATATCGTGCTGCCCCGCCTGCCTCTCGATCTTCGGATCCATTTTGAGGAGAGTTACGGCGGAGACGGCGCCTCCTATATTTCTTCCCTTCAGGCCCTTCAGGGACATTCTGCGGTTCTTGGAGGAGCAGTGCAGGCAGATTGAAAACGCAGCGGACACCGTCGACGACCGACGGACTGCCAACCGAGCTGTGCCCAGGAAGAGGCGGAATTCCCCGGGCAAGTCGTCGCTAACCCCCTTAGGATCGAGCGGAGCTCCCGCGGGAGGGCGCCGCTCCCTACCATCTTATAGTGACCAGGGAAGCAGCCCCTTGCTCCTATTGTCGAGTATCCGATCACCGGATGGCGTTGTGCCCGAAATTATTGGATAAGCCGGTCCCAGCGAGACGAACCATCGCCAAGGAGCGCCGCTGGTGCTACTAGTGCTTGGAAAGGCATCTCCAACAAGACTGCCCGCACCAGTGGCCCTGTCCGCACTGCCAGGGAGACCACCATGCCGTTTTGTGCCTGGGTGCAAACGGCGCTTTCTCTCGGGGGCTCTACCGGGCCCTCAACCCCCACGGGCGGGGGCGCTCAGCCACGCCCTCTGTCGGGCGACGCTCGGTGCTCCCCTGCCGGCCACTGTGTCCCTGGGGCACGGACATGGACATGGACCAGTCGAGGGGTCATTCCCCCAGGGGAGGGGGGTCGTCACCTCCCCCTTCAGCGTGTCGAGAGAAACTTATGGCAACTCAGCGGTCAGCTAGACCCTTCTCACCCCCGTTAGCTAAGAGGCCGCGACTAGAGTACCACCCTCCACCCTTTGGTTGGTACCGGTACTACGGGGTTCCTGTGACCTCGAATTTGTCCCGGACCTCAAGGCCGAGGTTCTCCGGAGCCCCCAGGTCGGTTCGTTCGGTGAATTCCAACCACGGTTCATTGAGAGGACGCCGGAATGCCGCTTTCGGGACCCCCGGTTCGAGTGCCGGTCCGATGGAGGTCGCTCCAGCTAGGTAGCGGCCGCTCTAGCTCCCACCATGGCCACCTCCACTGATCCGCTGGGCCGTCAACAGTCCACTTGTCAAACTGTTCTATTGCCGACGGCCTCAGTGAAGGCGTACAACCCGAGTGGCGACTTTTTAACGGTTCGCGCTCTATTGGATTCGTGTTCACAAGCTGTGTGGCCTCCACTTGGTTGGTGGGAAAACTGGGGCTCTAAATCTCTAACGTTTTATTTGAAGATAAAATATTTAAGTAACTTATTATATTCAACGTTATATGTTTATGTTATATTTTACATTTTTACGATGTAGCTCTTGAAACGTGTCCCTTTTGTTTTTTGTTTTTGTTCTTGTGCTTTTTTTCTTCTGCTTTTATTTATGTGCTTCGGTTGTTGGTAACTCACCATGATGTTCAGAATGCCCACGCTGGGTGTAACGCTCTTTCGGCTATTTTTCAGCGGGAGTTTTGGATTTTGGCTGGCCGACGCACCATTCGGAGCGTCATTTTTAAGTGCATACCTTGTTATAAATTGAAGGCCACCACATCGCAGCCGATGATGGGTGACTCACCACCCGACCGCGTCAGGGCTATCCGACCATTCGCTGGAGTCGGAACCGACTTTGCTGGCCCCTTCCTCGTCAAGTCCTCCAACCTTCGTTACGCGCGTTCACATAAGGCATATTTATGTGTTTTCGTGTGCCTCGCCACTAAGGTACCGTTCACTTTGAACTTGTAAGTAGTGCCCTCAGCACTGAAGCCTTTGTGGCCACACTGGGCCGCTTCGTATTGCGTCGCAGTTTGCCGAACCTGATCCGGTCTGATTGCGGAACGAATTATAAGGGCACGGATAGATATTTGAAAGATGTTGTCGAATTTCTGTCCAGCAATAGGACTTATTTAGGTACTGCGATGTCTAAGAAGGGCATCCAGTGGACATTCGACCATCCTAGTAGCTTGCCCACACTGGGGCGGTATTTTTAAGGCGGTGGTTAAGGTTGCAAAAAGCATCTCCGTCGCGTTATTGGCGAAACTATTTTGACAATTGAGGAGCTTGCCACTGTATTCTGTAAAATTGGGGCGGTACTGAACTCTCAGCCCCTCTGTCCCCTCTCGTCCGATCTGTGTGATTTGGAGGTTCTAATCCCGGGCCACTTTCTGATTGGCCAGCCGCTTAACGCCCTGCCCGAGTACCCCTTCAGGGAAACAAACTCTTCGCGGTTGAGCAGATTTGACCTGCTGCAACAAATGACTCAGAGTTTTTGGCATCGATGGTCTCTGGAGTATCTACATTTTTTGCAGCAGCGCATTAAGTGGTCTGACAAGACTGATCCTCCTCGGGTTGGAGACCTCGTGTTAGTTAAGGAACCTAACGCTTTGCCTTTGTATTGGCGCCGTGGGCGCATTGTTAAGTTGTCGTATGGACTGGATGGGGTGCCTAGGGTGGCCGAGGTTTTGGTTGGAGATTCAGTCTTGCAACGTGCCGTCGCGACCCTAATCCGTTTGCCAATTTACTCGCGGGCATAAGTCGTTATGCCCGGGACGGGGGTTTGTTTACGCCAAATTGTGGCAATTTTAAACTTGCAAGGCGCTCATCGGACGAGGAACCGGTTGGCGGGTTGAGAGAGGTTTTCGTTTGGTAGAATCTTTGGACGCGACGATTAGAGTCGCGAGTTACGTAAGAATTATTGCGTTGCATTGCGACCGCCTCCATTGTGTTGTTTTTTTCCGTTAATATACGTGACAACGAGGCTAATTCTTGAGTTTTGAGTGACTATTTTAACTTCGATTGCTATTAATTTGCATCGACGCATGGCTTGTGTTGGGTTTTAATATCGTGCTAAAGAATCTTGCTTTGTCGGTTGAACGTTAAAACTTGTGATCCGGGTGGAGATCGCGCTAAATTACAGTTTGTGCTAAGTACCGTTAGACTTGAGTTCCGATAATGGCAGGCTCCCTATAAATAGTTCTTTAACAATACCAATTTTGAAAAACCAGATATTTTTGTGAGTGTTGTTCAAAATTTTTCCAATAAATAATAATTGTGTAGGTTGGTCCTATTATTTATTACATTATATTTAACGTGTTTTTATTTTTACTTAACAATTATCATTAGTTTATTTACTAAGCTAAAGTGCTAAACAAACTAACATTCCACCTAACGGTACTCGTAAGTGGTTATTGTATTTCATAGACACTTGCAGCCAACTTCAAATAAAGAACGCTAGAGGTGTGTTGTCATCTCTGAGAACTAAGGTCGAATGCCTCACAACCTTTAATGATACTAGCTCCCTTTACCAATCAGTTCAGAACAAGGCAGTGCAAGTACTGTTATTTAAAGACAAAAAGCTTTTAATATAATATAATAATGATACGTCAATTGTGACGTGTTTGATAAATTACGCTCTTCTTAAATAATAAAATTTAAAAATGTAAAATAATCCCCGACTTTGGCTTTAAAATAAGTCCTAGTTTGCTTTTTTTTTTATATAGGATAGGGTGACAAACGAGCACACAGTCCACCTGATGGTAAGTGGTTGCTGTGGCCCATAGATATCTACATCTATCCTCGATTACGAATCAAAATGCAGATGCGTTGTCACCCGTGAGGACTAAGATGGAATGCCTCGTTTCCAGTAAAAAGGGTCTACGGTTCTCTGCACTCACCATACGAAATACAGCAGCATTAAGCTACTATTTCACGCTGGTATTCTGTGAGAGCGTGGTCCTTCCCCGGTCGAGCCGACCCATTCGTGCCACAACTATACTACTAATATAACTGCAGCATGGCTCTACCACGTTGCTACTGTTTGAGCGGAGGACTGCGGATATTAATACAGCTGAGTGAACTATAGTTTTTGCGTGGAGACATCTATTTGTTTCGCAAGTTTTTGAAATCGCTGCGCCAAAGAGCCATCATCGAGAAAAGCAGCTGTTGCCAAGGCAACAATCAATCGCCGAGATTCCTATCGGTTGGCAACTTAGAAACAAGTTCTCTTTATTGGTCACGCCTGCGCTTTCCAATCGAAAGGAATTTTTATATGACGTATATTTAAAGAAATTTCCTTTTTCTTGAAATGATTATTGTATTCTAATTCCATGTTCATATATAAATGTAAATAATTGTGTTGGTGCTGTAAATATAATATTTCTTTTTTTATGCTCTCGTTCTGTAAGTATAGATTTTATTACTTTTCTATATTTTTTGTTATTTTCGTACATATATATATATTCATTTAATGTAAATAATTTGCATGTCTCTGGCTTTCCTCAAGGGAGAGGTCAGCGGTGGCCGCATCACAACACCTTGTACAATGTACAGATTGTTAACAACCACGTTTTTTCAAAGGGAAAAGAGGCCTAAATATTCATAAAACCAGAACCCACAAATCATTACAAGTCCAAGATTGCCTCCCACAAATTGACTGCCCATCGAACGAAAACATTTCCTTAAAATTAAGCTATTTAAAGTTCAATTGTCCAGTCATAAAAAAAATACCGAGGGGTGCAAGAAATACTGTAGCCTTTTCATTGTCTCATGCATCAATGACATAGTAAATAAAAATGATTCAGAAAGTTGGAAAAAAATACGTACTTTTTCATATCGTACACTACACGTTGCTAAGGATGGTGAAGGCATAGGCATCTCTCTCACACAAAGAATAAAATATTATTGCTTTAGCTCAGTAAACTAGGTCGACAATAGTATCACACAGAATGAATTTATAAATAAAATTACTTACAATATAAATAAAAAAAATTGAATCAAAGTTGAACGATGGCGATTTGAGAGATGCAGCCCGCCTCCTTTTCTCGACTGATGCGGTGGCCCCTGATACTCTGGAGACTTTGTTTTCCCTGAGGGCTAAACGTTCACATCCATCGGCTCCCTTAAAGTTACCAGATGCTCCTGACACCTCTGAGCGCACACCGGAAGCCACTGCTGAGGAGGTACAGGCAGCGATCGATTCCTTTAGTAATGGATCTGCCAGTGGTCTTGATGGCCTTTCACCTCAACATTTCAAAGATCTTCTATCAAGTGCTAGGGGAAACACTGGCCGAGACCTTCTAAATGTCTTGATGCAACTTGTAAATTTAATGATTTCCGGAAAAGTTTGCCCAAACATAACGCAGGTACTTTATGGGGCAAACCTGTGCGCCCTTAAAAAATGATGCAATTATTCGGCCCATAACAGTTGGTAACACAATTCGCCGCATTGTTTCAAAGGTTTGCTGTAAACATATCCAGCCAGACCTTGCGGCCATACTACAGCCTGTGCAGCTAGGTTTCGGGATAAAAGGCGGATGTGAAGGGGCTGTTCATGCGGCGCGCACCTTTCTGAAACACGGCGGCGGTGAGGTGCTGCTGAAGGTGGATGTTGAAAATGAGTTTAACTCAGTAGACCGAGCAGCTCTGCTGACACAGGTAAAACAAAATATTCCATCCATATACCATTACCTTCGGCATTGTTACAGTTCACCATCTTCATTCATGTACAAAAAACACCAAATTTTATCCGCTGTTGGTTGTCAGCAGGGTGACCCGCTTGGTCCGGCAATTTTTAGTCTGGCAATTCATCCATTTATTTCTGGTCTCAAATCAAAATTCAATGTCTGGTATTTAGATGATGGAACACTGGGAGGCGAAGCGAACTCAGTGCTTGACGATTTAACCAGCCTTATTGCTACTTTCAGTTCTATTGGCCTCAAATTGAATTTTTTAAAATGCAAACTTTTTATTAATGAGAATTTACCACCTCCGAAAAAGATCAAATTGTTAGCAAATTTAACTCCCTGGCCCCAAATATAAAAATTATTAACAGCAAATCGCTTCGCCTTCTAGGTGTTCCTATTCTGTATGATTCCTTTCAATGCTTTGTGAGTGAACAGATTTTAAAATTTGAGGAGTCATCCAGTCGTCTAAAAGAAATTAGCCCACACATGGCATATGCTATACTAAAATTTTGTCTTTTTTGTGCCAAATTTTACATACTGCGATGTTCAACTTTTTTTAAATCACCTCGATGATATTATAAGGAAAACTATGATAGAAATTCTAAATTGTCCATTAAATGAAAATTCCTGGGTTCAGGCCACTCTTCCTATTAGACTTGGTGGTCTAAGCATCAGAAGAGTTTCCAGCGTGGCACTTCCGGCTTTCTTGTCTTCAGTTCATAGCATTTCAGACCTCATTGGAACAGTTGTTAACCCATCACTCGGTGATGTAGAGGTCTCGTGCATGGCTGAGGCCAAGGAAGCCTGGATCAATAAGACCGGGCCAGACCAAGTTTTTCCGACAAACCCAGTTTTGCAGAGGCATTGGGATGAGCCACTCTGTATCCAGGTTCAAAAAACCCTATTAGAAAACTGTGCAAACCCTACAGAGCGAGCTCGTCTTCTAGCATCTGTGGAGAAGGAATCGGGCTATTGGTTGAATGCGCTGCTCATCGAATATCGGTACACTCTTGGACAGTACTACTTTCTCACTTTCTATCAGCCTGAGATTGGGTTTAAAAACCAATGAGCTCCATCGCTGCCGCTGTGGTAAAGAGGTCGACATTCTTGGCCACCACGGCCTAGCATGCCAGCGGAGTGCTGGTTGCATCCCTCGCCATGCAGCCATTAATGACGTCATTCGAAGAGCCTTAACCAGTGCAAATGCACCTGCAATTTTAGAGCCAAACGGTATATTGCGGGACGATGGCAAGAGGCCTGATGGAATGACGCTCATTCCATGGAAAAATGGGCGCTCCTTAGTATGTAATGCAACTTGTGTTGACAAATTAGCGCCATCACATCTTGCGGTGACTGCACAGAAGGCAGGCGCTGCTGCTGCTGTTGCCGAGTCTAACAAGCGGCGCAAATATGTAGCCCTCGGAGATACATGTTTGTGCAGTTTGGTGTAGAAACGCTGGGGCCGTGGGGTCCTGATGCAAGACGTTTGTACAGGGATATCTCATCACGCCTTGTCAATGTCTCTGGTGATCCAAAAGCTAGAAGATATTTTGGTCAGCGGATCAGCCTCGCGATACAGCGAGGCAATTCAGCCAGTCTTCTGGGCACACTACCAACAGACGGCGGCGATTTAGCAAGTATTTTTTACTTAAATTAAGCTTTTTATGCTGTATAATTTTGTAAAATACTATTTTCCTTTAACTTGTCTATTATGTTAATTAGAAATACTTACATTTTAAATAATAAAATAATTTAGTTCCAACATTAGTAATAGGTTCTCTTCCGCTGCACCACAATACAGACTTTAAAAATGTTTATATTTGATATTGATAACATATAACAACATTGAAATAAATGTCAGCTTTGGTCATTTATTGACTAAAGGGTACTCTAAAACTACGCCATTATGTTTCAATTTAAAATTTCAAGGTTCATTATTTCGAACGAAATATAGCGGCAGTTTGCGCGGAAGCGTCTGATTTGACCTTTTGCCGCGTGATGATCCGTAATAGGACCACTTTGCATTGTCACGAGTCTGAATAAAAAAAGTTATTTTCTTGCTTACACACGAAATTTTTATTTAGTTTATTAAGCGTTTTAAAATAGTGCTGCCTTATAATTTTTGTTTGAAATAGACTATAAAGTAGTATTACATTTTGAATTATTTTTTAATCAAAAATATACAAAATACATTTCGGTGAGTGTGTGTCGGAATGAAATGACTTAAATATCCATTTTTCTTTCTAATATTGGTTCAGACTCATGCCAGGTCTCCATCCCTCAATTGTCGACATACTAAGCAATCGAACCAAATGGTTATTACTATCGTTTGCAATGCGAATAGGCGAATAGCGTAGAGTAATTTGCCTGTGTCTCTTTCTAACCGATTACAACGTGGGTGTCTCCAAGGCTACTTTAATTAAGATTTTGTATAGCTAAGCTAATGCACTTTACCATCTACTGCTATATCATAGCTTACATTCTGTTAGCAGTAAGCATTAGCTCATTAGAGTAAATTAATTATCGTCCAATATATATATATATATATATATATATATATATATATATATATATATATATATATATTAATTACCTTCGAGGGTGTGTCTTTCCTAGTTTAATGGTGGTGGGAGTGGTGGTGCTGGGATTGATGGTAACAGTGCACGCATTTGGGGAAGGGTGGGAGGTATTTTTCGAACTAGGTAAGACACATCATTTTATTACATTGCGTGAATATAGGCAACGTAATTTTTACCATCTTTAGTGTTACGGATTTCCGCAAAGTAATGCCTGTTATTATAATAATTATCATTAAGGTATAAGTTATGATATAAAAAATAACAACTAGCGTTCTGGCACATCCGCCATTTTGAGGAAATTGCTGTAATTGTAATAAAAATAAAGTCGCTTTTTAAGCTTGTCAATTTTTCATTTAATATCCGTATCAAGGGGTTGTAAAAAAACATCGACGCGATGGCCATTTTGAAAAAATATATAACTTATACTAGATTTCATTGTCAATAGTACGAAAAGTGTTTACACAATTTCAGCTTTTTCTGTAAGTTTGTACTGGTTTAAATAAACTGGCGATCGGCCAATGGCAAGACCGTGCCTCGGAATTCGCTACCCTTTACCCTCAAGCCGGTGAAGCTTTACTGCCTCACTGGCTTGAGGTCCCGGTTTCGAATCCCCGATCAGTGTAAATTAGCATTGAGGTTTTGTGACAAGAAGTTCTCCTAAATTTACCACACCGGCGCACCATAATCCTGTTCTACACAAATAGCGGCTCCGTGGATACTGACTGCCATGATTGAAATTCGTTCTGGAGTACAAGTAGCTTAAAATTTAGTTCCAAAATTAAACCTGCACATACTAACAGGTGTAATTAAATAATAGAATTTAAAAAGCATAACATCTCAAAAGACGATCTCATGAAGAATTACCAGCATATAAAAGATCGTGCATGGTATTATTATTATTATTATTATATGGGGTATCTATATAGTTTTCTCATCTGGTTGGGTTCCATAAATATATAATTGTAAATGAAAATGTGACACGTAACGTTAACACGTACGCGGGCTGTGGCGGGAAAAAGTGATACGTCCTATCGTTGGGAAGACCCGGAGCGTATTGAATCGGACGGCGTTTGCGATGATTTATAGTATTTTTAAAATAATCATATAAAATAATTGACTAAATAAAACGAGCTAAAATTTTTTTTTGGATATTAAATATTACCTGTATTTTGATAAAATAACTAAAAATAGATAAGTTTATATGTATTGGGATACACGAAAAAAAAAATGACTGTATTGCTTTTTAATATTAAATCGAAATAGTTTCTTAGTTTAAGCTTTGCTATACACTAAAAGACTGTATATTCTAATAATATTTAAAATAAATTATTTTAGCTTATAGTCATGGTTGTATTCCACCTGAAAGATAACTCTGACGCCTATTTTCGTAAAACGCTGTAAAGGGATTGCCTTCGCTCTAAAAAACCGTCATTAAAAACTATGATTTTCCGTTGCAATGTACGAAATAAAAACTTTATCTTTCTAAATCCGTTGAAAAAACCCTAAAACATAAAGTTATCGACGCAAAATCTCTCCCTAAAATATAAAGCTATGCCCTCTTAACGTCGTTTAAATTAAATCGATAATTTTATTTATTAATTGTAAATAAAATAATTTAAGTAACTTTGAAAACCTCCTTGGATTTGTATACGACCCTGACGTTATACAAAAAACTTTTTATCCATGTTAATCGATGTCGTGCTATAATATACTATCTTGCAGGATTACAATTCTAACAATAATCGTTAATGTATATAGGAATCGGTTAAATATCGACGATTGCGTGATTTATCGAATTAAAATGAGACGTCGGCCAGCTTCTAGGGAATTCAATTACAGCCCTGATTTGTAATCTGTGGATACCGGGTATTACATATACACGGACTTTGCGATAGTTCGTGTATAATTGCAAGATTTTGAATTCCTAATAAAAGAAATCTTTAGATGACGAAACATTTTTCTTTGGAGTGTTTTGTAGTCTATTTTCTCTTTTCTGTTTTTCTCAATTTTTCTTATTTTTGTTTTTCCCAAGTTTCACTTCAATATTCCTTTATTAAATTTGATTTAGTATCCATTTAAGTGCATGTTTACATATTATATGATATAAATTACCACGCTATTGACTTGACGACAGTTACAAATGAGTTTGTTCTGGGTCGGGTCTCTAAGTGGATTTCATGAATTTCTTTATGAGATTTTGAACATAGATATAAATTAAAACAATCATTAAACATGTAATTGGTGCATCAGATTTAAGCGAACACGTTTGTAAAATTATTTTTGTTGCATTTTGCAGCTTGCTGTGCTGTGTAAATTTAAAGCGCGATTGTGTACCTATTTAATGGTACAAGAATTTCTGATACAATTTCTTTATTTTTAAGGCCTGCATTCTTGTCATAGATACTCTCCTATTTTGATATTAATGGCTGTTAGAATTTCATTATATTACAGCTTTTGTTAAAGGTTTTGTTTCCTAAGTAGACCCCATCCACCAGCGTTAATAATATTTTAGATGATTTTGTTCATAAATATGTTTTAGTGTGTAGAATAGTGTCTCTGGTCGCAGGAAATAATCTAAACAAAAAGGAGATTTTCTCTTATTACATTTCTATTTACAGCCTGGTAATTAATACTAATATAAATATTATAATTAATATTAATGTTAATGTTTTGTTGTTTAATTTATTTTTATATACAAAAGTGTCTAATGTCTTCACAAGTTAGTACGGTTTTATAATCACTTAATACCTGATGCTTTACTAGAATCTAAATGCTCTTTTATCTCCTATGTATAGGCTATGACCCTGAAACTAGATAACGAACAGTGAGGCAAAATGTCTCAAAAATCTATTTCATGGCTAGGGTATAAATATTAAAAAATATCCTTGATTTGAACTACTTTTACGGATTTTATCGCGTTTAATATGTATGATTTTTAATTCCCGACTGCCTTGTTTTTTTTTTAAAAAATAAAAAAATAAGGCTCAAACTAGCACACAGTCCACCTTATGGTAAGTGTATGCTGTGCCCCATGTATATATCTATCCTCGATTATGGAACAAAATGCAGATGGTTTTTTACTCCTGAGAACAAAGATAGAATGCCTCGTTTCCAATAAAAAAAGTCTCTGGTTTCCTACACTCACCACACGAAACTCAGCAGCATTAAGTGGCTCTTTTACGATTGTACTTTGTGAGAATGTGGTTCTTTCTAGGACGAGGCGACCCATTCTTACTTCAACCATAATATAGCTGCAGTGTGGGTCTGTCAAGTATTTTTTTTTACCAGGCTTTATATAAATTGTATGATTGACGTAGCATTTTTGCGGATTGATTTCCGCACACTGAAGTATACCGAAAATTTCTGCTTGGAAAATAGAGGTGAATCTACCCAAATTCACAAATACACTTAGCATTCACTGTGCTTTACTTATCAAAGGGGATTGTGCAGGCTGGACCTGGGAGAATAAAAACGCTTATTGTCCTCAAATCTCTTCATAGGCGATTCGCCGGTTTTCTTAAATTATTTACCTGACAGAATTTACATTTTCCTCAGTGATCGCAAATGAAGGTCGACCTACACGAATTTCATCATGGAAAGAAACTCAGCCACGTTTAAATTATGCATACCTATGCATTATGGTGCTCAAATGAGGTGTTCCCTCTGAATCAAAAATTGTACTGTTGCGCATTCGATTGTCGATTTAGTAGTTCCTCACCATGATTATTCAAATAACAATCCATAAGCTACTAACTGTACGCACACTGCAATCCACTCTATGTAATGCACGCGAGTGCACGTCTGTGCTACGACGTGTGCGTCGTCGCTAGATTTCTAGCTAAATTTTTAAACAAAAACGTATTTAATTACCTAAGCATAGAAAGATAAAGTTGACTGATAGAAAATGTAAGAAAATATTTGTTTTAGTTTTATATTTTTTGTCTGGTTTCATAAGAATTATTTTTTGTTTTGTTTATAGTTGATGTTTCCTCAATCGATGGTTTGATTACAATACAAGACAACCAATTAAATAATCTATTGGTACCAATCGTATGTGCGTAGCACAGACTTAGTGCAGCACACGCCGGCCGCGCCATCTTTAGTAACTACTTATTTAGTAGAACAAAAAAGGTGAGCTTCGCCACAAAATGGTAATTAAAGTTGACAAGGTAAAATACACAAAAAATCATTCTAAAATCTCTTTGCGTTAATTTCCGCTTAAGCTAAGGATGACAAAATTAAACTTGTGGTTAAAATAAACAGTTAACACGAGACCTCCGATAATATTTTATTCAATTTAAAGGTTTTTTAAGACTTAAAAATTACAATATTCAAAATTCAAACAATTAATGCGGCTAGGTACGCAGTATTTTCAGTATGCCATTTATAATCCGATGGGACGGCAATCCGACACCACCGGAAAGAGATCAGGCGCGGAACCAACAGCTTTATGTGCTTTTCGAGACATGTTTTCGACTCCGGGTCACTACTTCGTATTGGCATTTCATCTTTATCCTCAGGCGTATAAAATGCGTTTTTATTCTTAATTGAGTGATCTTTAATTGTCCTGAAAATATAGTAAGTAAAATGACACATGGATTTAAAAGCAGTTTCTAATGGTAGTCTAAACTTGAAATAAAAATTGTTAGTTTCCTTTCAAATGTAGATGAGACTAAACAAAATCTAAGCGCGGGCTGAAGCCGATTTATGACCATCGTCAAGAAAATTTTGAGATGTACCCTTTGTTTGTTTTTTTTTTTCTTTTAAAAACTCTTTTTTAGTAAAAGAGTATTCGGATCTCTACACTGACCATACGAAACTCAACAGCATTAAGCTGCTATTGCACCATGGAATTTTGTCATAGCATGTACCTTCCCCACTCAATCCGACCCTACTATGCTACAAATATAATATAGTTGCAGCATGGTTGTATCACATAAGAAACTATTTTTAAATCGATGTAGTATTTTTTTAACTTCCATGATCAAAGGGCAACTAAGGTGAAATCTTGTCTAGATATTATGGATAACTAAGAGTAACTTTAGCTGATACATAAAATGTAGAGAGTTATAGTCCAAAACTCTACAAAACTTTTACTCGACAAAATTTCCAAATATTCTTTTTCTAGAGCCTAGCGTCATTCAGTGAGACTGTGAAAATACCATGTTGTTTTCTTATATAGTATATGATGGCATTTTGTACTTTCTGTTATCTTCATAATTAACCTAAGTTTTGTGATAAATGCCTTTGCACAAATAGTAAGCGAAAGATTTTCGTAAAAAATAGTGGATAGTAAGTTTATAGTAAGTTGATCACTGCAGAGTGGGGGGTGATGCCAAAGTGGAAGTGGAAGGCTGTCAAAAGTTTAGTGATCTTGTGAAGGATGGTCAGATGAAGTTGTCGATGTCGCGCATAGACATCAACAACTCACCTCGATTACAAATCAAAATACAGGTGCGTTGCCACCCCTCATGAATGAATAAGATGGAATGCCGCATTTGCAGTAATAAGGGAACAAAACAAACAGCGTTATGCTGATATTTTACGGTGTTATTCTATGAGAGCGTAGTCGTGCTCCGGTTGAGCCGAACCATTCATGCTACTACTTGTTTATTTTAATGCGGTCAGATATATCTATCTTGATCTTCTGCTAATGAAGTTTAGCAGTTAGTATTTTATAATATTTAGTTTTTCATCCCTATCTTTTTATTTTATTTACCTTATGTTTTTACTCTATTCAACCTACCATAATAAAATACCAATACTAGGGTTGACTATGGCCCTTTTTTTTTTTTTTTTTTGGTTTTTTGTTTTTTTTATTTATTAATTTATGATTTTTTTTTTTTTTATTTTTTTAATTTTTTGTTCCCGGCTAAAATTGTGCTTGCCTCTTTTTTACAGTTGACATTGACAAAGAGTTTATGACAGTTGACGTTGACAAAAATAGAAAAAGGAATATTTTCAACCCATTCAAATGAAAATGTTACAAAGTGCGTATTTAGTTAAATATATAATTAAAAGAAAAAACAGCTTATACACAACATAAGCATTTAAGAGCTGTGCATGATAGAGTCGTAAAATATTATAAAAGACTTAGAGGGATTCCGTCTGGTTTGGTTTACTACAGTTTCCAAGCTATTTAATATTACGTAATATTGAAAAGAAGAATTAAAGTCCAATTTTCAGAAGTTTAGAGAAAAGCCCAAAGGAGGATGGCCAAATCGTACCAGACAACGAAATGATAGCGTCCCAATATGAAATATTTATGTAAAATACCCTTATTGTTTAAGGTCACAAAAAAAGTTATCCATTTATTTTTATTTTTGTAACTGTTCAAAATTATTTAAAATAATAGTTTCAGAACGCACCTAATGACGATTCATTTCGTGTATGAAAGGACTTGGTATTCAAAGACTATAATTATTCACGTTTTTATGAATAGTTGTTAATTTTAATTCAATTCGATTAGTTTGTAGATATCAAATCAACTAATATGCTGATTTATTATGTACTGGATTCTTGTATTAAAAATAATTATGTAGGTCATAGTAAAGCTAAACGTTGCGTGCGATTGCCATGTGTTAATTGTAAGATATGCATTGATACACTTCGCCATCATCTCGTTTTTGAGCTTGATACCAGAGTGATTTCTAAGATCTGCGAGTGGAATTCTTCGATAATAGTACGTATTTACATACCTACTCATTTTATTACACTAACATAATACATCATCATAATACAACTCTAATCAATCATACATCATAATACAACTAATTCTTATTTTAGATCACTGAAGAAGATTACGTATGTGATGCCTGTCAGCAATTGGCAATACAGCATGTCAACTCCGGGTTACCTAATGAACCTGGTGCCTCATCTTCCCGTGGCCACAAGCATGTCTGCATACTTTGTGGAAGTTCTCTGAGGAATCGTAAACGTGACCTTGTTGTGAGAGAGTGATCTCAGTTGCAACAAGCAATAAATGTTGAGCTTGAAAATAGAATTGCCCCTCGGCAGGTAATAATTACCTTTTTTATTTTGTACTTTTTTTTGTTTTATCTTGGTATAGATGTTATAGTGAATTTATCACTGCAATTTTATATTGTTTTGTAAAAATGTTTCTATTTGCTTGGGTTTAATAATAATAAGCCAAAACATTTATATTAAGACAAGTTTGTATGGTTGTTTCAGTCAACTTCAACAGACCATGTTTGTCATCCCTGTTGGCTGAGACTCAAAAGAATTGCAACACATAACATGCAGCAGACAGAACTGGAGCAGGAGCCAGAGCCTCAGCCCTAAGAACCTCAAAACCCACCAAATACTGACCAGCAAGATGACAAAGTACCTAGGGTGATTAGTTTGCTGCAGTATAGACGAGCGGCAAACATTTGGTTGCAGCACATTGTGGTTTTTTTTTTGGTTGCCAGAACACAGATTTGTATAGAATTTCTGACCCTCTAAGAGCAACAACTCTTAGCAAACACAAATATTACTTGCCTATAAATGCTCATATTTGTGTAGAACATACATTTAGTACTGATTGGGTTATGTTGTTCAATTCTCAAAATAGTTTCAGAACATTTACGGCTGAACAAGTGGAACATACTTTTTCTTTTATAAATGCTTTCAACACATTTCTTGATTTCTCGAACTTGAAAAGTGTTGAAAGAATTGATGAGCATTTGTTTCATTATTGGCTTGGAA
Source organism: Parnassius apollo (assembly GCA_907164705.1). Classification (NCBI taxonomy): domain Eukaryota; kingdom Metazoa; phylum Arthropoda; class Insecta; order Lepidoptera; family Papilionidae; genus Parnassius; species Parnassius apollo. The sequence goes on along the minus strand of CAJQZP010000288.1, from coordinate 10,217,575 downwards.
TGAATAAACAACAATTTGAACTTTAATTATATGAAACGCCGCGTCTTATAGAAATAAATAGAGGCATTTTAGGTTTAGGTGCTCTTATCATGAAGATGAGAGCTGGTGATTTAGATGACCGGTTATCTCAGTTATTAATGGTTGCAAGGGGAACATTAGAAAGATTAATGGATAATCTTAGGGAAATATTGGTACAAGATTTTGTGCCTAGAAATCTGGGAATTGAACACATATCTCGCGAGCAATTGTTGCAACACCAACTTAATGATTCCAAATGCAATTTATAATCAAAATAATGAAAATGCGATAGTTATATGTGATGGGACATATATTTTTATAAACAAAATTTCTAATTATATGTTCCAAAAGGAAACATATTCCATAAATAAATACAAAAACTTGATAAAACCTTTTTGCTGGTGACACCTGATCTGATGAGTCTACAAAGCTACCAGAACTGATGCAGATATAATGAAGTCTCTTTCCCGAAATGAAAACTCTCCTCTGTGACAATACTTTGAAAATAACGATGTTTTTATTCTAGACAGGGGATTTAGAGATTCAATTAGTTAGAAGCTTGCATCTGCGGAACATATATGCCGGAATCCCTGCTTCAGGGTGAACATCAGCTTACCACTGAGCAAGCTAACAGGAGTCGTTGTGTGACCATATGCCGATGGGTGGTGGAAGTTGTTAACGGGTACTTCAAACGAGACTAATATATTCCGGCAAGATTTTTTAAATAAAACTGATCCACATATTATGATGCATATGTTTTCCATTGCTGCAAGCCTTTTAAATAAATTCGGTATTCGATTAAAAAAACTTGAATGATGCTGAGCAAATCATAAATGTGGTTAGAGAACGATTTCTATTAAATAATAATTTATCCGATTTTATAAACAGTACGAATATGAATAGACAAACATTTGATTTTACTAGTATTACAGCTCATTCCAATACTAATATTATATTTCCCCGTCTAGAATATAGTGAAGTTATATTATTTGCCCTAGGAACATATAGATTCAACAGGCAAGGTCCTATTATAGTGAACATGTCAGGTTTCACGGAGGGTACCCAATCGAAGGACAGTTGGGTGATATGCGCATCACGCTTATGTGGTTCCTTGGATGGGCCAGGCATCAGCCAACAATATCACCAGTGCCAGCATCACTCTTTGATGTTGTAGTTGTAAGAGGATGATGAATAAAAAGTAATTTTGTCTAGCCTGCTTGCTTTATTAAAGTACTCCTAAATTCTACCATTATACTTAATTTACTCCCGTAACCTACCATTACTCAATTTTTCAATACATTTGCTACTTTAGTATTGAAGAATGAAAGATAGTAGGTATCTAGCGACTAACTCTCTTCAGCTAGAATTGAAATGGTCAAACTACAAAAAAGCTTTGAAATCTTTCAGGAAAGACTTCGTGTGATAATAATTACGCCATCCTTGTTTTTTTACACTACATACTGTGCAAGCTAGTGCAATATATGTGGGCGTAGTTTTTATTTAATTATCGGTCATAATTTGTGGTCGAAACGGTTAACTTCACGAGACGGTTTGACAGACGGCCCTTCTTGACATCGAACTCTAGGATGCACATACGTAGGGTGCGCTTTGAGAGATGTTCTATTATTGGGTAATAAAATTATATTAGAGAAATCTAAATAAATGGAAACGAGATCGCTAATTACCCTCCTCACTTATCGCTAACTACACTTTTAGGCTACGTCGCAGTGAGATAAAGCGTCTAAGCAAGATTTTTCGTCAAAAATCGAAATGTTCAATAAATTGTCTTTCGAAATATCAAGACTTCCATTAAATGCGTTTCGACAAGTGACAAAAACGTACTTTTTGAATCACGCTTTCTATAATATTGTTGCGCGCCTAAGTTGACGTCAGGTACCTGGAACTAGCGCCATCTAATGTCGGGGACCAGAGCGAGGAGGGCTTCCTAGAAAATTTCAATCCTGACTTTCGACCAACCGCGCCATCTAGTATCGAACAGAAGAATTAGGCTTTCTAGAAGCCCCACACTCGAATGTTCTGCGCCTGGTCGGTTGGCGCGCGTATTTACTTGAATATTCTGGAATATTCTGGATGTTTTCGTGGAAGAGCCCTATATAAAACCACTGTAAGCCGCGATCAGGGCATTTTTGAATTGGCGAGACAAGCGAAGCTTCGGAGCGAAATAAAGTGATTCAGTGTGATTAATTATTATTGTTTTATGTTTTAATTGGTGTAAAGTGAATTAAAGTGTTAATTTTGGTAATTCAATCGGCAGTTTTTACTGTCACGAACCTTAAGCTCGTAACAATATAGAAGAATATACGAAATGTTCATTTTCTGACTTTCTTGACATGTAAAATAATAATGATTTCTTATATTTACGCGAACATTGCACATGATTAAAACTACTTTTACGGATTTTATCGCGTTTATTTTTACTTTTTATTTTTAATTCCCGACGTTTCGGGCGCTTTCCAGCACCCATGGTCACGGGGGACTGAGATGACTGACGTCCCGATGTCATTGTTAAACCCGGAGTACCTTCAGCTTTTTTTAATTATTGTTTATGGTCCGATCTATGCAAAATGAACTGACTATGTCCTGAGGTCTTGCAGTGGTATGCTTGGGTTTAGTTTTAATTTTATTGATTATAGGATCCCAAGCAGACTACATCTCAATTATAACTAGGAAACTAGAGGAAAATAACATGCCAGCAGAATATGTAGTATTACTAAGACATTGCCTTACATCTGGCTATCTATTGTGGAAGGAAGAGTTTTACAAGCAAGTAGATGGTGTGGCGATGGGCTCACCTGTATCTCCCATTGTCGCCGATATATTCATGGAAGACTTTGAGGAGAAAGCCCTCCTTACTGCACCTGTTACACCAAGGATCTACAAGCGGTACGTAGACGATACTTTCACAATTTTACCATCAGACAAAGTAAGTGCATTTTTAGAACATCTTAATTCCATAAACGCTGAAATTCAATTTACTATGGAGTTAGAGGCAAATAATTCCTTACCTTTCCTAGATGTGTTAGTCATCCGAAATCCTAATAACACCATTGGTCACACTGTGTATAGGAAAAAGACCCATACAAACCGATATTTAAACGGTGAATCTCACCACCATCCTTCACAGTTAGCTACCGTGGGCAAATCTTTGTTACAGAGAGCACGAGGGATCTGTGACAGCAAACACCTGGCCGCCGAGCTTCAGCACGTCAAGCAAGTTCTGCACGACAACAAGCTTCGGGTCCCGCGCCTACGTCACAGTGACCGAGTGAAGCCGGCCACAGTCGAGCGTGTACCTGCTGTACTACCATATGTCAGAGGTGTCACAGACAAGATTGGCTATATCTTGAAGCGAGCTTCTATTAGAACATTCTACAAGCCGCCGAAGAAGATTAGTCAGTTCCTACCATCCGTCAAGTGTCATATTCCTCTACAAAATGCAGGAGTGTACAAGCTTGATTGTGAATGTGGTCTCTCTTATATAGGACAAACCAAAAGATCAATTAGGACCCGCGTAAAAGAACATATAGCTGATGTGAAGCATCAACGTTCCGGGAAGTCTGCAGTTTGTGATCATATCCTAGACGGCCCCAACCATTACATCAGATTTGATAGACTACAAATCCTCGCGAAAGAACACCGATTCCTACCAAGGATGATACATGAGGAAATTAAAAAACATCCTAATTTCAATAGAGAAGGAGGCTGGGTACTACCACCTGCTTGGGATCCTATAATCAATAAAATTAAAACTAAACCCAAGCATACCACTGCAAGACCTCAGGACATAGTCAGTTCATTTTGCATAGATCGGACCATAAACAATAATTAAAAAAGCTGAAGATACTCCGGGTTTAACAATGACATCGGGACGTCAGTCATCTCAGTCCCCCGTGACCATGGGTGCTGGAAAGCGCACGAAACGTCGGGAATTAAAAATAAAAATAAAAAATAAACGCGATAAAATCCGTAAAAGTAGTTTTAATCATGTAAAATTATGTAAAAGTAGATGTATTTTGATTTGTAATTTTAATAATATAATGTAATCTTATATCATTTGAATTGATTGTAATTTTGACATACCTATGCTATATTTTAACGAAATGGCCAAGAAATAAAAAAGTATAAATTATTTGTTGATTCAGCCTTAAAAATTTTGTGACGTTATAATAAAAGATAGTGGCTATTAAGACACTATTTTCAAACGTGATTGTGTTTACAACATAAAAACAAACCAATCTAACTATAGTTTGTTTTGGGACATGAAAAAAAAGTATAGTCCAGCTCTTATAGAAATTTGGTCATCCTCCTTTTAGAAAAAATAAAAATGAATTATTAAATTATTTTTCCTTATTATTAGTATTATTAGTCCTATTTTTTGACCTTTTTGTGTACACTAGGAAGGACTGAGGAATTTCAAAAGCTCTTGTTAACATTAAGAAAGTTGCCTTGATTGTTACATTGAAAATTTCATCTCCTTTTACTACACTCTTACCGTTACAGTCTATTAAAGTCGATTAAATATAGGCCTCCCCCATAGATTGCCTAATAGGATGGATATTTGCCATAGTTGCCATGCTTGGCAAGCGGGTTGTCAACTGCAGTTTTTTTTTGTCGTTATTACATAGACGCTGCTGCCCATTTCCTGATTCGATCTTCCCCATCTTACGACAATCACGTAACGATCTAGGGTAATGAATATTAAAGGGCAGTGCTATAAAAACCCATCATTATGGGCGGCTCTTGAAGCGCATTAAAATTGGTTCACAATTGATGAAGATATATACAAAAACATTGGAGAATAGAGAACTTGCCCTTTATTTGAAGTCGGTAGATAATTAAACAAAAGTAAGTGATTGAACAGAGAATGGACTCTTTTGCGCCGTCATCATGTCTGCAAATATACTCCATCTTATTAATTATATTTGGCTTGGACGCTTGTCATTTAAGCCATGTCTACATTTATTCATGATCTCCGTTTTTATGGATTTTTTCTTCACAATATATTGAGGCGTCAACATGCGAAGTTTTTGGGATATTTTGACGACAACTTAACGTACAAACAGTCGATGACGACAGCCACTCAAGTTCAAAAGATGCATAAGCGATCTAAATAACTTGAGGTTTATATCTACATCGAAGTACTTGTTTCGTGTTTTTCTCTAAAAGTTCACATGCGCAGACACTTAATACACAAAATTGCACCACTTTCATCAAAATCCATTTCAAGCTATTAATTCAACGACAAAACAGGAGCAAAAATCCATCGATGATCAAGTTCCTACCAAAACCATCACGTTTTTAAATATTTATCTGTATTTTGTTTATGGCAATAGATAATAAACGCTATTTTTATAAGAAAATAGAAGTCATTACTAAAAAATCATAACGTTGAAACATAAGCTGAATCTGTAGATTAATCTATATATATATAAAACAAAGACGGGTTTGTTACAACACTTATAACTCGAGATTGGCTGGATCAATTTTCATGGTTTTTGTTTCGTTGGTTTTGTCTCCGCCCTGAATAGCAGAATACATTTTAAAAACAATGAAAACTTGACGAATACATAATTATGAAAGTGAGTCATCTCCACCATTTAATTATGTTCCTTTGTTTCGTACCTGTCAAACATTTGTTTTCCTCCTGTCATCCTGTCAAATACTGTGATTGACATTTATGCATGCGTTCAGAAATGTATTTTGTGTAAACTATTTAAAAAGGGTGAATAAACTTTTGTCTGTATTTTTTTATCAATTAAAAACGTTGAAAAGTGTATTAACCAGATTTAAATAGAAGTTCCTCAAATATTTATGCCTGCGTTCAGAAATAATGACAAATGGTTAACATTTACGCGTGCGTTCATAACTTTATTTTGTGTAAATTAAAGTTTCTATTTTCGAAAACAATTTCTAAGATTTATTATTTAAGTTATCGAAAGCGTAAATGTCCTTTTATGTTGTCTATGATTTTTTAAGATATATAATTACAAAGGTTAAAAATTCCAGTATCCAAAGTAGTAGTCTATGATCTAAACTATTGTCAATCAATGTCTATGTCACGAAAGTTCAGCTACTGTTATATTTGTTTCTTTTGTGTGGTTTTGTGCGAGTACACATTCAGGTCTTTTCGCGGGTATGCTTGCAACGACATCGCGAGTCAATTATCTGATGAAGAACGAGACATTGCACGAGAAGAGCGCCGCGTTAGTATGGAGCGAAGAAGGGCTTTAATTCGTGCAACTCCAACACAAGAGAAAAGAGAGGCAGCCCGTGAAACGGCTAGGTTAGAAACGAGAAATCGTCGAGCTTATCGTACAGATCAACAGAGGGATAATCTTCGACGTGCAAGAAGAAATGGTTAAAGCGTTGATTTGAATCAAGCAGCGTTTCTATATGATTGCACCATCGATTTTTTTTGCATTGGTCCAATGGACGTTGTTTGCCAGCATTGTGGCGCATTGAAGTTTGCTGGTGAAACGCCTGATTTATGCTGCCTTAGTGGTAAAGTGAAATTGCCACTATTGGTTCCGCCACCAAAGACATTGTGTTACTTGCTTAATGGCGAAACTCCAGAATTACGACATTTTCTAGCGAACACTCAAAAATACAATGTCTGTTTTCAAATGACTTCATTTGGAGCGGAAATTATCGAAGAACATGGATATAATCCGACATTTAAGGTAATTGCTGGAATGTAGTTAGATTTCTATATTTGTCTCTAAAATAAAAATGGCATGTTATCATTTGAAAAAAAAATTGTAAATCTAACTATGCCTTCGACTTTACAGATTCAAGGCCAGATTTACCATCGCATTGGATCATTGCAAACTCATGAAGATGCACAGCATAAATTCTTGCAAATATACTTCATGGGCAACATGGAAGAACAACTTGACCGGCGTCAAGGGATCAACACAGCTACAAAAAGAGCAATTCTCCAAGATCTGCAGCAACTGCTTCATGAACATCATGCATTGGTCAGGCTGTTCAAGACTGCGTTAGAGCGCATGCCAAGTGATGATTATAAAGTTGTGATCAGAGCAGATAAACGACCAGCTGGAACACACGAACGCACATTTAATGCTCCAACAATTGATGAAGTGGCAATCCTGATTGTTGGTGAAAACTTAGAAACACGTGATATTGTACTTACACGACGCAATACTGGGCAACTACAAAAAATATATGAAACACACCGTTCATATGACGCATTACAATACCCGCTGATGTTTTAGCAAGGAAACGATGGATATATATCAAAATGATTAATCCATTGAATGGTAAGTGACATAGTTTTCATTTTGACTTGATATACATTTTATTCTGTTTATTTTTGGTAACCAAAAAAAGTTGTCACTCCTAATTTAGCAGAGAGCAAGTTGTAAGAGTCGTTAACCCTATTAGGGGTTGTTGGTTTAGAAAATATTGAACAAAACTTAGTGATGACATTCTGTGTACCCCTTCAAGGAATACAGACATGGATTTTTCTTCTAAAATAGAAATTTTACTATATTTGTTTCAGGTTAGGAAACTACCAAGAAGGTTAGTTCGGTGAATTATTACGCACATAGTTTGATGATTCGTGAAAATTCTGACAATTATTTGTTGCGATTTCGTCGACTGCTTCAACAATATTGCGTTGACATGTACGTTAAAATCGAAACGGAGTGCCTGACTTTCATTCGGTTGAACCAAGCTAAATCACATTCGGAAGAGTATATCCATCTACATGATGCAATTAGCACAGAAGGCCGCATCATATGCATGAATATGCGCTAGATGCAATGACATAATATGTTCGTCATTATGGTCGGCCAGATCTATTCATTACATTTACATGTAATCCGAAATGGATGGATATTATTCAACTGCTGCTTCCCGGACAAACATCAAGCGATCTGCCCAACATCACCGCACGTGTTTTCAAGCAAAAAATCCGGTCACTGATGAATTACATTGTTAAGCAACACGTCTTTGGGACTACTCGATGCTGGATGTATTCAATCGAATGGCAAAAACGAGGCTTGCCGCATGCACACATTCTAATTTGGTTAGTCGAAAGAATTCGGCCAGATCAAATAGATGACATCATATGTGCGGAGATTCCTGATGCTGAAACCGATCCAGACCTACATGAGGTTGTAATCACGAATATGATTCATGGACCGTGTGGCACCATTAACCGCCAATCACCGTGCATGCTCGACGGCAAGTGTTTCAAACGGTATCCACGAAAATTGACGGCAGAGACCATCGCCGGCAACAACGGTTATCCACTGTATCGGCATCGATCGCCAGATGATAATGGTAGAACTATCACAACTAAAGTGAAAGGAAACGATTTCGTGGTCGACAACAATTGGATTGTTCCATATTCACCACTTCTTTCCAAAACATTCAAGGCACGTTGTAATGTTGAGTATTGCAATTCGGTCAAGTCAATTAAATACATTTGCAAATATGTCACGAAAGGCAGCGATATGGCGGTTTTTGGTATCCAAGCATCCAATACCAACGATGAAATTACGTGCTATCAAGTTGGTAGATATGTGAACAGCAATGAAGCAATTTGGCGTATATTCTCATTCCCTATTCACGAACGTCATCCCACTGTTGTGCATTTGGGGGTGCATCTAGAGAATGGTCAGAGAGTATATTTCACAGCGTCGAATGCTGTTCAACATGCCAAAAGACCTCCAGCGACAACATTGACCAGTTTCTTTGCGATTTGTCAAAGCGATCCGTTCGCACGAACGTTGCTTTACTCGGAGATGCCACGTTATTATACTTGGAACGCTACATCGAAGAAATTTCAACGTCGGAAGCAAGGCGATGCAGTTCCTGGTCATCTAGATATGCGTTCTACTGATGCTCTTGGTCGTATTTATACAGTTCATCCGAAGAATGATGAATGTTTCTATTTGCGGTTGTTGCTGGTACATATTCGAGGGCCAACATCCTTTGAATCACTACGAACTGTTAATGGTATAATGTGCCCCACATTTCGTGCAGCATTTCAAGAGCTCAATTTGTTTGAAAACGATACTCATTGGGACACGACAATTGCTGAAGCATTTATTTCTGCATCTCCAAGTCAGATACGCACATTATTTGCTATCATCATTTCGATATGCTTCCCATCGAACCCACGAGACCTGTGGAACAAATACAAAGATAACATGTCAGAAAACATTTTACATCGAATTCGTGTCAGCACAAAAAATCCCAATCTTGAGGCGAATGAGGAGATGCATAACCAGACTTTGCTCTTGATCGAAGATATGTGTTACCTCATGTGCGGCAGTTTGTTAGTCAGGCTAGGAATGCCAGCACCAGATCACGGAATGAACGACGCATGTAATAGAGAACTGAAACGTGAACATGAATATGATCCACATGAATTAGTCCAATCAGTTCAAACGAATGTACCATTGTTGAATCCAAAACAGAGGGAAGTCTATGATACATTGATTAATGCAATTGATGATGGAAATGGTGGCTTATTTTTTTCTGAATGCCCCCGGTGGAACTGGAAAGACATTCCTCATGTCTTTGATTTTGGCCACTGTACGTGCGAGATCCGAAATTGCGGTAGCAGTTGCTTCTTCTGGAATAGCGGCCACATTGTTAGACGGATGCCGTACGGCTCACTCAGCGTTAAAATTGCCATTAAACCTTCAAACTACTGAATAACCGATGTGTAACATTTCGAAACACTCCGCAATGGCTAATGTTTTGGTAGCATCAAAAATCATAATATGGGACGAATGCACAATGGCGCACAAACGCGAATTGGAAGCACTTGACCGATCATTAAAAGATCTGCGCAATGACTCGAGATGTTTTGGTGGTGCGATGATTTTACTATCTGGCGATTTCCGACAAACACTACCAGTCATTCCAAGAGCTACTGCTGCCGACGAAATAAACGCTTGCCTCAAAGCATCAAATCTGTGGCGATATGTGAAGAAACTTCAACTGTCAGTAAATATGAGAGTTACATTGTTGAACGATCTATCTGCTGATGATTTCTATA